>JAHLSL010013290.1:548325-821298 GCA_025920805.1 Petroica traversi | reverse complement strand
GGGGGGAAAGAAGCAAGTGGGAAACCATGCACTAAGGAGAGACAAAGACCAAAATATGAAAGATGCAGAATTCAAGGAGGGTGACAGCCATTCATTCTTCATGTGAAATAAAGGATGAGTCTTTCTAGAGAAAGACTATCACAGCTCTTTCTATAATGACCAACTCACCCCAGTGCAGGAGTCCAGCCATCCCTCTACTGGGTTGCTTACTGGGTCCCACATGTGCTTTGCTGACTGACTCTCTGTCTCCCAAACAGAGGTGTGGTAACAGTGATTCCCAGAGATCACACCTGAGATGCAGTGATCTCTATGAGGCAACTCCAGTCATCTGAGACACGTGAACTCAAATCACTTAAAATATGGATGCCTCTTTTCTGCGTCCATGAGGGGCAAACTGGCTGGGTAACAGTGTTAAATAACAGGAAGGGAGAATCTGCTTGGAAGTCAGGAGTTCTTAATGGTGATATCCAAGTCCCTGAAGAAACCATCCTGGGAATGGTGGGCTCTTCCTTATAGGTCTGTGGGAAGAAGCTGGATGTCTTCCTGGCTGTAGTGACTGTGGTGGTGCTGCTTCAGCTTCAGGGAAGGAATATAACTAAATTGATTGCAGCTCCTGGTAAGTTTTATGATTTTACAAGTGTATTGCTGTGTGTAGAACTAAAAAGAAGCTTGACAATATCACAAGCTATGAAGTGTTCTCAGTGGAATCACATCTAATTAGATCAGCCCCTCCACCTCTTGCCAGAAAACCCCCACTCAAACTAGCAAAAAATGGAACAAAATGCTAGAAGAGCACTGAGGAAACAAAGCTGTACTGATGAGGAAATTTTGTCACTTCACGGAGGAATGTGACAGAATTTCTTGTGCCAGTCCAGAAGAAACAACAATTTTTTTTCATATAGAGAGGCACAAATTTTAGAGGCTTATCAAGTGAAATGAAATGGTGGCATGCCTAGTAGATAAGTTTACAGTCTGCAAAATTGAAGACTGTAGGAAGTATGAATCTGCTCAAGATTTTTATTTCTGACTATGCTGTATATTATATGTATTTGAAACTTCAATTGCAGAACTGAGATTATAACCCTTCTGCTTAAAAAGTACAGGTGTCTGCCTGATAAATTAAAGAAGACTGTTTCAGAGCAAGAGTAGAGACTAAAAGCTTTACAACACCAATCATTACAATCAAATGGTCTTGAAGGGTGAATCTTAAATGGCATTAGGGCTCTTCAGAAAGAAAGAAGAAAGAGAGAGTAAGGGAGGAATGGATTCGCAAGAATGAAAATTCCAGTATTTCACCCTCAGACAGAAAATTAGTTGTTTGACAGGTATTATTGCCCTAGACCCATACTTACAGTCTTTTCTATGTTTAGCATTGGACTGAACATTGATTCCTGTTCTCTAAGTAATGCAGCTCTGCTAAGAGGCATTGATCTTGGTTAAATGACATTTCGTGTTAAAAAAAAGAAAAATCAAGAGTGCCTCAGAGATGTCTTAGTAACATAAGGTCAAGAAGGAAGTGAGGGCTTTTGGGCAGACTCCTTTTTCCACTTATGCTCCTCAAATGACGACTGAAAAGTAGTAATTTTTATTAGCAAAGTATTTTATATTATAAATGACAGTGTCAGGGTGGTGTGTGCTGCATGGAGACGCTCCTCGTGTGAACCAGAAGGGGTCACTGTTGAAAGCTAAATGATCTTCCCGAAAATTGCATCAACGAAGTACAAATACCTGAGCCTTCACCCACAGAGCAGTAAGAATCCACGTAACTGCTTTTCTCCATTTTCCTGATGTATAATGTTGTGTCATGAAAGAGCTGTAAAATGCCCAGGCTTAACTAAAACTTACACTACCAGTATTAAGGGCAATAAACCTGTGTTTAAAGAATCTAGATTGATGAAACACCCTGTCTCTGCACCAATCTGGAGTGATTGTTTAGGGGTTAGAAAAATATTCGTACAAGACGTATAAATTATGAAGCTGCGGACATGCTAAGTGCTAATACAGCAAACAGATGCAGCAATCTTGCAGCCTTCCATATGTACATGCAAGTGTACATATGCATACATACATGTGTGTGATTCTCAGCTCCAAAGTAGTCGGGCAGTTTTGGGTGATTTTTCATCAGCCCCAGGTATATGTGAAACATTCACTCTGGGAAACACGTTTTCATTTCACCCAAGATGTATTTCTGCAAGACTTTAAAATGGGGTGAAGAGAAAGAGCCTTAATAAGAACCCTATTAAATAGAGTTTCTTTGGAAAACACTGTGCTTTGCAGATTTTCGTTTCCTTTAAGTCACTGTAGCTACGTGACATACAATCATAGAGTATTCTGAGTTTGAAGGAACCCACATAGATCACTGAGTCCAATTCCCAGCCCTTAACAGGATGTCCTCAGGAGTCACAGCATGCACCCGAGATCATTGTCCAAATGCTTTTTGAGCTCTGTCAGGCTTAGTGCTGTGACCACTTCCCAGGGGAGCCTGTTCCAGTTCCCAACCACCCTCTGGGTGAAGAACCTTCTCCTGATATCCAGCCTAAACCTCCTCTGACACAACTTCATGCCATTCTCTCTGGTCCTGTCACTGTCACCACAGAGAAGAGATCAGTGCCTGCCTCTCCTCTTCCCCTCATGAGGAAGTTGTAACTGCAGTGAGGTCTCCCCTTAGTCTCCTCCAGGCTGAACAGACCAAATGACCTCGTTCTTGCCTTTAGCAACAATCTGTTCAGGATAACTAGCTCTTTAAAAATCAATGGTCAAATAAAATGCTATAAAAGCCTTCAATAATTTCCCCACAGATTATAATTCAGACCTCTGAATTATCTCTTCTCTCAACATAGCATATTGGAAGGGGGAAAAGTATCTTTAATGCATGATTTAAATTTCAGTGATTGAATGTCCAACACAGTCAAGTAGGTCATTTTTCTAGGAAGAGAAAAGAAAATGTGGACAGTTTTGTGACATTTTTGGTCTTATGGAGTCAGCAGCAAGCAGTCCAAGGCCACAGAGCGTGGGACAATGTGTTGCCTTTGCTGGGGGCCTGTCCCTCTTGCATATGTACATGGCAAAGAAGATCTGTGCTGGACTCTGCCTGGAGGAGGAGCACACTTGGTAGCAACTTTGTTTTCTAGACAAAGGGAAATGCATGTCAGGACTGAAGGAGTTCAAGTTTGAAATAATAGAGTTGGAAGAGCAAGGAAAATGAGATTTAAGAATGACAGGTGAATTTGGAGGGAAGAAGAACTTCAGCATGAGTGTTTTAAGGGAGAAATGGGTTTTCCTCATTTTATTCATCTTTTGAGAAGATGGGCTCAAATTTTGTGCAAACTGCCTGTTTCTCTAACTCTGCAATTTGTACAGCGACATTGGTTGCTTGTTTATCACCCTCATGAACTGTTTGTGGAACAGGAAAATCACTATTCACATCTTCAGAGATGGAGATATGACTTAGAGTTTATCTCAAATATAAAACAAGAGAGTTTACCAAATGTTCCTGTTTTCATTGCATTATTATTGTTATTACTAACAATTTTTCTAATTCTGTCTCTGCTAGGAATTGCCTTGTTCTGCCTGTAAGTCTAGTCCCTGTATAAAGGGCCTCCCCTTAGGAATTACTTCTACAGCACTCACTGTAATTGCGATATATTTGTGTTCGTAAAGTAACCCATGGCTACAATGAAGTAAACAAAAAACAGATTTTTTTTTTAATAAGAAGGATTCATATTTAAGTTTCCAGTTAGCATTGTTTGCTAATCTTCTGCATGACTAGTTTTGTGCTTGTGTGTTGGTGCCAGTTCCTTCATCTTGGCACATTTTAAATTTCTACAGCACCATGTGCTGCTTGCCTCATTACACAGGAGTGATCTATGACAAGCAGATATGTTTATACACGCAACCATTTCTAGGTCCCTGGAACTGACAGCAAAAAATAGCATCTTGTGCACAGTCTGTTTCTCCAGTTCTCGTGCACTAGCTTGATCAATCCAGTTGTTTCCCTTCGATTTTTCAGATACAGAAATAGATTGTTACAATATGTTCATCTGATCTGAAGATATGCCAAGTTCCCTGCGTAAAAGAGCAGGGTTCATTTCACATTTTATATAATACTCATGATAGTGCTTGGCAAATAATTGCATATCATTTGACATTTTGAAATCAAGATTGTCTCTCTCAGAGAGACACTGCAGCACAAAGGTTATAAGTCTGGTACAGAAATTGTTAGGTAAAGAGCTGTGATCTGTGTTAGGCAGAGAAGCATACTATATAGACCTGTACATGCCTTAAAGTTTAAGTAAAAAATTGTGTCCAAGAGGCCCTGAAAGTATAACAGAGGAGAAACTGCATATTAGAGGAAAACTGGCAGCAGATCATACCTCCATCTGTAGAGCATTAGAAGATCTGTGATCTGGTACCACTTCAAGCTCCTGCAGTTTTGGGGTACAAACATCTTCAGACCATCATGACCTCACTACAACCTGATAAAGCCAAGATGAGGCTTCTAAAATGAGCATTCAGGAGCACAAGTAAATATTTTCAAATGTATTCAGGGTACAAACATGCAAGTTAGCATTCTATGTATCTTGCAAAGGGCTAACACCGCACTTATTCCAAAATATGTACATAGGTGCTATACTATGGCTGCTGCATAATTACTCTATATATGTTTAATTTATTTGTGCTTGCAATACTGCCTTTTGCAAGGCTGTCCAGTTTTGAAACAGAACCTGTAATTTCATTTTTCTTAACTCTCAGATTTTGTTTGTTGACATTAGCGTTAAACACAACCAAATGTCCAGATTTCTAGTAGTATGCTTTCATTATGATGCATTCTTAACTCTTTGACGGTGTTTGATTATAGTTCAGCGTATATTTTTGTACTTATCGTACTTGTGTAGATATATGTGTGCATGTGCTGATGCATATAATATTCATGTAGAACAAATGCCTGGTTATCTGAATACTCGTGTGTTCTTTGCAGGTTCTTTCAGTTCCTATTCAGAATTTTTTGCCACTGGTTTTCAGAAATTGAAATAATCCAGTGTATTTCTGGGTATTAGCTTCTGATCTCTTCCTGGGACTGGTTAGGAGCACAAGAACAGTTTTGGCACATCAGTGCCTATGTCAGCACGTTAAGCTGATCTGGCCTGAGGTCAGCTTGGTAAGCATCTCTGTGATGGCATTGCAGGATGTGCCATGAAACAGGCAGCCACAGGAACACACCATCTCCCCTATCCGGGCCAACAAAAATGGAGTATATGCTGCGGCAGCAGCATGATGTGTGCTTGCCTGACATCACAGAGGGACAGATGGCCAAAAAGGGTAAAACTTTTCTCATGGGGCAGGGCACGTGTCTTAGCACTCTTTGCGGAGTTACTCTGAAGTAAATAAATCTATAGGAGAAATAATATTACTTTGCTGCAAAGCCTCTGGCGTGACTATGGTGAGGGAAAGTTTCTTTCTATGCAGTCATTCTGCATCAATATCAGATGTTTTAACAGATCTAGAGGATGATGATCCAACATATCTTCCTACTCTGACCCAAATAAAGCTGCAGTTCTCTCCCAGTGCAGAAATAAGACACTCAGTATTCCTGCCTCCTTGGGAAGGCATCCAGTGGGACAAGCTGTGTGCTGGAAAGCACTCCTGCCATGTCTCCAGGTCCAACTAACTGCAATCAATGAAAGCAGATTTACTAGTTTAACTGTAGATTGCATCAGGTTATGAATAAATCTGCATTGCATTGCATGCTAGGGACACTGTGTATTAGTACACTCTGTATCTTCTCCCTGAAACAGACTTCACCTATATTAAAGATGAAGCTTTGATCTTTTCTATTTCTAGAAAAAAATTAATCCCATCAGAAAGTACTCAACCTCACTGAAGGAAACATTCCCCAACTGGGTTCCTGCCTGTGGGCAGAAAAAGATTTACTTTTCATTTTCACAGCAGATTTTATGTCAGTAAAAGCAAGCAATAACTTTTTTTCTCCACCACCAAAAAGACTACCTTTAAAGGAAACATGCAGACTTGCCCTTTTAAATCTCTCTTCTGTCATGCTTATTCTTTCTACTCATTCTCAAAAGTGAGTTACTGTTTTAACATACGTACATGCATATTACTGATTAAGAGTGTTTCCTTCATTGCAAACAGGACACTCTCTGAGCTTTCTGAAGAGACCTGCAGAGAAGAAGTCCTTTGAAATGGATTAAAACTTGAGTAATAGCAATGCCTTTTCTCCCAGTTTGTTAAGTGCTTCCAGCTAGATCTTCAGGCTTATTACAAAGATGGCAATGCAAGATGTTTCCAAGAGAAAAAAGATGTCTTTTTGCTCATATTCATGCCATTTCTATAGTTTATGCTATAATATGTATTTGAAATTCAGATAGGATCAAGTTCATTTAAGAGGTAATGAGTAAGCTAAGTATCAGCCAGCCCTATATGTAAAACTATCAAGACCTCCATGTCAAAAATAGCCAAACATCTGCTCACTTAAGTTACACAAAGAACTCATTTTTGTTCTGCTTAATTCCTAGTTGAGGAATTAAATGGTAAAGCATTAGCACTTGTTCTGCCAGAACACCTTGTAATTATCTATGTAAGACATCAGATGTACATGAGTAGTTTTAGGTAATGTCTCGTATCTGTGGTCTTTATGGTTAAAAGAAAGCTTTTTGTAAACTGCTGTTTTGTTTTTTTTTTTTAATTTTGGCTTTTTAGTTTAATTTCTCTTCCATAGGGCTCTATTATTTAAAGAAAGAAACACTTTAATAAAGTATGGAGGACTTGTATATATGGGCCTCACTCATGCAAAACTCCTCTTAATACATTCCATATAAAACTCAAGATGAAAAGTTCTTGGCAGGTTTATGAGGCACTAAAGTGACCATCCACACTCTTGACCTGGACCTATACTTACAAAGGGGATGGAGTTTGCTGCAGACAAGAGATTTTATCGTGCAAAGAGCTATCAAAACCTATTTTATTCCTCCCAGCAAGCTCACCTGCTTGTGAAGTGAGCCTCTTGGCTCTCTATACAAGTAAGTATAAATAAACCTGGTTTTCTGTGTTCTTCACCAGTGTGAAATGGAGCACAGCCCATAAAACCTGTGATGTGTTATGTTCAGCAACAACTCAGCTGACATCCATATGGTGCACAGTGGTTTTGCACGAGTGGGCAGAAAGAACAGAGGAAAAATAGTGGAAGCACGTAATAATAGAAATATATTCTGGTGTGTTCTCCTTACATCAAAGGTAAAACAAGAGGTTAAGGCAGGTCACTGAAGGTACCAACTTGTCATTTGCAACAGTGGTTTTACATTTCTCACCTGCCTGTTGATAGAAGGCAGGAACCTAGAGGTTTTAGGACATGCCACGTGAAATTGAGGATGCAATTCTTTCCTTTGTAGATAACATCTGTTTCTGAACAGACCTTTCTAATAAGTATAAAAGAACAAAATCTATTTGGGTGCACAAGCTAAGGACAAATCCTAATTGTTCATATGCCTGGCAAGACATGTCTGGGAAAACAAGACACAAGGAATTTTCCAAGGAAAGGTCTGAGGAAGACATGCTATAAAATAGTTACCTGTCAGGATTTTTGTGCTTATGCCAATTCTAGAAGGTTTTTAGAGAGTTGTCATGCTGCGAATAATATGAGTATTCCTTAGTAAGAATAACTCCTTGGTATCTTAGTGTCACAGAACAGTTTGGCTTGGAATGGACCTTAATGATCATCTAGTTCCATGCCTGCTGCCCTAGGCAAGGACATCTTCCACTTGACCTGGTTGCTCAAAGTCCCACCCAAACTGGTCTTGTGTTCCCTACCAGAGATGGGGCATCCACAGCATCTTTGGGTAACCTGAGCCAGTGTCTCAACATCTTGGCAAAGAAGCTCCTCCCAGCATGTAATTTAAATATCTCCTCTTTTTTGTTTTAAAGGGCTCCCCCTTTTCCTATCACGATCTGCCTGTGTAAAAAGCCACTCTCCATCTTTCTTGCAAGCCATCTTTAAGTACTGGAAGCTCATAATAAGGCCTCCCTAGAGCCTTCTTTTCTCCAGGCTGAACAATACCTGCTCTCTCAACCTGTTTTCAAACCCCGGGTAGTACACCAGCAGTGCAAGATAAGCTAGAAATGGCTGGATGGCAGAAAATGAGCAAAAATTCTGCTTTGAAATTAAAGTTTGAAAAATATTGCAGATGGTTTATAGTCCGAACACTCCTTATTACCAACATGAGGTATAATGGTTTTGGTTCTGTGCTGTGTGCTAACTGATTTTGCACCAACTGTCCTCTCTCTCATTCTGGTTGGGAAACTGCGCCTTGTCCACAGTACAGGTCTAGCTCTTCAAACATGCTGTTGCCCTTGGTCCAGAAATCCCCAGAAGTTGCTATATGTTCAACTGCAAAGGACATTTACCAGAGATCTTTTTACTACAAAAACCTTGATGCTCAGAGAAACCTCTGAGCACGACCTCCTACTGGACTCTTTCTACTGCCTAATAAAGAGGTGTTACACAGTTTTTTTCTCTTCATGGGATTTTTGGAATCAGTGATGCCTTTTATTTTATTAGACAGTGTCACAATTTCTGCTAACAAAGACTTATGTTCACATGTACATACAGACATTACTTTCTTTACTACTTCCTTACTTGCAGCAGTAAGAGCAAATTAGGCACATCTGAGGATGTAGTGCTACAAATGCATGCCACAATTGGTTTCAGGAGTTCCCAACACTGTATTTCATCTATCTCATTGTCACAGAACTGCATCAAAACTGAAAAGAAGCATGATGGCTGTTTCTTTATTTGGCAGATTGTCTATGTTTGTTATGCTATTAATAGCTTCACATGACTTAACATATTAAATGCTTCCCTCTTTCCCCAAGGGGAACTCTGAAGGGTCTCTGAAAGCAATTCATAAATACCTTTGACTTATCCAAAAGTCAATTTATACTTTAGACATGTGTTCTGACCAGTTAGAGATTATTTTCTCTGACTGCCTGTAATATGACATACATAGGTTATAAGGGACTCGTGAAGGTCTGTAGAACCCAGCCCCTCACTCAAAGCAAGAGTATCTTCAGAGTTCAGTCAGTCTGCTCAGGAATGTTATGATAGTGTGTTTTAGGATAGAGTGGGCATAAAATGACAGGGATAACAAATGTTATATGAAGCAGATATTGTGGTCTGGTGTAGATCACAAGGTCCTAGAATTGGCCTGGAATTGACTAGAGGAGAGTTCTTAGATAAAACTGAGAAACCTGAGTGTTTTACTTATGGAAAACCTGCAAAATTTCTGGATATGATCTTTAAAAAAAATCCCAAAACCAAATATATAAATATATAAATTACGATTAACTCAGTTGGAAATTTTATATGAAATAAGACTTTATGAAAGAATTTTTCAGAAAAACGGGCAAACTGTTATCAAGAAGCAATAGCTACAAAGGCCAAGGAAATTTTAGGGCTATTTTTTAGAAAGACATTAGTGGTCTCATGACAAGGACAATGTAAAAAGCACCTACAGAGAGAGAATGACTTACCTTTGCTGGGTTACTCATGTTCTTGCCCTGCAGATGTCAACAGCAGCACTTATGAAGGAAAAACAGCAGGGTGCTAAAGAGAGAAAGGTTTTTTTCATTATTACACTAGGAAAGCATCATTTGCTCTAAGAAAATCTTGGGGAAAATGAGCTATAAGTTAGACAAGGTCAGTTCTCTTTGATACCTTCAATGAGTTCATCTCAGTCAGGCAAAAAAAGAAAAAGAGAGGAAAAAAACACGTAAGGAGGTATAAACCATAAACCCAAATTATTTCTAGAATGGTGAGACCCTTTACATGTCTGTCAGGACCGTAAGATTGCTTATTTACATGAGGTAAGAGCGCTGCTGCCTGCACCTCAAGAATGTTTTGATTTTCATCTGTGAGTCAGAGACAGTTCACCTGCACAGGTACATCAAATCTCACTATTACCTACCTGCATGTATGAAATTGCACGTGGCTTTTTAGATGGCTTGAGAACCATGCCCACTTGACTTTTTAAGTGGCCTGAGAGCCATTGGCATGTAGAAGTAATGAAAATGTGGAAGTAGGTTAGAAGTATCCCATAAAATGTTCTTGACTTGAAGTCTACTCAAGCTTTCATTCTTCTGAGAAACAGTCATAAAAGCTTTCTAGCATGCACAGACACCTTTATTTAACCACTACAATGAACTAATTACATGAATTTACCTGATGTCTTGCACCCAGAGGTTCTGTTCCAAGTGCTTTTATACCATCTGAAAGGAGAACAAGCCTCAGGTGGCCATATTTAGAAGTCAAGATCTAATAAGACTAATAATGTCAGAAAGGATACTAAAGAGATGAGGCAGGCAGTTAGGCAGGTGGTGCCTTACTGAGGCAAGTGTGGAAGCTAGTTTTACTAAAGGTATTGAAGCTGATACTGGAAGACAGGGGAGATAGCTCATTTATAACAGATACAAGATCTGTGGGATCATAGTGCCTGACTGTTAAAAAATTTAGCAACAAACACACATGAAAAGTGGTGTTGCACTGCTTGACCCCAGGCTGATGTCATTCCACATCCCTTCTGCAAGTCTAAATTTCATGGTGAAAACCAGCAAAACCAGCAAAAAAACCCCAAAACAGATGGGTTGTGTTTCTGGGGCATGCTAAGGTATAGAAATCCGCTCTCCCAGTTTTTATGCACAGTAAGATTCCTCTAAGTGCATGTCTGAACTTATCTGTGCCAAACATCAGAAACAACATGAGACTAGCATGCCACTTAAGCATATCCTTCTTGAACAATAAGTTGAGAAAGTATTTGAAGAAGTATTACTCATAAACCTGACTGATACAGGCTATTAGAAAAATAACTCTATGCCAATTCACTGAGATCGCAAGATATTATTCAAACAGTTCCAAGGTCAAACTTCCTTGGTTTCAGAATGGTAAAAATATATTATACATTTCCCAGGGGTATAATTCTGCTTGTTGCCTAAGTAAATGTAAATAAATGGCTGATTTTTGGGAATGAAAAAAGAATTTGCATGTGGCAGGATAATTGTGAAAAAATGTGAGTGGAATTTATTGTGAAGATGGAAAAAAACCCAACAACTCCAGTACCGCTGAACACAGGGGTATCATGAACCTGTTAGGAAGCTACAGCTCCAAAAGAACACCTCTGATTTTTCTTGTATTCTTCATATCAGTTTGCATAAACATACAAACCCAAAACGTTTTCTCCAAGTGGAAAAGACACTCCTTAACTCTCAGTCACACAGCATCCAGATAGAAATACTCAAATATCTCTTCATGTTCACACTCATCCCAACCAAAATATACACTGACTGATAGCAGAGTTTACTGCCCTACAGTGTCGCAGCTTCAGAGTGAAGTTCTTGTGGTGGAACCACAGGGTATGGTTTTAGATTAGCAAAATGAAAAGACAGAGACCATGGTGCAGTGGATCTTCATTCCCCTTCACACACTGCTGCGTGACATGGGCTCCTTGCCATGAGGACATGTGCCTGACAACCTGCCTGGGGATGCCACACCCCTATCTGTGCTCCTTAGAGAAACGAGCCCTGGGACTGGGGGATCTGCAGATCTGGACATCATGGCACTTTCTCAACAGAAGGTGTGGGTAGAAGACAGTTTAACATTCCTGCCTACTTATTTTCTGGCCTAACAAACTGTAATCCCTTCTCTTTCCATCCCCAGAAAAGAAGAACAACTGCAACCAAAACAACAACTGCAGCAACAAGGAAAAGGAAAAGGAAAAGGAAAAGGAAAAGAAAAAGAAAAAGAAAAAGAAAAAGAAAAAGAAAAAGAAAAAGAAAAAGAAAAAGAAAAAGAAAAAGAAAAAGAAAAAGAAAAAGAAAAAGAAAAAGAAAAAGAAAAAGAAAAAGAAAAAGAAACAACAAGGTAAGAGAGGTGAGCCAGTCCACCCTGCATGTACCTGGAACTCCTGGATCTGAAGTGTTTCCAATGAAAATCATTTTACAAAAGGACACCACTGGATATTCACAGCAACAGATAAATGGCCTGTTCTGATCTCTTGGGACTGCTGTGCATTTTTGAAACTGACTTGTTTTGAATGCCTTATTTGTAAAACTCTGCAGGACTACAGAGTCCTAACTATAGGCTGAAGAAGAAAGAAATGTATGAGGAAACTGCCTGTGTGTTGAGAGTGCTCATATTCAAATACTCGGGGTAGCCAGCCACACATGGTATCTGTCGTTTCTGACTATACTTGGAGGCCATCAAAGACAGTCATAAAGGCTGCAGGAGAGCTTTCCACTGTGCATGAAAAGCATGCCTGGCTGTCATCCTGCATCTAGGAGCACTCAACTTTGTTCCTGTGAAGTACTTTTATGCTTACCATTTCAGCACTTGCCCAGAGTTTAAACATTACAGGGCATTTTTTTCAGATGGATATTTTGATAAAAGCATTCTTGACAGAAGAGCTCTTTGATTTTAATAATCATTTCAAAGACTCTTTTTCTGATTAGGAGGCAGAGTATTTTCTTACACAGGCCTTTTCAGCTGAGGCTTTCTGTTTTAGTTACTTTCACAAATTTACCTTCTTGTCATACAGCTTCTTCAGGTCTCATTCATTTTATTCAATACTTGCTGACAACGTCTTGGCTTCTCATTTCAGCATTGCTCTTCAGAAATGCAGTTGACTTTAAGTACTACTCTATTCTTCAGGTCATTTAATTGCAGTGCATTGAGCCCATTTGAAGGTGACAGCTCTGCAAATTCAAAGAGTTCTGATCAGTTCAGGAAAATTGCTTTCAAATGTAACTTTTCCTGACATTACAGAGCCTTCTGTTAAAACTTTTTCCATTTTCCAGACTATCATTTTGTTTCTGAACAGAGATTTCTTTTCTTTGAGTCCCAGCAGCAACTTACAACTTCCCTATTTTTTCATCCATCTTTCCTCATCTTTCAAACTGCTTCACTAAATTTCATATCATTATAAGCACACTTTTCTGCCTTCCTCCCCAGTTCTACCCTGTGCAGTGATATGGCCTTTTGTAATTCCTTTTCTGCAGTGTTTTGCACAGAGGAAGGCTCTGCCTTTCACCCAAAGCTATAACAAAAATCTGCCATGAGAAATTAGAAGGAGTGCATCTCTGTGTGGTGCAAAGCCTGGCCAGAGCTCAGTGCAGAGGAAGGGTCAGCTTGGACGCTGCTGCTGATGCACAGCACCTCAACCTCCCTCCACAATGGCCACTCACCATCCCTGGAGGTCAGAGGTCTCTGAGCAGAGCTCTGATCCCTCTCGGCTGCCGCCCTGGGGGTTTTGCCCTGCTCAGTGTCTGCCTGACCCCTGACTGTCCAGGCAGCAGTGAGTTCACTTCCTGCAGAGAGGGCAGCCAGCAGGCTGCTCCTGAAAGGGGCCATCTGCCCTTGCTGTTCTCTCCCCTTTTGTTCTCTGCCTGTGACAAGATAAGGACTGGGAGGTCAGCAATGGCTTCAAGAGTAAGAAATGAAGTGGCTTAGCAGTGGCTGCTTCTTGTGTGGATGAAAATATCTGGAGAACAAGATTTTCTTTACTAATGAAAAATTGTGTAAGATTTTTCTTCTATTGTTGCTCCCCTATTATCAATATTCATAGTTACAGATTTCCTGCTCCTCTGAGCTCTTCTTGCTAACTCAGAAAAAAGGAAAAAGGTGAAGAATGCAAGTGAGGACACACAGCTCTGGCAGCAGCTGCAAGTTTGTGGTTCCCAGAAGTGCAGCATCTAGCATCTTGAAAGGCATATGATGCAATGAAATCACAACACCATCAGGGTTTTGAAATGAACAATTTCTATTGTTCTATCATGTTCTTCTCTATTCCTTTTCTGCAGTCTTTCAGATCTAGATTTTTAAGTTTGCTTTCAGATTTTTTTTCTTTCCAACCTTAACCAGCACAATTATTGGTGTGTTTTTTCCCCAGTGGTGTTTGCAGTCAGATGGGTAATAGGAAATGTCATGATTAGCAAACCAGTCTGCATTAAACCTTACTTATCTCTTTAAATGCAAGATCTCAGCCATACATCAGGAGAGCCCTGGGGAATTGAGATCCAGACAATATGTTTTTAAAATGCTATTGCCATACAACTGCAGTTGGATTAGGGAACTTCCCAGTATATCTAGAGAGTCAAACTGCAAAATCTTTCTCAAAGGAAGGTCACCTTCAATTCTGGTTTCTCAAGTCACACTCTGGACTGTGTTTTGCCCTCCACTGTCAATATGCCCTTTTGTGTGGCTTTGCACCTTCAACTTTATCTTTATAGAATGCAACCTCAGCTAGTATCTTACTCCTCTTTAGGCACAGTTAAAAAAAAAAACAACCAAACTTCACTTTATACCACAAACTCCTTTGTTTTTTTTGCAAACAGGAAAATTATCAATAATAGAAGCAGTGCATCTGAAAAGGTTATACTGAAACCAGTGTGTTTCCAAAGCCCTGAAAAAAATATAAATCAAAGCACAACACTAGTGAGTAATTAGCAAAGGTGCTAAGTCAACTTGCTAAGCAATTTTCACTATCAGACACAATTGACATGGGAAGAAATGGAAAGAACGCTAATTAGTAATTAAGCAGGGCTTCTTGAATCCAAAATCAGAGGGAGCCCTCTGTAGCAGAGCAGGGAAGAGCTAATCTTTTTTTAGAAAACCTGCTGTTTGTTTAGACAACTGAATCCAGGTTACATAGGAAAAATACAAAAGAATTGAAGAGCGATGAAGACAGTTCTTTGCTGCATTTCTGTATTTTTAAGTCTGAAATGAATAATAGATGAACCCATTCTATAAAAACAGGTACCAAGCAGCAACAAATGCCAGAACACAGGGCAGCTCAGTAGCTGTAGCTCAGGTTCTTGGAGTGGTTATCATAGACGCTCCTCACAGCCAGATCCTGTTGATGCTTCACAAATTTCTATGTGCTTGGCACAAGTTAAAGAGGGAAAAAACATCATAGTCTCTTCTTAAATCATAGCACCTAAAACAATTGTCTCTACAAATATGTGGTTTTGTAAAATAAAATAAGAAGCCAGACAAATATAACCCAGTAATTTTTGTTTCTCTCTTGCTACAGTCTCTGGGCTAGAGTAGTCAAGCGAGTTAACAGATGTCTGAGTAAAAATGTAGAAAGGTATCTTAGAGTTTCAGAGGGGTGTCAGGAATCAGATTGACTATCCCCTGCTGGCTCGTTTACACACACGAGTTTCAGATCTGCAGACGTGGCAGATGTGTGTGCTGAATGAGGTGAGCAGGGCATGCAGATCCTCTGGAGTGGAATCTGCATGGCAACAGTATAATCACAGCTTCCTTAAGCACCTTGAGCACAGTGTTATGCATTTCAGTGGGGACATGACAGATGTAGCCTAACATGGGCAACAGCCCGACCATTTCAGTAAAAATATTAATTGAAGGGATTCTCTCTCCTTTTTTTTTTTAATTTTTTTTTTTTTTTGTGATGTTCTGCACAGTACATACAAGCTGGAATGTGAACTATGCTAATGTCTAAAACAAAATCTGGGGGAAAACTCTGCAGATGCACTTGTTTAAATAAATAATACGTAGTGCAGAAGCCCCTATTCCCTGAGTTGCATGCATTCATGAAATGAAAGGTGACTCACAGAAGAGGTCGCTGTAAAGCAATATTATCTGAGCTTTTATTAGAACCTGGTGCTCTAATACTAGACAACAGCATAATTCACAAGGGAATAAAAGCTTGTGGGCATATGAATAGGGAGTGTAGTACAATTACAGAAACACCTGTGCTAAGTAACCTTGCACTCATCCCCTAGGAAAATCTGCATGCTCAACAGTCCCGAAATTTCTCTTGTGTATATTAAGTTACAGTATAAAAGCATGGTATGATAACACAGGCTAGAAAAATATTCTTCAAGAGCATATACATAAAATGTGTAGGTTTACCTTTTTTCCTTTTTTTTTTCCCTTTCCCCTCCTAAACTGCAGTCTGCAGTGTTAAGCCACATTTCACTTCTGAGACAGAAGATACCTCCCTCTACATAAAAGCAATGTTTACATAAAGAAACATTGCTTTTCATCATGTCAGGGTGGCAAGGATATCCTTTCTGATTTTTAGCTGCTTAGGCCCTAGTCTTGTTCAGAAAGCCTGTTCAAAGCTTGCTGGAACAATGGCAATCCTGATACCCCTTTCTTTGGATAAAAAAGGTGTTTCTTCACCTCCTAATTTTTCATGGCCTCCTGCGTTTGTGAGCTTCTGGAATGCTACCTGCCAGATGAATAATACTGCAGAGAGGTTACTGGCAGCCCCCAAGGCAAAAGACATTTGATTAGGGATCTGACAGTCTTTCAGGCTCTCATGTATCATCATACAGACACAGATATTTCAGTGTTAAGTGATGCTTAGCATTAGCAATTAGCACAGCTTGTGCTCACACACATTCAAGTGTGCACATAAAGACTATGTTGTGGGTTTCTCTGTAACAGTGCAGACACAGCTTGGTTGGATGCCAAATTGAAGCAAGACAGAGCATCCTTCACGGGTCACTGTTTGGCCTAGAGGATGTTATAAATCTCACACTGGCTACAAGTTGTACTATTTAAGAACAGGACATTGCTATAGGGGTGATCATTTCTAAAGGCAGGGCTTCTGCTTCTAAAAACTTCTAATCTGTGTCTGTCCTGTTTCAAACATAGAATGACCCTTCCTCAAATCTACAGAAAGTGCAGAAGGAGATTCACCATCACTCTGCCACAAATCAGCTTAATTGACTATGGTTACCTGAATTGCCCTCTTTTTCTCCTCCTTCAAACCAAAGAAAAAGTAGTCCTTAGCACAGGGTTGGACTAGTTAGAGAGAAGGAAGATTAGATCAGTAAATCTATTCAGATGGCAGGACAGAATATAAACTCTTGAAAAACAGAATTCTAGACTGATTTGAGTTGGACAGGACCTTAAAGGTCACCCTTGTAACGGAATGGAGCACCTTCTACTAGACCAGGTTGCTAAGAGCCCCATCCAGCCTGGACCTGAACACTTATAGGAATGGAGTTTTCACAAATTCTCTGGGCATTATGTTCCAGCATCTTACCACCTTCATCAAAGGTGAAGAATTTCTTCCTAATATCTAATCGAAGTCTACCTGATACAGGGCTTTATACAGAGTAAAAAGGCAGGAAATTAGGATTTTCCAGCTGATCCATGAACACAGCTACAATAAAAGGACTGAATCTGCAGTCAGATCTATAACAAGGATCAGTGTTGGAGGGGAATGGACAGTGTTAGTGTCATCTCCCATACCCAATGAGAGGAGAGAGTCTCTTCTGTGTTCTGAAGTCCAAAAGAAAGGGAAAGGATACCATGGTTGTGAAGCTGTCCCTGTTAAGCTGCTCGGAGGCCAAGAAGCTTGCCCTAAGTATGACTGGGAGCTGCTTACTTGGTCTTCATTTGCACACCTTAATTTATCAACTCTAAATGTCACTACTGTCTGTGCCAGGAGATTTTATGAATAGGTATGTCCTTTATCAAGTGCTGCACTGACATTGCAATTCTGTGGCCGTGCTGTGGATCACAGGCATTGGCAATGCTAACAAGCTAACTAAAAATTTGTTGTTAGACTCTTGGGATGACTACTGGAGCAACACTTCCACTAATTTTACCAAATGAGTTGTGACACAAAGAGCCTGAATTCTCCCTCTGCATATTTTAGTAGTCCATGCTAACCCTTACCCATTACTTTTTAGAACCCCAGGCTAAAATGCAGTGGCAGTTAAAGGATGAACAAAGTTTAAATAGCCACCTGTATCAATATTAGATGCTCTTAGAAATTATTATAAAAATAATTAATATCCCTGGAGCAAAAACTCAAGCTGAAAAATGGAGCAGGTCTTAACATCAAGTTAATTTAAACAGCAAGTCAGCACTTTACTTAATATGAACTTCATGCACCCTCCTGGTGTTCAAAGCCAAATCTTACAGACAGATATTGCCTTCCAGAGGGAATCAGGAGAGAACTGCAATGGGCAAACACCAGCTGAACACTTGGATAGATCATCCTATATTACAGCAATTTGGCCTGCCCATACAAAAATAAACCTTGTAAAGGTACATTTTTTCTTTTTCTCTTCCACACTTTAAGTCAAATACCAGCTTTTGCAAGGAATAGAAAGGCAACATATTGCTGAGGTAACAGGAAAACTATAATGGCTTTGCATTTACAGAAAACTAAGGGGAGGACAACACAGCTTATCTGGCAGCTTTTCTACCTTCACTTTCATTAAAAAGAAAGACTGTAGGAGGAAAAATTTGAAGTGTAGGCACAAATAATCAATCCAGATTCTAGTTGGAAAGCAAGGGCAGGTAGGATTTTTTGAGTGAAAGATTTAAGAGAGAAGAAGCTGCATGTTATTCAAACAAGCATCTCCTTTACTTTGGGACATTAGGAAGCAGAGTCAGAAAGAGGCTTGCGGAAAAAGCAAAGACAAGGCAGTGTGTGATCACACGTTTCCTTAGCTGGGCTTTTAATCTGGCTTAAACTTCCATCAGCTTTCCTCTTCCTTGAGCCAAAGGGAGTGCATAATATGTATATATATCTCTAAAGCCGCCCCCTGCTCCCTGCCCCCCACCAAATCTACAAAAATGAGTCTGCTTTGAGTCCCTGCTGCACTTACAGCTTGAGGCTTCAGCTCCAGAACAGCTTTCCAGCACTGGTGTCATGCAACAGGCAGGATAATATGAGGAAGCATCCTGCTATTCCATCTGTAATTGTCACTCTCTCCTAAAGTGTTATCTCATGCAGAGCTTCAGAAGGTGTGAGAAAACAACCATTAACTTTATTAAGTAAAGGACATAACCTAATAAAAACTTCTGGGTGTTTTTTCAGGGGGAGGGAACTGGAAATATTCCCTACTGAATCTTGGGACTGTATGGCCAGATTTACAAAACATTCTGATTAAGGAGAAACTGCTGATTCATTTCTATTATCTGTCAGGTTTATTATTTCCAGGGTGTGGTTTATAACACAGTTGGCAGCAATACTCACAATCATATACAATACATCAACCCAATGGCTGTATCATTTTGACTGGCCCTTGCTTGAGTTATAGTAATGCCTGCTGGCATTGTCTTGTTACAGGAGGCTTGTGTCAGCAGTTCTGCTTCTGTATAAACCCATTTGTTTAGTGAATTATAATAACTTAGCCATAAACATTTTTCTGGCCTTGAATTATTGTTATTAGCCGAAGTAATGCTAATAATGTTATAAATTTATCCCAAGAATCCCCGGGCACTTCCAGGAATGAGAAGAGAGCACCACTACTTTAGTGGACTCTCAGCTTTGTTTTATCCTGAAAAATACTCTGGTATTTTTCAGGATAAAACAAAGCATACTGAATTATCATCAGAATCTTTTTGTGGGGGAGGAAATGTGTTTAGCACTTTCTTATGAGCAAGAAGTCAGGTGCCCTTATCTGTACATCCATCCCCTCTACATATGCAGTGAGACCAAGATTGCATACAATGAGTTCCTATTCATGAGTACTTCATAATTTCAACTTTTATATGAATGTTTTTAGTCATATTTGATGCATTATGGTTTATGTTCTTAACAAAACTTGAAATCCAAATAATTATTTTTTTATGGATAGGTGAAATTAAACAAGCAATACTCATTTGTCTTCTCAAATGGATAGCCAGATGAGAAACTGAGTGAGGGAGACTTGTGAAGTGGATTTAAACAAGTCTGTCTAAATGAGCAGAATTAAGAATCAAAGAAACACCTACACTTGTACTGTGAACTCTCTAGGGAGCCAAGTCAGATAGCCCCGATACATAAACTACTTTCTCTGTACATGATGTAACTTAAAGCCATTAAGATAAATTAAGCAATTCCTACAAAACCCCAAAGGACTGAAAGTCTCACATTAAAGACTGTCTGCCTAGAATAACTGTGATCCATTGAATGCAAGGGGGAGTGTTTGGCATCCATAAACACATAACACCAGTAAGCTGAGAAGTTAAGACAAGACTGGCAATGAAGAAGATTTTAGCGGGGAAGATTGTTGCAGTATGTTGTTGCTGGACTTTTCCTTGAACAAGACAGGTACAGTATTCTCCAGACATGACAGTCTGCCTTGGATTTACTGTAGAGCTCTTGCCCAGGAAGCAGAGCTCTAGCAATGAAGGGTCACACTATGTTTTAGTCTGCAGGGACCAACTATAATTCCAGTTTTTGCAAAAGTGAGCCTATTAAATCTTGTAACAGTCAGCAAAAGTTCATGCAGCCTATTACAGAATACAATGTGAGAAGTGTAGGTCACTTTATTCTAGCACATGTTCAAAAGTGTCCTCTTTTGGTATTGTCTAAATAAAGCAAAATTAGTTTGGACATGTGATGCCACTGGAGTGGCAGAACAACGGATCGCAATCTGTGATGAAGACATGACCTCATAAGGCCACAAAATCTTAAAATCAGAGTGGGTTGGCGTAGTGGGTTGACCCTGGCTAGGTGCCGGGTGCCCATTAGTTGTCCTATCACTCCCCTTCCCAGTAGGACAGGGGAGCAAATAATATGAAAAAACTAGCAGGTGAGATAAGGCAGTTTATTACAGCAAAATAAGGAAGAAAACAAGCAGAGATCTGCACATGCAAGAGCTACAGAGAAAAACCAATCAGTATCTACTGCCCATCAGCAGCGATGTTTGGACATTTCCTGGGAAGCAGGATTTTAGCAAGCATGATGGTTCCTCAGGGAGGCAAACATTGAAGGATCACTGATGCCCCACCTTCCTTCAGTTATATCTCTGAGCTGACATCATGTCGTATGGAATATCCCTTTGGCTGATTTGGGTCAGCTGGCCTGTTGTGTCCCCTCCCAGCATCTTGCCCAGCCCCATCCCCACTGGTGGGAAGTAATTTCAGAGGAACAGCACTGCTTGGCAGTAGCCAAAACACTGGTCCATTATCAACACCGGCTACCAATGCAAAACAAAGTACTGTAAGGGCTGTGAGCTTTGTCTCAGTCTGATTCGATACACTTGGGTTGGAAGGGACCTTAAAGACCATCAAGTTCCAAATCCCCATGACCTGTGAACATTTTCTCTGGGAATTCATGAGCTACTTTGATCTCTGCCTCACTGAATAGCAGGCTCAGTCCAAACTGCCGTAGGGGGCACTTCATCCACATAGTAATTCTGGGATGCAAGAGGACATGCCATTAACAGGATCCCTGAGACAGGTATCTTGTTCCTGAATACTGTCCCCCACAATGAGAAAGATACAGATCCAGATTTAAAATGTCCAGACTCATCTGAAATCACATCCATGACAGAAAACTGGATGATAGAAAAATTCTTTAAAAATTTACTGCTGAAAGAAGGTCACTGGGCTAATATCTTTCTTTTCATTCATAAAATGATGAGAGAAGAGTTAGGCAGTAGGATTGTTAGTTTATTTTGAATCCATTGTCTAGTTTGTCTTTTTGATGATAAAAATCTCTGGGCATAATTTCATGGCTGATGATAGTCAAGAAATTAAATTAGATAACCATAATGAATCTTTCTGGTCTTGAGCTCTGTTGGTCCCTTTTAAAGGCAAACAGGATTCCTTTGACTACAGTGCTGAAATATTCAGTGCACGTGCACAAATTATCTGCGGCAATCTGGTCAGCACTCAAATACAGTGTTAACATAAGGTTCGAAAAACTTCCTTGCTCCAAAAGTTTGTGTGTTTTTTAAAATGTGAATTATTCTTAGCAAAATAATAAACTGAAAGAAGGAAAGCAAAGATATGATAGTGCACCTGTTCTGTTTCGATATTTTCAGTTTCACGTACCACTTTTAAATCCACAGATGGGAGGCTTAGCAGCCATGGATATGTGACCATGGGAACTGCTGCCCATGGCATATAAAAGGTTAAACCACAGACCATGGGTAACCCCAATCTAATAGCAGCCAATATTCTCTTTTAAGGTGTAAAATGCTTAAGGCAGTCCCCCACACAAATGCAGATTTTTATTTCATAACCTTAGGTCAGTTTCTATTAAGCCCAGGATCTATCCAAAACAGGACAGAAGAAGGAAGTCTAATCCTTAGGAAGGCATACTCAGTCATAGCAAGTACGTTATTCAGATCGGCATTGCAGGGTCAGAGTTCAAACACTAGACCATTAGAAGGCCACATTTCAAGGTCATTAAACATATAAGATATACAGAAAGACACCCAGTTTCTTCTGAGAGTCCAGAGCTTAATTTTATTGCTCCTGAATAAGCAGGAATACTTTAATTCCTTTATGTGTGACTGAAAAGAACCAGAAGAAGATAGATCAAATGTTGGCAACTATCAGATACATTTTTTTTTTTCAATTACTAAGAAGGTCGTATTAGTGTTTGGCCTTCTTTTCTTGCCCCCTTTTACACAGTAAACTTATCCAGCTTTTCAGCAATTTCTGTTGTAATTAAGATGGCTCTTTTCTTCAGAATCCCAAATATAAGAAGTTTCTTTAAGACACAAGCTTGTTTGAAATATGTTTCAGATCAGAGTTTTTATAAATTAAACTGAATTTTGTGTCTCTTTTTCAATGAATTCCATGAAATAATCCAAAGTCATCAGACAATTAGGTGTTGGTTTTGTAGTTCATGTTTTATGCAATAAACTGTTCCGGGTTTCATAACAGGCTCAGTTTAAGCATCTGTTTCACTGGAATTACCAGCTATTTGAAAGCAATGCTCAGGATCTCTTACCAACAGAGGGCAACACAGCTTATTATAACTTCTTTGCCAGAGTAAGTCATTGGTGTTTTCTCAAGGCTCACATTGCCATCCCCATGTCACTACCAAACCCAAGTTTCAGTGCACTGGTCCACTCACTCAGACGAATGAACTTGTCTTGCCAAGTATTACAATGCATCAGCACCATATGGCTGGTAGCAAATAAACTAGCTATTATTTGCACATCTGCTGAGTAATATTATGTTAAAGCATTACATGCGCAATTATGTTCAATTATATTAAACAAATCTATTTCACGTAATGCTGAATCTCCAGGGCTTGCACATCTTTAGTTACAGGAAGTTTAGTGCAGGGTAGCAGATGTTTCCGGTTTATTAATTTGATATAATATGTTTAAAATGTCAAGTGCACAACAATAATTTCATAATGGATATTCATTTTAGGCAAATAAATAAAAGTCAAAGTTTTTTAAAGACACCAGAGGAGTTGCACAAAATTTATCATGGCAGCATAGTCTTCAATACGTGAACAAACAAGGCATTTTTCAGACTGCAGACAAGAAAGTAATGTTTACACTTCCACTTTGGAATTATTCCCAAACTCGTGTGCAATATGACTTGAATATGCTATGTTGCCTTCTCACCCTTCTCTTCCAATGTTGTTCTATATGTTCTTGCTTTTTTCTTTGCTTGTAACTCCTTTGTCACAGATTTTACTTATGCATCTTCTTTCGCCCGGTCTGTTTATGGAGGAATATTTATCCAGACTTCAAGTTAACACCAATAGTGGGACTGGGTCAGTCAAACAAGCATTTTGTGGAGCACAAAATTATTTCCTTTCTTTACTTCCCCCAGTACTCACCCTCAACTTGCAAATGGTATCCTGGCTGGCCCCATTGTGTTAATAGTCCGGTCAACACAATACACAACATCAAACCCAAAAGTTTTCAACAGAAAGGTTTGTGATATGGTATGTGAATGTAATAGCATGCTTGTGTTGAATAAGGGATCTGCAGTTAGTGAATTGTGATATTTCTTTAGGATTTAATCCCAGTAGGTATTTTAAAGTCCTACTTCATCAGCTGCTATAGACACACAACAGTATATTTCATAATTCAACTTTGTCATACCAGCTACTAGAAAGAACTATCCCTACCCAGTTACATGGACTTGCAATCCTTGCCACACCTGTAGGGTGTTTTCTCTTAGCTTTTCCTTCTGAACCGCAGATAGACATTTGTGGCAGTGCTGTAGCTTTTATTCCAGCCCAGTTACAAGAGAACCCAGACTGGACCTGTCCATATCCATATTTCTGTTTGATATTGCATAATATATTTGTGAATAATATGTATGTATAGAAGTAAAAGTGCTTTTACAGAAAAATTCTGTCTTTTTTAGAATATACTCATTTCAGAATACAATGGTTATCTGTGGTCTTCAGTACCTCAGAGACTCAGAAAGCCCAACTGGGAAGAAAGCCATCCTTTGCAAGACTGTAGGTGCTCTGAAAGTAAAAAAAAATATATCCAAGAAAGGACTCTTTCTGTCCAGAAAGGATCAAAAGCCAGATGGAGAAATTAAAAATTAAGGCCCTTATCCTTTACTCACCTCAATAAAGCATTAATCCAGTAAATAATAAACACCTGAGTCACAGGAGATGAAAAATGGTATGTTCTTGTGCTACAAAAAATTTGTCGGCCTAAAAAATAATGAAAGAGCAGATTCCAAGGGTTTACTTTTCTTATTTTGCAGGTGGCAGAGAAAATATATTTTCTTTTGAGGTGGCCAGTACAAAGTGGGGCTTTGTAAACTGTAATAAGACTTTTCTGGATAGTCCCTGTTACATAACATTTTTCCATACTCCTTGAAAAAACATGAGACAATAAAGTATTCTAGAAAATTTTCTGCGTGCGAATCTGGCCACTTGAGTAAGCATCTGGCAAATAAAGAGAGCTTACAGAAGGATTCCCAACCCTCCCTATGCCCATTTTCCAATTTCTAATAGATTTATTTCAGTTGGCTCCAACTCTGTGATTTACCACAGAAATGCCGAATTTACTGTTGAGTCTGTTTTCTGTTTTCCTGAACTGGAAATGTGCCAAGGCATGTGCTGGCTGGAAACCAAAAGATAAAGCCTTGGATACCAAAGCCTAGATACCAAAGCCTTAGCAGAAGGATGAATGAATGTATTGGTAAGGAGGGTTAATTGTGGAAATGCCACTGTGAGGTAGAAAAATCTTCTGTTCCCATGCTGTTCATGGTCCAGCATCCACCACACACAAGAAGATGGCTAAATTCTGTTGAGTCTAAGCCTAAATAATTTTACCACTCCTAGCGCTAGGCATAAAAAGGTAGCAGAATACTGGCTTGATTTGCCCTCTGAAGTTGTACCTGTTGCCTGCAAGGTGGTTCAGAGGTGCCTGATGATAAGTTATAAATAACAGGACAGCACACACGCCCTTCCCATAAATCTACTTATGTGTGGCCAGCTTCACTGCTTTTGAGGCTCTGTCATACTCCCCATGTCCCTGGCTGCCGCCCTGCCACTCCCCATCTCACCTCCTGCTGCAGACATGTGATTCTACATCAGTAGTGAAGGGATTTCCAGGGGAAATACAGCTCAGTCAGTTACTCCCTGTTTTAGTCCTTTTAATGACACTAGATCTTCCTCCTTATAAACCCAACCTATCCCCTGCAACTGCCAAAATAGCATACATTCCTTTACTTCTGCATTTAATGAAAACAAGGCTGTTTCTTATAGGGCATGTCCCCACCCCTGAACTGCAATGAAAAAATGCCAACAGTTTGTAGCAGAGATCGAGCCTCTGATTTTCAGTACTGTGAATAAATCTCATTTATCTTTCTGACTTGGCAAGCCAGAAAGCAGAAATGTACATTTGAGGAAGGAGACCAGCTTTCTCTATACCTTAGGAACAGTAGCTAGGGGAAAAGAAGACAGACAACTATTGAGGGAGTCGCTTGACCTAGATTATTTCTAGTGATAAATTGAAGTATCTTGCTTCCAAAACTTTACAAACACCAATTGCATTTTGATGAGGAGGAATTCTACTCATCACCAACAAATTTTTTTAACTGCAAGTTGACACCTGAATCTTAAAGAGCAAGGTTTCTGTGCAATACTTTCATGAGCATAAACAATATTTGAAGTCTTGGACTGCTCTTTTTCAATGAGTAATTAACCCCAGGATTCATTAAGAGATTGAAAAGGATAATTTGCTTTTATAGTGTGGGAGCAAATTTTATTCCTGATCTAGTTCTTCTAGTAGAGAAGAGAGTTTGCAGTAATTTGACTACTGACTAATATCAAAACATCCTTGGTCTCAAAGCCCTGAACCTACAGAACAAAATTTGGTAAGTGCTCATGAGCAGTGGCAAGATCAAGATGTAAGTCCTGAGTGAGCAGTATACCAATGTAAGTGTCCTGGAAGGAGTCATCAAGTTGAGTTGTGGGGCTTTGGTGTCAGGCACTTCATGTTGGAGAGTTGTTATGAGTGCAATGTGGAGGATGGGTACTCAGTTTGACTGGATTGGCACTCATGTAAATGCTGCAGAATTTCAAGGCAAATGCAAATCTTCCCCTTCCCCCTGCTCTCTTAATCCAGCTGGGGCTACTGAGAGAGAGAGAGAATTACCAACTGACTGAGTGTGATTCTGCCACTTTGCATCAGATTATAATAGTATACAGCTGGAAAGAACAAGTCTTTCTTTATATGTGAGCACAGCATAGATTTCTTTCTGAAAAGGAATGATTCTTTTTTAAAGTGGACCGTTAGTGGAAAGAAAGTACAAAGCACAACTACCACTGTGACTCGTTTCCTCACTTGAAACCATTGTGCAGATATTTACCTTAGGAAGGTAAGTATGAAAGCCTTGAGGTTCTTCCTTCTTAAATGAGAAAGAGTACTGAGCCTCACTGACCTCTTGCTCAAGAAAGCCTGGGGCTTTGTCATTATGAAGAAAGAAGGAAGCTGAATAGATTTATGATTTTTGGAACAATGCAGGAAAAGAAACTATCATAATAACCACAAACCCTGAACTTCTCTGCTGAAGCAGAATGCCAATATTTTTTAAACTAAATTCTACCAGCTCCACATAAGCATTCTGCAGGGACTCTCTATATGAGTTTTAAACTGTTTTCCTCAGTTATCCCTCATTAATAAGGACTGGTTCATAGGCCAGCCAAAGCCCAAGTACACTTTTCAGCTTCATGACCTTCTGTGAATGATCATGGGTCCATGATACTGCTTTTCTACAATGTGTTGCAGAAATTAATCACTTGTCTGCATGCAGGACAAGTCTCCTCATGTTAGATGAATTTTGCAGTCCCCACAGTGTACACAAAAGCCAGCCACAACCATATGCTTTTGTGCCCATGGATGATCCCCAGATTGCAAATAAAGCCACTTCCCACCCACAAGTCACACATCAATCTATAAAAACCGACAAAGCGTAAAAAAATAGTTTGACTTTACAAAATGCAGTCCTGTCTCCATACATCTTTATTTCTGAGGAAGGACTTCAGAGGTACTAGATTTTCCTCCCCACTCTTCTGCCTTTGCACAGTGCAATGCACAGCTCACTGTGAAGATCATGGAACCAAAATAGAGACACCTGGAGTGAAGGTGGAGATCTGACCCTACAGTCTGTCTTTGAAGCACTCAAGAGGAGAGCTCTGAAGAGTGCAAGAGGAAAAATGAAAACAGTGTGGCAGGAGACAGTCACCAGGGGAAGTATGAAATAAATGGGTCCATAGTATACAAAAGCTTATAACCATCCAAGACTGCCAAAGGGAAGACAGGGCAAAGAGAGGAAACAGTAAGACAAAGTGACCTGGCTGTTCTAAAGAAATGCTGTAGGTAGGCAAGCACAAGAAAAAGGAGTGAAGGCAAGCTTTCATCTCTTCTCCAAAATCTCTGCCAATCATTTTATGTGGGAAGCTCAGCCATGTCTACCCCTAAATGCTTAACTCTTCCTTCAGCTGTCCAAATCTCAGCCTGTTGCACAATGGCTGTGATTTATATGCCCAAAGATAGGCAGAGCTTACCTCAAAATCTGACGGGTGTAGGATGGTCAAAGCCTAGGCAAAAAGCCTCTTTTTTATGGGTTAAAAATGTGATACTCCCAGGTTGAGGTACCATAGCTGCAGCAGGCAGTGCCCCAGGACATTTGGACAGTAATGGTGATGCTCTGCTGGGAGGCACCAGCTCTTTGTGCAGCAGCACAGAGAGCAGAAGTCTGCATTTCAAACACACAATAAAGAGAATTATGGATGAAAGTCGATAACTTGAGAGAAAGAACAAGGAATTATGTCAGTCAGAAACCCACACTACATGGCAAAAACTTGGCTTGGGTGACCTTGACATCCAAGACATACATGACAAGAACAACAATTAGAAGGGGGAGGGTGAAAAAGCTAGATTTTCAGCTGTTTGCATAGTGAAATAACTGGACAAAATGTAGGGATTGAAGGCACAGAGTAACATGTACTACAGCCATATATTTTAGCCCATGAAAATAATTGGTTCAATATGCTCTAAAGATCTTTTGAAACTACTCTGAACATTAATTCAGTTTACTCTGCTCTTTCTATATACACAAGAGAAAACATTTTCCTTTGCTCTTCACTTCCCTTTCCCCATGGGATTTAAAATTTTTCAGGGAAGCACAGGTTAAATAGCAGAGGAAAATATACCCTCATGTTACTGCCATTAGGGTTAAGATGGTATCAGCATTTCTTTTATGCATTTCTATTCCTATAGGTTTATGAGGCTGGCACAGCCATAAAAATTCACTGTAACATGACCTACAGGACCATGTCCTGAGACTAAGAGGTCACTTTATTCATTGCCTCCTCAGTTATTATTGACAACTCTTTTGTTTCATTTTTATAAAACTCATAGATAGAAAGAGAGGTAACTCATGTATTCCCATTTTTCAGAAAAATTACCACAATACTAATGTTAAAAGATTCATGAACTGAACATATGTTTGGTAACTCTTTCAAAATTAAATAGTCATAAAACTTTAGAGTGCCTTGTTTTAATGATACTACATGGTTATTGGACTAAAGGAGTACAAAGATGTCTCTTATTGAGCACACAGTGTGTTTCATCCACTAAAAGAAAGACATATGATAGAAAGCTCTTTCATAAAAGACTTATTTAGTCCTTTTTAACCAGTGTGTTTTCTTGACTATGGGTCAGGGAAGCAGTTTACTTCTTCTTCATATCTCTATTCGTCTAGTTGTGCTATGCTGGAGTACTCAATAATTTTGAACTTCCCAGAGTTTCCCAAATGTGATCCCCATATGACACATGCTTTGGCCCCCTCCAGATCCTGAACTGGAACAGTCAGATAAGAGGGGAAAGAAAAACCTCATTGTAGGGTCATGGAGATGGAGAGAAGCCTGGCTCTATGCTGTCGGTGTATTTTTTACTTGTGCACTAGCAGCATAGTAACAAGGATTCCCCAGGATGAAGTATGACATCTAACAGGCCCAATCCCAAGAAAATCCTCAGGCAAGGGCCATGGGTTGGATTTGTATCTGTCAGGTGCTGCAGGTTTTCTTATTTGCGTGCCAGAAAAAGCTGAGTGAGGGAGCTTTGGCTGAAGTGCTGACCCATCTTGTGAAGTGACAATACGTAGACTCTCTGCACATGTCTGGTGTTTTAAAAACCTTCTTGGACTCACCTGCCTCTACTTGCACGGAACGTGGCTGGTACTTTGCTCCACAGATTTTAATCTGCAGATCCAAATTCCTACTGGGACTCTTTCTTTGCTGCAGTAAAACAAGTCTTATCTCTGGGACAGACAGCACCTTCATCCGCTGTTGGTGGGCCTCATCTAAAGAATGGATGGGATGGGAGCTGGTGTCTAAATCTGCTGCAACAATCTCTTTTCCTTGGAACTGCCTTCACAGCTTTTTTCAAAAGGAATGTCTGGGAAAGCCCCACATGGGGATCTTGTTTCATGTTTGGTGTTGCCCAGCACTGAATCAGTGGATAATAAAGAAATGGATGACTTTCTTTTGCAATCTGTGGAAAACAAATCTCTTAAAAATACTACATTTTTCTATTTTTGTTTTAATTTCAACAAACTTATATGCAGAAATACCCTCCTGACTACAGCCTAAAACTAAGGGGATACATATATCTGAAGGTTACGTATGCACAGGGAATTAGTGCCATATCCTTCACTTAAATTACCATATGACCAGACATCCATCTAAGAATACCCATTTTCAATTTTTTTTGTATAACTTATTTTACTGTGACCAGGCACTGATGGTTTGCTGGGTACACACGAAAAAAAGCCAACTTATATCCTAGTCCTGAGGAAGCACTTTTATGGTTTGTTTTATGGTAAACAGATCTCATCACTCACCTTCACGCACTGGTACTTAATGGCCAATATGTTTCTTTTGAACTGGGACAATTAAGAAGGACAGAAAGGGAGACTTTGTTTGCTGGCACTGGTGTCCTTTGAAAGAACTGGGTTGCTTGTATTGTGATTGATATGTGAAAACATTCCAGTTGAGGTTCAAGGCAATTAGTGCACAATAATTCAATTCTGGAAGACAGGCATCTCCCTCTGTCGCAAAGTTCAGATAAGTATAAAAAAATCTTGCTTAAGACAATGTCTCAAAAAAAAAATAAATTGTAACTCTGTAGTACAGCAGAACATAGCAATTCCACAACTGAAATGTTTATGCAGATAAGAAGCCTGAAGAGATAATGCAGGAGGAAAAGGTACTGGCAAATATTGTTAGGTTCCAGTTCTCCTCAAATGGTTGTTACACCGGATGATACCATGTCTCATGATAGAAAAGAGAGAGGAAAATGCCCTCCTTAGTGAAAAACTTTGTTACAATTTATTTTGTCAGGAAAACAGAATCACATCCCAATTCTTCTCAGAGATCTGTCACAGCTATGGCTCTACAGATTAATGGGAACAAAAGAAAAGGCTCTGTGGTTCACAGACCCCTCTCCAGATTAACTTCACAATTGCCAGCTTCTGTTCAACAGGTCAGGATCCTCCCTTTATATGCTAATGCCTTTAGCCATGAATAGGGAACATTACTTACTGAAGGAGTGTTGTTGTACCAGTCTATGGAGTTTACTCCCTCTCTGACACTTAAGCTAATGGTCTGAAACATTATATTCAGGTGGGACGCTATAGAGGGTTTTTTTCCTCTGGAAATTAGCCCTATTTATTAATTTCTTAAATTGCTTTAATTGCTCATGCGGTGGATTTCTACCATTTTACAGCATTTGAGCATCACCAGAAAATTAGTGTCTTTTTTTTTTTCTCCCCATGATAAGCATGTTGTTGGTCAGAACTTCACATCCCGTAAACTCATTTGTCTTAAAAAAATGCCAGCACCAATGGGACACTTTTGGTTCACCAGTAGTTCAGAATACAGAAGTATAGAAACATGGAAAAACTTTCTGCATTCACAGGAAACTGTGTAATAATAGTGTCAAAGATGCTACATTTCTTGGTATATTTCTAGGTATCCATTGAGCATTCATTCAGGCATTTACCACAGCTGTTAAACTGCCAAGAAATAAATGTCTTCTTTAATAAAAGCCACTTGGGGTTTATCTTGCAGTTTTTAATCTCAAGTTTACCATGTACTGAAAGCAAAAAGATGATCAGGTTGCTCTGCTGAGGCATTGTATTTTGAGCAGAGTGATGCGTTGTTGGATCCTGTGCCAATCGGCTAAATGCTCATAAACAGGCTTGATCTTGGAAATAAGTTAATATAAGTATGTGGGCATATTAGAGGTAGAGTTAAGATGGCCATAAAGCTGACAGTAGGGGCAATGAGGCAGCAGGAAACACCATGCTGGCTGAGACATGCTTGCTGACAAACCCTCTAGTGACCCAGCATAATTAGCCTGCAGTCCTGCATCACTTTGCCTTCATTGCTCTTACATGCTCTTTCCTTCATCCCAAAAATAAGGCCTCTAGAAATAGAAATTATACAGACATATTGCACTTTCAGCTACTTTAATTTCTCCAGTTGCTTTCAATAGTATTATGTTTAATATTCTTTGTTGTCTGTTTAACCTTGAAGAAACTCCTGCCTCTAATAAAACTCTGAGTTGTGTTGTGGTTTTCCTTTTTTTTTTTCTTCTTTTTTTAATTTTTCCTTAAGGTTTCAGGTAAGAGTTCCATTTGGGTTTAATATCATGATTATTCTACATCAAAATGAAGAGTCTGTGTATTACTTATACGTAACATTGCCTTTCTCCATTACGCAAGATTCATAATTTCATTTCTTATTGCAAATGAATAGCTTTCGTTATTTAGAAGCTAATACCTGCTTGTGGTTTAATAATACTTGGAAATAAGGAAAATGCAATTACAAAGGCTATGCTCCCATTAACTTGTTTGTACACTGGACTCTGTCCAGTCTTAGCAGTAATGTCATCATAATTTTCCAATGAACTGAAGATAGAGGTAGAGATGAGCACAGTGCCAATTTTAGCCTTAGCTGCAGGAAGGGATTAGCCTTTAATCCACAAAGATGTGTTCCCAGCCCTGCTGTTTGAAGTATTTGGTTTCTCAATGTTCAGACAGTCTCTATCACTCAGTGGTATATGCAGGTGCCTCCCTAGTAAAGCAAATCTCAGCTCACACATTTCAGGAACAGAGGAAATGCCAGGACTTAAACAGGGGTTAACCAAACCTTTAGTTAGTATGACTAGCATGCATACTACTTCATATTTATTTGTTGGTAACATAGACTGATCATTCCTGGGAAGCCACCACCTTTGTCATGAGTCAGGGCAATTTTTTCACCTGAGCCTTTGACTCAGGATTGCTGGGGCGTGCAGGACAGTGATGGATTTCTTTCTCTTCTACTAAAGATGCACGTGACAAGAGAGCAGAGTTTCTTTCTCCCTGATCTCCTCTTGTCTTTCAATTGTTAAAACAAGTAGGGTCATAGCATGAGAAGGGAGCAGGGCTTCCAGGCACCCCGTGAACTATCCTAAATATAGAAACCACCTTGGTGAGAGAAGCAGCAGAACAGCTTGCACTGCTAATAGCTTCCCTCTCTGAGAAGAGAACATCCACACATCCGGCGTGAGTCCCAGTAGGTCAGAGCTAGAAGAAGGGGTCATATAGATTTTTCTATACTTAATAAAGTCTTTAGGATTCTAAACACTTGGACTGTGGCAGAAATAGGCAGCTTTGGATAAATTTACGACTAAACAATCAAGATATCATCCAAGTAAATAAGCTCTTTCACTCCTAGGGACCTTGGGAAATTAATAACTCTTCCCATAACCATGACTATTCTTGGAGCAATGCACAGGCCAAACATCCTTGTGTACTGCTGACGTGTAGTGCCGCTCTCCAAAGACCTTCTAAGTTGCTCTAAGTGACTTCAATATGAGAGGGTCGAGATGCTAAATGAGGTTTTACCTGAAATCTATTTATATCAGAAAAGGTCCATTTTTGAGACGTGGGTGTTATATCTGAAAATTGCCATGAACAACCTATCTGTTGTTCCAGAACCATCCGATGTGGAGAGCTTAGCATGATGAAACTACAGTAATTCAGTAGCAACAAGCAATTCCCTTTTACATAAAACACTGGGTTAGACTTCTCTACACTTTGTATAGCAGGGATTAAGTTCAGACTGACCCAGATCTGAATTTTACTTTCTTTTTTTGTTTGGTTTTTTTGTTGCATAAGGATGAAAATTTTTATCAGTATTTATATAACATATATGGTAGAACTGTAAAATCAAGTTAGACCCTTATCCTTCTTTTCTAGTGTGGTCACCCCTCAAATAGTTATGAAGTGACTGGTTTTGTAGAACTAGAGATTCATGCACAATTTGCAAATTAGCTGCTCTTTCTTTGAGCAAATATTTGTTTGCTGAAAGGGGAGTCACATCTGTCCAAAAGACACATTACATTGAAAACAAGTTCACAAAAAGCATAAAAGTGAAAATCTTTCTTAAGATTAGGATATATTTTGGTGATCTGAATCTAAACTTAACTGTATATTTAACAATATTTTCTAAGCACTGAAATTTAGTTTAGCTTCACTTATATTAATGAGGATATGCTAAGTAATAGCAACTGTTAGTCCACAATGAAAAATTTGTAGACTTAGCTGAAGAAAGCAGAAAATGACCTTTTAAAGTTGGAAGGTGAGGGTGAAAATGAAGCTGCTTTTGTGTAGGAGAATTGGCAGCTTAACCTTATGCAGCTGGGCCTGTGAATTTTTGCCTTAGGCTAGAAAAGCAGATGAGCAGTTTCTTCTTAGAAGGCTGAAAATACATGGTTACAAAATCCAGTGGGTCTGTATTGTATAAACTTTGCTGTTTTCTCTTTTTCTTCAGCATCTGGTCTCAAGACCTCTCCTTGTTATGGAAACAGATACAAAAATTGGTATATTGCAAATAATGACTTTTGCAAGAAATTAATCTTACACAAGAAAACAATTTAAATAATCAAGAAAAACACTAACCAGGTTTTTCTGCAGACTTTCAAACTACCCTGGGCACCTTTTCTAAACACTTACTCCCCTCTCAATGAAAGACTGAAATAGCTCTAGCTCCAAGAGGCAATAAAAAATGTTTTTTAAGGAAAGCCAACTATTACTATATTATTTTCTTAATTCAGAGTTCTTAAGGCTTATCTTCTAACAGAATAGTTAACATATTTAGCTGGTTTAACCTTATGTTATGCTATAAATTGGAAAATTTTCAGCTTCTCCATGATTCTTTTACAACTTACAAAGGATTTCAGCATATGAATCTGCAAAACCCTTTCTGAGGAACTAGATATTGTCTCAAATAATAAAGTTTCAGTATGCAGGGATGAGTTCAGTCTCTTCTTATCTCATGGTGGCTCTGTACGGACCTTTGCTCCTGCTTCACTTAAACTACTCTTTCTAAAAGCTGATTTCTTAAGATTCTAATTTTCCACCTGCACAGCAGAAAGCTGAAATGTCTGTCTTAAAACTAAGGATATTTAAGGGTTAAAGTAACTTTAAAGTTGTGCTCTGTAGTGTTTAAACTCTGAGGAATAAAAATTCAAAACACATGGGAGTACACTGGAGTCTTATGGGTAGTGGTACTGGAAAATATTCTTTGTTTCCTCAGCATAATCCTTTCCATTGTGTTGAAACTATCTTCTCTCTCCAAATATAGCAAGAAAATGCAGGTGTCTGTTTATGGGATACATTCAACTGTTATTGTCAAGAATGCTTATACTCAGCACTGGGTTGGGTACAGCTTATTTTTCATCTACAACCCATGTACATCTGTCTTTTTATTACAAACCTCTTTGCATTACACAGGGAAGACATGATCAGTTCTGGTGGCAGAGGACATGTACATTTTTTTTGGAAATTATTTTCATAATTTCTTTTCTGAAGGTGATGTGAAGCTGCTGAAGAATTCTCAGATTTGTTATAGTTAGTCTTAATAAAAGAAATATTCTACTTCTGTAGGGTTTTTGTATTAATAATTAAGACAAATGCAATAGCTAGTCCCCTAGAAGGAACACTTGTCAAATAGTTTAATATTATCTATTCTGAAGCTTTCAGTCAAATCCAATTAATGCCGGAGCGTGACAGTGGAGGACCTTCAGCTGATGCTTTTCAAATTCATCAAAAATTGTAATGAGCACTTGTATCCATATTCTGTCCAAGCCAAGTCTGTCTTTCAGTGATGAAGGAGAATAGGAACTTTGCCAGTCATAAAAAGCCATGATTTACATTTAAGTTGTTAATCCTGCGCTATCATTCATTACATGTAATTGGTTTCTTAATTACATCTCCTCAAAATCCTATCTGTTCAAAGTTCAGCTACCTCTTGCTGGTAAGACCAGCGGAGTCCAATCTTCACTTAAATGTGTTCGCCTTTTCCAGGTGTTATCAGAATTTCAGTAATAAACTCACTGAGACATGCCTAACACAGTGTCACTAAGTGAAGAATGTGATGGTTCATCTTGTTCAGCATTAATTATGCTTAAAGGAAACTAGTGACACTTTATTCATAATAAAAAAATTTTAATAACTTAGATAGGTAGTTTTCAAAGTCTTTTTCTGCATTCTGGTAATGATGTGCAATCCTCTATAGTGAACAGGCAGATTGGCAACAGTTTGTATTTCCTTAGTTACTTTTTAAGAATCTTTGAGTCTGTTTCATTCTTACCATCAGAGATATGATAGTTGAAATCCACCGACTTAGTAAATAAATTAAGAAGAAAGGACATTTGATTAGACATGAAAACCAATTTACATAAAGGCTAAATAATTTATTTCAGACTCTTTGTTCTGCTGCAGGACTGTACCCAAGTCAGCAAACGGAAAATGCATAAGCATATGCATGTGTAGAGGTAAGACTGCAAACAGATGAAGACTTTTCAATGCTTTGAAAAACAGTTCATCTCTGCTGTTGTAATTTTTGGATAGAAAAATAATTCATCTCTTAAAAAAAAAGTAAAGATAGTGTGAATATCAATACATGAAACTTGTAGATAATAGAACCGTAGGTTTCAGTTCATTAATATGTTGCAAATACCTTTCTTGTCATGAATCTGTCAGATATGCCCTGGAAATTACTGAATCTTGTATGCAGCCATTACTAGCTCTCCTAGTTATTTGGAAGCCATCTTGGTGAACTTTCCCTCAGAAGTTGGTTATCATAGTTCATGCTAAAATCAAAGCAAACTCCATAAAGTTGTTTAAAATGTCCATAAAACATATTGCATTTAGAACAGTAGCTTAGTCTTTTTTTTGTTTGTTTTTCTGTATACTTCTAAAACAAGCAGTTTTTCCAATTCAGGTAACTATGGGTGCTCTTAGGATGTTTTGCGCTTATAGTACACATTGCATTCAATTTCATTGCAACACAATGCATTGCAAAGATAGTTGTTCCGAAAGCAATGCTGTGATCATACTTTTCCTACTCTTAAAGTCCACTTGCATATACAAAGGTAGATTTATCTAAGTGTGTAGTTGTGTAATAGATGCTTGTTGTTTTAAAGTTTTATCAAGACAGACCCTCAGTTCATCATCTGTCCACTCAGTTGCCTCAGCTGGTTATCAAAGGAGTTGATATATGGCAGTAAAACTTACATTACTTTGGAGGAAGAAGAGGGACAGAGAAAGAAGATTGTCTAAGGAAGAACAATGCAGAGTAAATGATTTATATAATATCATGGTTGGTAAGTAAACATAAGCAAAGGTCCTCATTTAATACACATTGTTTTCTTGATCAAAATGTGTCTTCTCTATATGTAAGATTTGTGTGTATTCTTTAGTGTGATTTATAGCAAGGTTTTCATTCCTGCAGCACTCCTATATCAAGAGACAATTGCTCACATGCTGATCTGTCATTTTAATGTGGTGGAAAAGTATCATCTTGCAGAACTGGTGAGTGAAGATTTTTAGGAGTGTCTCAGCTGAACTGAGAAGCAGACACTTCAGTGAACAGAAACTTGCAATTCTGTTTGAGATACCTTGGTAGCTTTGAAAACATCCTCTTAATGGCAATGCCTGAATGAAAGCAAAAAGCTGAAGAGCCTCTTACAGGACTTGTCTGTGAATGACACAGTAAAACCATGTTAAACCTGGAACTGGAGCCCTTTGCCCAGCTCAGGCCCAAGCTGAGGTTGACATGACTCTCTCAGAGCAGATGCACAATCACCGTTTTGCAAATCAGAAATGGGACTGGAAATACACACAGTGTTTGTTCAGTCAAGACATGGAAAAGATAAAAGGTCTGTAATTCCAGCATTTCTGAACAGAAATAGGTGCTGCAGCTTTGGAGAAAATCTCCACTGGATAGCATTTTGAAGACCTTGCTAAAGGACATTTTCTTCTGTGGCATGTGGTGTGTTTTTTAAAAATATAAATTAAGTTTTCTAATTCTGTCATATATGTATCTCAAATTATTTTACTAATCTTACTTTTTATTTGACAGTAACAATTTCATTTGTGACACAACTTAAAAAAATTATAAGACTTTTCAAACAAATTTATTTTTTTCTTATTTCTATAATGAAATGTGATTCCATCAACAGCAGCTAGGTACATCTTTTATTGCTCTTTTTGTACTTCTGTTGCCTAAGAGTAGGACAAACTGGACATAATTGGACAAATTACATTTTCTAAAGCATCATTCTATCCTTTCTGTCATATCTTTCCCTAGTCAGCATAAAATGGAGTCTCTGGTTATCACAATGATTTAAAGGAATGTTGCGAGTTGTGATGGTTGAATGCAAAATTTCACAAATTAATTTCAGTGTTTGCTGTTCTCACACATTTTAGCAGGTCCCAGCACTTGCACTGCTCTACAAAAAATATATTGTCAAATTATTGTAAAAGTAATGCAAATATAGAAATTTCCTAGTTTTTCATTTTATTTCCAAGAGAAAAAGCAAGCAGATATGCAATATTAATTTTAAAAAAGCAACAAAATTTTTTTTTACAGAAATATAATGCAGCGGGAAATATAAGATATTTGTAGGAAAAAATTCAAACTTGTATGAGGACTGATCTGCTTTTAGAAGATCTTGTCAGGAATAGACGGGGTGATGCTGTGTTTTGTGGTGTAGTGAACAGTGACAGATTTCAATACTAAGCAAAATAGTAAATCAATAAAAAGCTCTCAGAGACACCCTGAATTAAAAATATGGTTGTTGTGCTTGAACAGCTTATACTGTCATTCCAAAATGTTCTTAGTCAAAGTTCCTAGGGATAAAATTATATCTTCTTACCCTGTTTCCCTACAGGTAAGTATTGTTCCCTCACTAGGCTTAATGCTTTTATTTTATATTACAATTTCAGTCAAAATTTATGTGTAGAGAAAATAAAACAATTTGGGGTAACATGGCAAGAGCCATGCTTTATTATTTCTCTTTCTTACTTAATGGTTTGTGCTCTTCTGTCAAGGAAATTAGTAATTTGTCTTTCACTTCAGCCAGGCTGAGCTGCATTTCCTGTCACTTAGTTTATCTGATATCAGCCTTCTTACTGATGCAACACAGTAAGCCCTTCAGTTGCTGAGTTTAGCATATCATTTAGCCACATAACCCACTTTAAATATCTTATCAGACAGTTTGCTTTGCTTTGCATCTTTGTTGTACAGGTGTAAATTGATTTCCAGAGTGCATCAAAATACCAGACAAAATTAATATATATCAAAGATGCACAGCATCACAGTGTAAAGAACATAATTCATGCAACAAACATCCATTTAAATAAAGAATGTGAAAATACATACAAGACACTTCACTTTCACTGAAGTCTTGCAAAAATCCTTGCTTTGAAGAAGTAAGAGGCTGTTATTAAATATTCCCTGCATCATTTTAGTTCTGGTCCTCTGAAGCAATAGTTAAAATTTCTACCAAGTACAAAGATGTTGTAGCAGGGGATATTAGAGTGCTGGAAACGCAACCTAGAAAACCATGTCAGCATATGAAGGATAAGGCCTAATTCTCTATAAACCAAAAGTCTTCAGTGGACAGTGAATGACATCTCTCAGTTCCCTGCAGCAGAGCCTTTCATGCCTTCCAGCATTTTGCTGACACTTTCTGGATCGCAGTTTAAAAAAGAATTATATAAAAATAATGTTATTTAACTCAGTGTTGGAAAGTTAGCTCATGGTTAGTTAGCTCTATGATCTAAGTATAAAGAGAATTGTGAAGAGTCCAAAATCAAGAATCAACATGTAAATTACTGAAAGAATCAACATATAAATTTACTGAAATTCCTTGTCTTTGATTTGGGAGCGGTTGAGCTTGCAGGATAGGCTTCTCTGCATTTTTTCAAATTTTACTTCTGAGTTGGGTGTGAGACTGAAATGTTAATGGTTAATGCTTCAAACAATTGGCCTTTTGCAAAGGCAGAGGCTGCTTTGCTGATGATGTGTGAGGTAACAGCCCAGGAGCAGAGAGGGTGAGCACCAGAGGGTGACCATGACAAACTGACCTTTGTTTGGCAACAAGCTAGGGTTTAAGCCAAATAAGGGTTAGAAGGCTGTTAAGAAGCAGGTAGTGGGATAGTGTCTTTACAATGCCAATGTTCTCCCTGGCACAACTTGATTGGGTGTGAAAGTCCCCACTCCTGCCCAGGAACGGACTGGGACAGTTATATGTGGATACGAAGGTATCTGATGGGCTCAAGCACACTGATGTGAGAGGCAGCTGTCATACCTTAGAAGGTGTCACAGACCACCAATGACCTCCTAGTGCCTCCAGACTCACTTCCACCAGAGGACTAAGCATGACCTACAGTGTTGCATCAGATGGTATAAAATTCCAATGCCCCAGAGGAGGTACCTGGGTGTTCCCTTAAACCTGAATGCTTATTTCACCTCTGTGTTTTGTGGCCTTCCTCTACCCCTGATGGATCCAGACTGTGACCAACACTTCAAACAGCAGACACTGAAATTACAACAATTAGGTCTCATTGCCGACCCATGGGTGGTGACATTTTCCTACTCTTATTCATTCTCTCTTTATCTTTCTCTCTTTCTTCTCCTACCTTCTTCTCAAAATATATTGCAAGATAGACTAAAAAATCTCAGTCCATACATTAGTGCCTTGTGTCTGGGTAAATTGAAGTTTGCTAAGTTCAAATCTGCTAAAGACTTAGACAAAATCTAAGGTATTCCAGGTGAAAGTGATTGTCTAAGACCTTCTTCCAGGTTTTTCCTCCATAATACATCTATCTCTGTGACTTTTATGGAGAAAATGATGCAATATTGACAAGTATGGAGGTTTTCCAAAGTTGGGGTTTAAGAGAAATTAGACCTCCAAACCTTCAAATTTCTCCAAACCTTCATAATGACTAAATGTGGTTACACAAATATGTTCCTAGAAAAAGCATATAAATCGATCATAATTCATTCACAGGTATCCTGGGATAATCCTCACAGAGCTCCAGTGGATCTTTGTTTTTCTGAGTTAACCTCTGGCAATCAAAACAGACTGTTTACTCTCACCTTAGAAAGGTAAATGACAAATGCTGAGGATAAAGTGATAGGCGCAGTACATCCTTCAACACAAACCAAAGTTTAGGATTTTGTGGGCATCAAGAGGCATGATTGGAAACCTCATGCCCAGTAAATATCATGCTGCAGAAATCTGCCTGCAATGCAGTTGGGGCAGATGTTGAAGATGTCCTTCCAGGTCAAAGTTCAGTTGAGTCCAGTCTATTTTCTTATTAGCGAAGATTGGGGAATCTTCACAAAACCTTTTTAATGCAATCATAGTTACAAGCTGTGCTTTTTGGCTCAAGTAACTCATTAATGACATGAAAAGGAACAGCGAGCCAGCTCTTCTTTGAGGAAATTATGTGGTAATGATAAGCTGCCTAATCCTTCAGGAGAACAGTCCATTTTGCAGAATAGATAATTTACACGTAGTTGAAAGAACACCATGAAAGCCCTTGAAGTCTGGCAGCTGACTGCCATACAGAGGGTTTTTGTTTGTGTTTGCCAGCCAGTCTAGGCTATCAGCCTAATAACTCTCTCTCAGTGCCTTATAACAGCTCTATGTAGACCCATTCAGAACCCTTGATCACACCAGAAAGAGAATAAAGAGGCCTCCATACTCATGCGAGAAGGAAAGAAACCAAAGCATCTGCTCCTGTGAAAGCAAATCTGGGTAGCTGCTCGCGACTCTCCAGCAGCCCCAGTGATGACACAAATAACAGAAGTTTGAATACCATTTCTGATCTTGATGCCTTTTTTCATTACTCAGCAATGGAATAGCATTGTGTAAGCTGCAGCTGTTTTGGGTTGGGGAAAAGAGTAGATAGCTGTTGAACTGCTGAAGTCCAGGGTGGGCCAAAAAGCTCAGAAAAATGTGGCATTCATGTGAATTTGTTGAGAAACTAGGTTTATTGCAATACAGCTGCACAATTGGATTTATAGTTCTGTTGTGAAAGGTGCAAGCGTTAAAACATTGATATTGAAGAGTAGGCCAGCTTCATCCAAAACTGGGATTTCCCTTCCAAGCAAGGCAAGATGGAGCAGTGAAAGAGAAAACCATCTCTGAATATCACAGAGGAAAAAAGAAGCTGTGACATAACCTTCCATAACCTTCCATAGAACCAGATGGCTGTACTGGCAAAGATTGTGCATGGAGAGCACAAGGGTTTGTGATATGTCTGCTTTAAACCTCTGTGGAGTGATTTGAGACCAAACAGGTCTGAAAATTTTAGACTAACCTCTAAGTAAAGTTTAAGAGAGGGAAAAGACATTGACTCTTAAATCACAGGTTTTTTTTGTAATCCTACATTGATAGATGGACTTGGCAAAGGGTAATAGGCTCACATCTGGTTTACTGAGGAAGGAAACATGGTGCGTGCAACTGTGGCTGAAGTCATACCAAGCAGAGGTCCAAAAGGGAGAGACTTTCACTGATATCTCCCAGACCTGTTAGTTGCAGTTAGTATTCCCTGCAGTTACACTCAGGGAATTCACAATATTCCCCCTGCCAAACCTTTCGCCCCTTCAAGTACACTGCAGCCAGCTAGGAAACCAGCAGCCTTCCTCCCAGGCTTGGCCACTTGGAGGAATACCATCAGTCAGTTGTGACTAAACAGACAAACACATCTGGTCTGTCACCTCTTACAAGAATAAAGAGCCTTACAAAGCTGTATGGACAGTGTTTTCCAGATACTTCTTGTGCTCTCAGGTTACTTGTTTTGCTTATGTGTTCCTCCAAATCTCACCACTCATCAGTGAAGATAAGGAAAGGCTGAACTTCAATGGCATCACTGTGGGCACAAAAGAGCAATGGTGGCTGGGTACACTAGTCCTCTAATTTCAGACAGCAGCCAATAACATTGTGTGTACCAATGTTTATCACACACGCACCAAAAAAAAAAAAAAAAAAGACAGAAGCCATGCAATGAAGATAAATACATAAAAAGTTTCCAAGACATTCTACTCCATTAAAATGCATACAATGGGCCATTAGTTCTGACCTAAGTTTTCAATGAATGCTATATAATTTAGTTTATCATTCACACCAACAGTTCCATCATACATGGTGAGTAAATCTGACTCCATTGAAAAATCTTTTTGCAGAAAGGCACTAATACAGACAGGAATACTACTGTAGAGAGAACTTAGGCTTGCTGATAAGAGTCTAAAATTAAATTTAAATGAATTGGTAAGCCCAGGATGGTTGTATTTCAACTGATGGACTGCTGCATGTCCTTTACTGCTTAGATTGGATTGATGGAAGCAAGGAACTGGGCTGAACTCTGGTGAGCAGAAACCTGGCCTTGTGCCATGCTGTGTATTGCAGCAGAGCACAAAGTTTCACACTATATTGAGCGTGAGGAAAGCTTAGCATAAGCTTTCCAGCATCTAATCTAAGAATGAATGTCAAAAGCAATATGAAAACAGTGGGCACTATTTTCCAGAGACTGAACGGTTTCTTTGTGGGCTGTGTTTTTGCCATGCAGATGAATCTATTTTTTTCCTTCTTGTCAATATATCACTTTATGAAAGTACCTCTGAAAATCGGAGGGGAATGACCCCTTAGTTGCTTCTCTTACACCCTCACTGAGCTCATCTTATGTTGTGGATGGTGGATAAGACACAATTTTCTGTTCCTTTTGCAAGAGGTGTAAAAGTATACCAGGGGGTCAGTGTGAAAATGCACGCAATCTCCTGCAGCACACAGACAGAAAACCTTGTGAGGGAAGTTTTGGGTAAAAGTTTTTAATGGGTTATTTTTTGAAGGGAAGTTCATATGTATATTGATCAAGAACAAGTAGAGAATTACCCTGATGCTGCTACTATGTTGGGGAGGTTTTTCTACTGATGCTGATGCTTTTGCAAAACCATGTCATTGTGCTAGGAAAAATTGCATCTTACACCTTACATCTCTTTATAGTGCATGACTGTGATGTCAGCTGGCCAGAAAGGACTAGTGAAGGATGGGAAATAACCTATGAGATTAGCCTGATGGCTGTACAATTTAGCCCAAGGGACTAGGACTAGGCAGGGCTCCTCTTGATTTTTGTTCTAAGGCCCCAGGCTGTGACTGCAAAACCTGTACTGACTTATTTTTCTTTTTTTTCTGCTTAAGTTTTCCATCTTTGCTGTCTCTAAGCATCAAAATAATGTGTACTGTGATTCAGATTAGAAGGATTATATACACGTCCCATAGCCAGTCTTTTGAATTTGGAAAACATCCATAATGGAATTAAACAGAAAAAGAATATTTAAGCAGGGACAAAAATGCAAGAGAGAAGGTTCTTAATGGATGTTTTCCAAATTAGTCTCTGGGAGATTCATTCTGATGTTGCAAATTCTCTGTGAATGTATCATTTGCTACAGAGCTCAGTTTTTCCATGACACAGAAAAACAAGTGGCATTGCTGTAAAAATAAAACTGAGCCATTCTGATGTGGGCATGATGTCTATAGTATTAGGGTTTAAATTTAACATAGTACATTTTGCTCTGCTGTTTATAGATCCCTGTGGGATTTTGGCACAAAGTTTACTCTTAATGATTTACTTTATACAGGAGACCAGCTGAAGTTTATTTCTGTATTGTGCCTACTTTAAGTCATAATTGAGAGTAAAAGCAAACTAACATGACTGTATGGAAAGGACTCAGTTGTGAGATCAAAGAGAAGTAGTGGAAGGAATGCTTAGCTGGTAGAATTATCTCTAAGATGAAATACAGCGCACGACTCCATCATATTCCTGGATAACTGGTGAGGTCTAAAGGGCCACGTGGAGGATCCAGGCCCTTCAGACCTCACCAGGCCTCTCAGCTTGACCTTGGTGCCAAACAAAGTTATGGAGCAGATTGTCTTGAGTCTGATCACGTGACACATGACAACCAGCAGATCAGACCCAACCAGCAGGGATTTAGGAAGAGTAGGTCCTTCCTGACCAAATCCCTGATCTCCCCTTATTTAAAAAAAAAAAACCCTATTATTTTGCAGAACACCATAAGTTGGAAAGGACCCACAAGGATCATTGAGTCCAACTCTTTTTACGAGTAGTGATCCACCTAGTGAGTCTGGGAAAGGCTTTGGGTATGTTCTACCTTGACTTCAGCAAAGCCTTTGACACCGTCTCCTGACAGCAATTTCATGGAAAAGCTGGCAGCCCATGGCTTGGGCAGGAGCACTCTTCACTGGGTTAAGAACTGGCTGCACAGTTTGACCCACAGAGTGGTGCTGCATCCGGTTGGTGGCCAGTCACTAGTGATGTTCCCCAGGGATCAGTGTTGGGACCGGTCATGTTTATCATCTTTATTCATGGTCTGAATGAGAGGATTGAGTCTACCATTAACAAATTTATGGGTGACACCAAGTTGGGGGAGACTGCAGATCTGCTGGAGGGCAGGAAGGCTCTGCAGAGGGATCTGGATAGGCTGGATTGATGGGCCAAGCCCAGTGGTGTGAGGTTCAATAAGGTTGGGTGCCAAGTCTTGCCCTTGGGTCACAACAATGCAGTGCTACAGACTGGGGGAAGAGTGTCTGGAAAGTAGCCCAGCAGAAAAGTGATGGTTGGGGTGCTGGTCAGCCGAACGTGAGCTGGCGTGTGCCCAGGTCACGAAGGAGGCCAATGGTATCCCGGCTTGTGTCTGAAATGATGCGGCCATCAGGGCCAGAGAAGTGATTCTTCCATTGTGCATGTGGTGAGGTCACAGCTTGAGTTCTATCCGGTTCTGGTCCACTCAATTCAGGAGGGGCTTTTATACCAAATGGAGGTTCTAAAGAAACCTCAAGTAAACAGCAAACAATGAAAGGGTCAGTTCCCACATCAGATATCTTGATGCGAAAAGGAATGCAGATCAAAATGAAGAACTAATAGCTATGTGAAAAAATGAGTGAGAATTGAATTTGAGGAGTGGTGACTTCAGTAGCCACTCCAGGGGACTGAAATGTTTGAGTACTACCTGTTTGGCTATTCCAGAATCCGAATATCAACTGATCCTGGGACAAAAAGTCTACAGGATAAGTGAAGCATTGATAAGAAGTGAAATGACATCCAGGAGCAGAAATGACAGACCTCTGTAATATATTTTGAGTTCAAAGCACCTTACAAATCTGGCATGTCTGATTTGGAAATCAATAGTTCTTTGCCTTAATCACTTCAGTAACACAGAGTAATTACAAACTATTACTTTTGAAGGAACATTAAAAATATCAAATTAATTAAAGGAAGCATGAAATTAACAAACAGTATAGAAAGGCAGCATTTCTTATTTATTTATTAGTTATATAGGTGCTCAGGGAATACCTACTCTTCAATATTACTTGCTGATTCTTTTCTTTTCAGCTACATTTTGCAATGTGTTTTGTTTTTAGGTTTAGAAGCCAAAGACTGAATTTAAAGGAAACAAATATGTAACAGTATGTTTTTGAACCAGAAATTAAGCATTTTAAACAGGAGTTTCTAGAAGAGACACTTCTAGAAATTCTGAAGCCCTTGCTGAAGGCATGAATATTCATTAACACTAGTTAATGGCAGAATGGTCAAGCAGCAGAATTAAAGTACCAGCCCTTCAATATTTTAGTTTCAGACCTCTGAAAAAAAGACATAGGCTTAAATGATTAAATTCATGAGAAACTATGCTTATCCTTAATATAGAATATTATACAAAATATTCTGTGTCTTGTGTTTCATACACTTTTCATAAACTCAAGGTTTTTCCATTTTCCTATGAAATAATCAATGATTAATAGGATCAGTCACACGGAACACTGAGAAAACATGAGGTAATAATGCATGCACAGATGAAAGAATTCAGCAATTTTGGTTGGTGAACAGTTCAATGTGGGCCTGGAGATGGTTTTATCCACAGACAGGTGTGCTTCAATATTTTGTTTTCATAAAACAGTGCAATGATGGCAGTTGACGAAAGCAGAGTGTGGAAAATAATGAACAGGAAGAGGAAGATGGTTTATTTTGAGTTGCTACTCCCCTGTCCTCTTAACACAAAGAGAATCTTTCAAGCTATTTAAGTGTAGCAAACTGCTAAATAATATCCAAAGAATTCTTTTTCATTTACCGTGGTGTCAGACTATGGAAATCATTGTCCAAGAAGTTATTAAAGAACAGAGCATACCAAGATTAAAAATTCTAAAACATTTTATGTTTGATATATTTTGGCAGACCTCATGTACGAAATATGCCTTATAATGCTTCTCTCCTCAATCATTCACTTGAGTTGCTCTAAAAAGACCAGGAAACTGGCAAGAACCAGGAAACTAAACATGTCTGCTCTGTCTCTGGAATCTGGAAAAGAAGTAAGAATTAAAGGATGTGAAACTATAATGATTGAATCAGGAGGTATTTTGGGGGATCCCAATTCTCAGTAGCCTCATGCTATTTATTACAATTGTTTCTTTGGCTTTATGCAGTTTTCCTCTCAGACCTCTGATTAGTCTAATCATCATTTTCTGCACCTTTCTGATTTTTTTCAGATGTTTTGTGAGTGCAAATAATTTGAATTTAATGCCACTTTCTAGGTGTGATTTGGTATAATTTCTTTAATATTCCACTCCATCTCCTGGAATTATCCTCTCTTCTTTCATTAGTGCTTAAAGGCACATTCACCGCTGCCTGTGAATGAGATTGCAGGAGAAGATTTGATAGAATTTATGCTTTATAATGTAGTGATCCTTTGACTTGGCAGGAAAGCCATCAGTGGTACAATCCTGGGTGCATTAAGGACAATGTTACTCTATGAACGTAGAGCAAACCAACCTCATCTGCTTGCAGAACAGCTAGTCCAGACCCATAAAGAAGGAATGAATAGAGAAGAGAGTTTAAAATTTACTTATTTTACTCTGCTTACTGTTACTCAAAGAGAGTCTGAACTTCCTCGGGAATTGCTGATGACTTCTCTAGTAAATTTCAACTTTAGTGTTTACTTCAGTGCTCAAGACTGCAAATATAATAAGAAAGATCCATCAAGCCTCAAAATGCTGAACTTCAAGCAACATTAATTTGTAAGCACAGACTTCACAGTTCAGAACAACTGCCCATGCAGAAGTCATTATTTTTATTGGGATGCAGAGATGGGCGAAACAAAGATTACAGAGTTGAACTACCCCAAGCCAACTTCTAGCAGAAGTAGTCCATATTAGTGTTGTTGCTGCACTTACTGACAATCAAAGAGCCAGCTGAAGTTCTTCCAGCCACCATTTTTGCCCTTAGATTAATCATCTCCCCTCAGCCCTATATAGTAAGCTGTTCTGGAATAGTCCAAAGAAATAATCCAAGAGAAAGAGGCCAGTTTTCCTCATGTAGTGGTTTTTAAAAGAACTTGAATCAATGGTCAGTCACCAAAGCATGAACAAAAAGTTTCTTTTACACATCTGTGACTGAACTTGCAATTAAAAGTTGCAGGGATAACCAAAGCCTTGTAAAAGATGCCAGTTTGACTTGATGAGAATATGGTTGAGTCCCCATGCCTAAAAGGCAGAATTTTCCACTGTGTCCAACAATGCACCAACTCACAGCTTCGCTGGCAGAGGTGGATCCAAAGCTACAAGGACTAAAAAAAGAGAGGGTTTTCCCAGAGACACCTGAGGATGACCTGGGCAAGAGCTGTTAGCAATAGTAATCAGATGGACATGATTTTCAACCTCAAATGCTTCTGTGTTAAATGGACCATCCCATGACAACTCAGGGATCACAATACTTTGATGACTGCAGGGTGGCAATTTATAAGCCTGCAATCCCCTACCACAGACACAATAATTCCATCTCCTACCACAGCTATCTCTCATTTTTGGATAATCCTGCTCTGAGTGGGATTTCCAAGGTATGGCTTTCTAAAATTTATTTTTTTATTCCCAGTTGAAAAAGCATCCCACGTCTCCCCTGACAGGACAGGACTAAGAGCCACCCTTTAGTCTTTGCTGATACTACCCCAAATAGGGGTTCTGGATTAAGAGCCTCTTTTTGTCAACTCACTTAGATCTTAAAACATTTCAAACAGTCAGTGTAAGCTTTAAATGTTGCATCCAGAAACAGCAGAGAGAAGGAGAGGAAAAGAAGAAAGGAAGGAAAGCAAGCAGTCCGAACCAAACACCAGGGTTCTGCTCACCATTAAACTTAAGGACAACCTCAATCCTCCTCATTTCACTTCTACAAGAAAGTGAAATCATCCATCACACGCTTGCACACTTTTTCCCACTTCAGTGCTGTCAGTGCTAGTCAACCTTGTTTAAATTATTTAAATTTAAATTTGATAATGTTTCAGATTTGGATATTAGTGTGTGTGCACTTTGTCAGCTTAATTCTTGGTAATACAATCCCATTTGATGGAAAAGGGAGTTGCTGAGTTAGCAAATGACAAAGATATTGTTCTTCATGTATAATAAAAATCCTATTTTACCAACAATTGGCTTTAAGCAGACCTAAACAATATAATTTATGCTTGTACACTCATGTTCCCATGTTTTATTTTCTGCCAAGTTAGATTCTGAATTTATGAATAATATGATCCTCATGTTTTTCTCATTGGTAAATTGACCACTAACCTATGCACTTATTACCCTCAGTCTTAGAGATCTCAAAGTATAGGCAACTTTTGGTCTAACTTCCCCAAATGAGTTTCAGTTTTGCCCTTTCTCTGAGAGCGCATGTGGCCTTCATCACATGGAAAAGCCATGGGTTTATTAAGCTGCGTTGAGGTGCTTGCACTCAGAAGAGTAGGAGAAAAATCTGCCACTATCAACAGTAGTAAAGACTTTTCTTAGTTTGAAAAGGCTGTGGTAGAAGGGAAGGAAATGTCATCCCTGTACACGCCACTGCTGAAGAAGTCAACAAAATTCATGTAGGTGAGCTGTAGGCTAGCAATACTCCTAGCTGGCCAGAGGAGAATCAGGGCAAGTGTGCATAAAATAGACTTAAGTACCATAATGTTCTTTTCTAGATAATTCTAAAAGGCAACTCTGGGCTGGAAAAAGATCGTTTATCTTTATATTTTTGAAAAAGGACATATCATGACTCTTCTATTCAGAAAAGTCCTTAGGACTTTTTATTCCATTTAATTCTCAGAGTATTGTGTTTTATTAGATTCGTGAGTGTCTGGGGTTTTAATATAGTCTTTGTTCAGACTTACGCAGCCCAGTCAAGTATTCATTACTTTCACTACCTCTGGGAATATTTGATGTTCCTCTTCTGCAGGGTTGCAGAAAGAAGTGCTCAATACATACTCCAGAAACTACAGAAACCATTGTAGTCCTTACATTTGAGAATATAAAATGAATACTACTATTTGTAGTATCTTTCTCAAAAGATCTTAGATCTCTTGAAAGGAAAAGGGCTCCCTCTTCCAATATGCTTACTGCAATAAAAACACTCTCTCAATGTTTCAGGGCAATTTCAGAGTGTCTGGCCTAGGGACAGTTTATGCTCCATGGATTTCACTTAAACTAAGTTAAAGAAATTCTCATTTTGTAGCATAAACACTGATAAAGCCACATCTGTTGAAAATACCCTGCCTAGATGTAAAGGATGTGTTTTCACTGTTAACAGATACCAAATTAGAGCAGTGCAGCCTAGTGAATGCCCTAAGCCAAGCAAAGGACCCATGCAAAGAAGTGCAGGTTAAATACTCTAGCCACCAGCATAATGCTTTCCATGATTGTATCTCGTTCTCTGAGCCGAGATAAACTTGCACAAATCCACAAATACATACATAAATAGTATTTGTTGCTTTGTTTGCTATCGCCACCACTACAGCTCCAAAGAGCAAAAAACCAAGCTATAAGTCCCTGTTTGAACTTCCTGGTAAAGACATTCTGCAGATTCTAAAGGGCAAATCCAGAATCTGAGGGTTACAGGCTTTTATACTTTATCATATCAGAGAAGAAAGACAGTATCTAGAAGAGAGATATGAGTTTGGAATTACTGATAGGTTTTCATTATAAAGGATAATGTTAGATATAACTCACAGAAAAAGGGAAGCAACTAATTAAATTGTAAATTATATAAATAGGAGTGAGAATGCTATCAGCATTTAATCTCTGATAATCTATGACCATGTACCTTCAGAATGCTATTAAGCAGCCCAACTGTGCAAAAGGAGGACCTTCAAATCTGTCAGGAGCTGTCCCTGGACAGCTTTTAAGTGCCTTGCAGATAACTGGCCATCATTCATAGTATAGTCCTGATCATTATCTCAAATATTTGAGAAATTATGGAATGATTAAAACAGTGAAAAATCCCATTACTCATTTCACTGACTCCCACTTGTCTAATTCTTCCCTCTACCTCTGAACTTTGGGCCTGCATGTTAAATTTCCCTTGCTCTGATTAGTATTTATTCTGTCTTCACCTGGGTTTTCCATAGGCTAGTAATACTCTTTCTAAAATGAGAAATACATGTACCCTTTGGAGGCAGCCATCGTGACTGCTGCTAATTGAAATTTTTTTGATAGCCAGCACTCCATTCTGATTTTCAGGAATTAAGTGGGTGATGCTATATTTCAGTCTCTTAAAGCTTCTTAATCTAGAAAAGAAAGAACAAAATATAGGACACCAAGATGCTGAATTTAAACTGGAATTGAGGAACACATCATATAAACTCCCACTCATGAAGAAGCTGTGCTTCCAAAGACATAATAATATCAGTACATCCCCTTTGTCTATCTTTGAACTTATTGCTGAATTTTGTACTTTTTCAGTGGCTTGCTCCAGTTGTGTAAAAAGCAGAATTTTCCTTAACATAGGTATAGTGGTTTTTACACAATGCAATTGTGCGAGAGTTCTCTCCCAGCTCCAAAGCACTAGAAATTACTTCTCAGGTTGCTGTCATTTCAGCCCTTGTCCAGGACCCCCATTATGTCTTCCAACAAATCTGTGACTAGAGTCTAGCCTAATACTAGAGTGAAATGCTTAGGCACAGGATGTGAAATGTTGAGGGTGAAGAAGTTAAAAATTTGAGTTCAGATATATTACAAAAATGTGCCTTTTTTCCGAGGGTCTGGTGGAGCGTGGGTTTGGGGAGACAGAAGGTAACTTTGTCTCAGCAGGGTATAGGACACTTTTGCAGTTTCAATACCTTATAACTAAAAGTATCTTTAATAGTACATGCTGATTTGAAAATAATGGGATCTTTGGCTTGCCCTCATCAGTGGGACAGTTACACCACCAGCGGTAGCACTAGTACTTGTAGGCCCAGAGCATCTTCAGGATTATTTGTTTTGTACTCATTATTAATCCTTAATTGCTGGCATAAGAGTGTTCTGTGTACACTTACACTGAAAAAGCAAATCAACCCAGGTAAGAAGAACACATCTAACAGAATATTAATTATATTTTCCCAATACTCATCCAAATCATCATGTGCAAGTTTTTATGGCCTTTGTTTTTGTTGAGCACTGTGATTGTAAGGGAATTACCACATGCAAGCAGTACTGGGCCAAATCCTTCAGTGAGGTCAGCAGATCGCTGACAACTCCTTCAAAATGACCTCAGATCCTTGTAATATGGAGGAAAAAAATGAACAAACTAGTAAAAACAATAATAGGGGTGAAGGGAGGTTAAAGGAAGTAAAGATATACCAGAAATTTAGTTTGTACTTCTGACACAGAACCTCTTGGTTACTTACAAACAAACTAGTGATATAGAAAGATGCTACTTGGATTTGTCCAGGTGCTGTGACTAGTTGAGCCATCTGCTTTGCAGCATCTGCTAGTAAGCAAGTCAAATAAAGTCCCAAGTGCTGATGGAAGCAATGAAATTTACTACTTTTAATAATGTAATTAATTAATAGATATGATGTATTTAATATTGCTAAGGTTAAAAGTCTTATCCAACCATCTTGTGGTTGAATGAATTATTTTATCTCTGGAACAGTCATTATTCTAATTGATGAAGTTATGGATATTAGTATTTAATGTAGTAAATGTTCCATCTTGATGGGCAATGTGAACATGAATTCATTCTGGTCTTCTCCAGGGGTATTTCTGTAGGCTCAGCTGATACCATTTAGACCTGACTGCAGAATAGGAAAGGAAGGGATGATGAGGGATGATGTGATCAAATATGAAACTTCCCAACTTAAAAACAAGAATTGTTGATGTTTGCAGGATGAGGTTTTACCTTTAAATTTCTGTGTATATATTAGCCTTGTAAAACCAATGAAGATTCAATTTACCTGTTGCGTTCTGAAAGATATTCATTTGGTTTTGGAATTCTATTTAGAGCTGACAGTGATATGAATACTACCAAATTAAAATCTTAAGGGGCTAGAACATCTGAAAGTTTGCCCCTTTTTTTTTTCTTTTTTCCAGTCATATCAGTTGCTCAAATAAAAGGTTTTTATTTTCCATGGGGAAGGCCCTCACAGCAAACCACAAATTATTCATGTAGTTAAAGTGAAACTGCAGTGCACTTCAAAGAAATAATTTAGGCCACACCAAACTAATTTGCTGTTTTGGAAGGTGGGATTCCTGAAGAGCTTCTGTGGTTTTGAGAGTAGATATGCATGCATTTTAGGTGTTTCAATGGAGTTCACTGACAAGAGGAACGGGGCAGCAACTGCTATGTAACTTGTGTGGTATTTTCAAAGTTTGCTGCATGCATGTTTGCTAGAACCAAAGACTACATTATGGGCATTATTTGCTTTCCAGAAAAATAGGCCAATAATATTCTACTACTGAAGCTGAGGACTGCATTTTTAACACTGTAAACAAGAGAAATCTGGAAAAGACAAGAGATCAGGCTGGGGATACTTTCTCAAATCTTATTATGTATCACTGTATTTTTCAAGACAATCTCTCTTTTCATCCTCCAGTTAAAATGTTGCATTTATATGACTCCTTTGTTTGCAAACATAGTCATTTACATAGGTGCATTAAAGAGACCCTTTGGGTCATTGCAATTTGACTTTATTGTGTGCTCTGACTCCTACCTGTTTTGTCCTTTGTAAACCGCAATCATTTTACCACTCTGAGATAAAGTCAATCAAGAGTTCTTTATCACCCTTTCTGTACCAGAGAAAAGCATAATATTATCATTATCAGAATGTTTAAACATTAATAATGAAACGCTGATCAGCAGCAGCAGACAAGTTTACTCAAAGAATTGCTGATCTATTTTATTCTTGGTTTTCTGTAAGTAAAGCATTGAGACTTGAAAGATATTAAACTTGGAAGAATGGATTAGTGTGTGTTAATATTCAAGGCCAGTAAACAGAAATTATACATGTCTATCAGGTTTGAGCTGGTGTTCTAGCAATGAGATATTTCAGGTCACAGGAATTGTCTTGTGCATTAGAAAATACAACATTTCTTGTACAAACTTCTCCTCTTACTCTGCTGTGGCCAATTCCCACCATATCACATTAACTGGACTCCAAATTTTAGGGGAAGTACTGGAGGTGAGTCCTCAATAAACATGAAGTGAGACCTCTTGGTGAGACCTCAATAAACAGTTTATCTAATTTTCCTTTTAGTTAAGATTTAAATAGTCCCTTTCTATCCTAAATTGTTTTAAAGAACCGGGATGTGAAGTTATAAAATATTCTGAGCATTAGAAAGCCACTACAGAAGTGCTATCTTTTTGTGTGTATACTGATAGTATTACTACTTTGTATTCATTTGATCACTCAGTTTCTCAGATAATCAAATTATGCATCAAGATTGACAGATTTTGACTGCACACTATCTAGAAGTAAAGAATTTATTAAGTATGCCTCCTTTATATTCTGAAGTATTTTCAGACCTTTGTTGACTAGACTAGTGGATAGATTTTTAGGTTAATAGGTTTTAATGAGGGAGGTATTAGTTCGTCAGTATAGACTTATGTATTTCTATAAATAATGTTCTATATTTTCTAAAGTACCTCTCTCAAGTTATGACCATCAATTATATTCATTTTAAGAAATTTTTGAAAAGTATCCTAATTTTTTCCTCACAAGAATTTTTGTGGGTATCTGTAAAAAAAACAAACCAACCACCATTAACTTATGGGTGAAATTATCCATTTAATATTTTGACAGTTGAAGCCCCCTCAGGCCTTTGTCTTTAAGCCTTAAACTACTTCAGTAACATATAGTTTATATACTGATTTCGATGTTGACTGGATTGCAAATTTTCTGTAAAGGTCCTGTATTTATTTGGCGACTTCTCCATTACTGTCTTTATTATTGATCCATTACTGTGGTAAGAAACAAAAAAAAACCCAGAGAACACTGCATGAAGTCCTACTCCAAGATATTATCACAGCATCACCACTCACTGCTTTGTGAAGTGGCATCTTGAATATCATTCTGCAGCAAATGGGGGATTTGGAAATTCACTCAGTTTATAACCTTGAATACTTGGCTCTTTCCTCTGTAACTTTACCTCATCTACAAGTAGTTCTTTCCTGAAACTTTTTTTTCAGTCCTTTGAGACTCAATATTTTTTGTTTCCTACAACATGACAATTGTCTTTCTCTGGGGTCAAGGGAAATATTGTTGAAGTATCCAGTTACTAGTGAGTAGAAAAAGGCAAAAAAGTTGAGGATTTGGACAGGACATATCTTTGAATTACACTTTTTCTCATCATACCACTGAAAGAGATTATTTTAAGAAAAGTACTGTTTTGCTTGCAAAAAGATAATCAAAAAGGTGTGCCTAAATTAAAATGAAACAAAACAAAACAAACAAACAACAAAAAAAACAAACAAAAAACCTGATGAAATGTGGAAATGACATCTGTATACCTGTATTCCAGAGGCATTTTCTCAAATTGCTTAAATCTCCTCTCTATTATTATCTGAGACAGCTGCCAACATTCTTTATCCAGGCTGAATTTTGCTTTCTGGTATAATTCACACTAGTTGTCTGAACTAAAGCAGAAGCCTGAATAAATTTCTGTAGCTTCCTCCCACATACAGTTTTGACTAACTTGCAGATACATGTTGAGTCTTATGTTCTCTTCACAGTGATTCTCATCTCCAGAAGCAGCACACCATTTTGATTACTTGGGAATGAAATTTACTGAGGTACTTAAGCATGTTATTTATGCATAGCTTAAATTTCCAGTAAAAAAGAATAGTTTAAGAGATATAATTTTGATGAGTGTTAAAGACTGCTTGTCAGGGTACATTTTGAGGAGTCTGAATAATATTTTATAGTATTTACCCTATCCTCAAAACAATCTGCTTTAGGAGCTGTTAAACCACCATTTTGCTTTTACCTATTACAGATTATGTATGATTAGTGCCATGCTCATGCAGGTGTGCACTGGAATTTGGCCTACATTTTTGAGTGCTACAGTTGTCCTGCCTGACTTACTGATTTTTTTTCTTCTGTCAGCACACAAGCAAATTCTTTATGCTTAGGGAGATGTGCAGCGTATGAAAAACTTCCAACAGGCAGAAGTACTGGGAAGAAATGGAGGAGATACAGGGAAGAAAATTGGTTTGGTTCCTTTGAACTGTGATTATCAAGTTGTGTTATGAGACAGAGGCTTTTGTATGTTGGGACTGTCTACATTGTTTAAAGTCTAGTGAATGGCAGTCAACTCAGTACACCCAAAATCCTTCTAGTTTTCTCAGCTTCATTCATGTCGAAAAATGAAGCAGTTTTTTAACAAAAAGGCCTGGAAAATTAAATATTACCTTCCTGCTACACTAGAATCTGTTCATTGACTTCTCCTTAAATCCAAATTTGCTGGAGGGAAAGCATTTCACAAGGGAACTATTTACAATTTTTTTCCTCTTAAATAAGCATATACAAGATGCAAATATCTAATTAGAATGCCCATAGAAAAATAATTTAATTTATATTTAATTTTATTTTCTCTATGACATATTGCCATGTAACTAAAAGTAATTTGTTTCCAGTCAGAAGGTAGAAATGGAAGATCTGGAGGTGAAAGTGGTGAATGTTCTGTGGAAACACAATGACACTATATTAAAATGGCAAACTGGGAACTTGATTTACACCAAGGCTAAAATAGTTCTGGCATGCAAATGCTTCTGTTTATAAGGGACAATCATGGACTCGGACATATGTGATAATTTAGAAGATATTAATTTTTCTTAGAAGGGGGTGCATTGTACAAACTCTTAATTACCATGTTAATATCATCACTGCATCTAGCAAGATCTTACCCATTCTGTTTTTTAGCTAATTTGGCTAGAAACTAAGATAGGGACTTGGCATATTTCTTTCTTTTGTTATTCAAGAGCCTGTGAAGATCTTACAGCCTTTGCTACTCTTAAGGTCAAATAAAATGATTTAAGAAGTATTCTCTGGCCTTCAAGCATCAGTTCATCAGATACCATGTAAAGAAACTGTGGTTCTCACTTAGACCAGATGATATTCCTCCTGCTAAGGATGTAGGTTAGGAGGATGCTACATATATTTAATATGTGAACAAGGCACTAGGGGGAAAGATCTGAGAAGAAGGGATTATTGACCATCTTAAGAAGAGTTCAATTGGGTCATGGCATGACTAGCCCTTTAGTATTTTTCAGGAAAAACACGTTCTTGTAACTCAGAGGATTAAAACGGCTGCAATTACTGAACAGGTTAACATGTGGGGTGCTTTCCAGTATTCCAGAAGTGCCTGCATTGCAACTCTGCCTAGAAATTTTTTTTCCAAAAGCCTTGCAGAAATGGTTTAGATATTTTAAACCTCAGTGTTATTTTTCAATTCAGAGATTATTCTAAATTTGAGAAACTGGAACAGGTTCCCCAGGGAATTTGGACAATGCTCTCAGGCACATGGTGTGTCCTGTGCAAGGCTAAGAGTTGGTCTTGGTGATCCTTGTCAGGTAATCACCATGGAATTGTGCAGGACTCCATTCTAGTGATTGCAGACTATTCGATCCCTTTCTCCTTCAGTCATGGCCCATTTTCAACCTTATATATGCCCTTACATAAATTGGACCCTTTCATTTGCATTCAACCCTGTCTTCCCATGTACCTGTCGCTGCTGTCCAAGTGGCTGTGGCTCTCAGTCAGCTTTGCCCAAACTATTTCCTGTATGGAGCAACCTGATGGAGACCAAAAGGATTTTAAATGAAGCTACTATTGTGTAGAAGCAGTATTATTAGAATGTAAGCTAGGATTCTCAATAAGTGTATGAAAGTCTAGCTCATGTGCTGTGACTGACTAGAAATAGAAGGGGTTTGTGCACATGTTTGTATTCACTGTGTCCCTTTAGAGGAAACAAGTTGCATTTAGCCATGGCCCCTGACAGCTCAGAGGCTTTCTGTCTTGCAGCAAAGTGTTTAGCCAGTTCCAAAACTCAGAAAGTGCCTTTTCCTTCTCCTCTGAGACCCGCCTACTTCATCCTGCTCTCAGCAGTTCCTCTGCATGCACCACAGCCCATCAAGAGTAAGCAGCCGATCTTCTCTGTTTTATCCTGTTTCATGCTTCTTTCTCACAAGCAGATTTGTTTCCTCTCCAGGGTACTCCCACACTATGTGGAAGCAATGCAGGAGAATGAAGCACTTAAAAAACCACAACCAAATCCCTCCTTTTTTATGTGGTTCTGTTTTTCATTTTGAAAGCCAGGTGCAACTTTATTTATTTAGCAGTTTTCCTTATTTTTTCCATTATTTAGCAGATATTGTTCTAATCTTTTTCCTACCCTTTCTCTTCAGGTGAAAGAAAAGGAAATCCCCTCTCCTTGCTCCATTTAATCCCTTCTCCAAGAGATTGTTGCTGTAGGTGGCACATTAGTTTTAACAGTGCACTTCCCTGGTTAACAGATGAAGAGGATTCTGATCTAACTTAATTTGAAGAGTTAGAAATATACTTTTATACAGGCATTCAAGAATACTGTTTTCTTCACTGTGCCCCTTGTCAAATACAGTTCACAGGTGGTAAATAAAAGTCTCTGCATTTTGTGCAGTGGACAGTTCAGCTGGCTTTTACATCTGCCATGTTATCATATAATCACAGAATCATTGATGACTTGGTTTAGAAGAGACATTGACAATCACCTAGTCCCAACTGCCCTGCCATGAGCAGGGATATCTCCCACTAGACCAGATTGCTCCTTGTCTTACCACTACAGATCCTGATGAAAAGTCCCTATCCAGCCTTCCCATAGGACCCTTCAGATACTGGAATATTGTTTTGGGATCACCACACCTTCTTGAGGCCAAATACTCCCAAATTTCTCACCTTTTCTCCATAGTGGAGGTGCCCTGGTCCCCTTGTCAACTCTGTGCCCTGTTTCTGGACCTGGTCCAATAGCTTCATGTCCAGCACCAGAACTGTATGTAGTATTTCAATTAGGATTTCCTGAGAACAGGAATTATAGTTGTTCATTTGACCAAAACACTTTCAAATTTAAAATATGTTTTTATAATTGTCTTCAACAGGAATTGATGAATAGACACACTGATAACCCTTCCAAGAAATAAATTCTGACCGAAATTCAGGAGCCATGCATTTTGTCAAGGAATGGTGCTGTTCTTGTTCAAAGCAAATGAGGATAATTGAGTTCAGTGAGAAGACAACTGTGAAGAGCCAGGAGTTTTCCTTTCATTAAGAAATGGAGACATCTGCCAGGTGCAACTGTGCAAAGTGAGGCAACAGCAGCTTCCAATGAATACACCAGACAATGACTGATAAAAACTGATTCAAGCAAGCATTGCAAGTCTTATGCCTAAAGCAATGTGTCTGCTGATACTAAAACGAGAATATTAAAGTTACTAGTTTTGGCACACAGGAACCCAATGTTTGTAAAACTAATAAAGCTCTAGAACATCTGGCTTGCTTTCTAGCCCCTTGTATTGGTTTTGCTCCGCCCGGTTTTTGGTAGCAGGGCGGGCAGAGAGGTGGCTTCTGTGAGAAGATGCTGGAAGCTTCTACCATGTCTGAGAGAGCAAATCCCTGGTGAGTCTAGAAATGCTGCTGGCCAAAGCTGGGCCAATGAGAAAGGTTGGTAATGTCACTTGGTAATGATAACATATTTAAGAAAAAAAATCAAAACAAAATGGGGTACACAGAGCTATTTTTTTCTATCCAGAGAAGAGGAGGAGGTGAGAACATGTGAGGGAAACAACATAGAAACACCAAGGTCAGTGCAGAAGGAGGGGCAGGAGGTGCATCAGGCACTGGAGCTGAGATTCCTCTGCAGGCTGTGGTGCAGCCCATGGTGAAGCAGCTGAGGCCCTGCAGCCCATGGGGATCTGCAGGGGATGCAGAGATCCACCCATAGCCCATAGGGATGGACAGGGGGGTGCAAAGATCGTGGGTGGGGTGCCCCTGTGGGTTGAGGTGGATGTCTGGAGGAGGCTATGGCCTCATGGGAGACCCAGTGGAGAGAGGGGACTTGTGTTTCCAGGCTGGAGCAGCCTGTCCTCAAAGGACTGCACCCCGTGGGACAGTGACCCACATCACATAAGTTTTGGGAAGGCTGTGTGCCCGTGGGGGGAGTTCACATGGCAGCAGGGGTGCTAGGACTGCTGTTTGTGAGATTGGACCCACACATGCGAAGTTGACAGAGAACTGTCTCCCGTGGGAGGGACCCAGAGCGGCGGAAGAAAATCTCAGGTGATGAACTAACCAAACTCCCACCCCATGTCTCCCTGCACTGTCAATGGGAAGGAGGGAGGAGCTGGGGGAATAAAATATGTTTTTTTAAGGGCTTTCTTTACTTTTCATTTTCCTCCCCTGACTCTATTAGTAATAAACTCACTTTGTACCTCTAAGCTGAGGCTGTTTTGCCCTTGGAGAGTTTTTTCCTGGTCCTTATCTTAACTCACAAATCCATCATTAATTTTTTTTCTCCTCTGCCCAGCTGTGGCAGAGGAGGGTGAATGAGTGCTTTCATGGGGGCCTGGCATTGGGCCAGTGCCAAGCCATGACACCCCTGTATTGCTATCAGATTCTAGAACTATTCTTTTAAAAAAGGGAAGGAGTAAGTAAGAGCTGAGAAAAAACACTCATCTGACAAACTTGGAAATGGAAATCATTCTTGATCCTCTTATGAGAGAAGAGAGAACTTGTGGCTATTGGGCTTGTAGTTGTCACCAAATCTCAGTTAATACAAAGTACAGTCTAAAAATGGGAGCGTCCAGCCAGTCCAGGGCTCTAATTGCTTCATTGTGTCAGGTGACAGGGCAGTTAGGTAATACACCTGTTTTAGAGTTTTTCTTTTCCTTCAGTGAAAAAGTCGACAGAATGGAAGGTATATGAGGCTTTAGTAATTCAGTTAGTTGTTGAATCCCAGCTGCTCTGGGTGTAGTTTAAAAATAAACACAAAAAAAGTAATTAACTTTCAGCAGTGGAAATGGGTCAGGCACATACTAATTAAGGTTTCTGAAAAGCTGCATTTCCTTGCTCCATACCAGGTCAATGCAATTGCTGGTGTCTGTGAGGAAGACAAAGCTCAGATTTCACAGCTTTTATCATCGTCTTTATTTAACAATTATGATTTTAGTACGGTTAAATACTTGAAATGGAACTTTCTTTGCTTAATTATGAAATAAAACCAACAGAACTACTGGCTGTTTGTTTTGTTTTGTGTTGTTGCCCCTACACAACATGTAAACAGTCTTTGTAAGTTATATCCAGTTTGTCGTCATATCTGTTTGTTTATGCTGAATTTGTCAAGATTCAAGGTTAATCTGCCTCAGGTGCTGTACAAACATATATAGAGTGTACTCAAAGGTAATATGTCTGCTAAATTAAAGAGAGCACAGAAACTCCTTTTAACCTCTCAGGTGTGAAGTGCCTCCCACCAGATATGCACCTTTGATTTTTTTATCCTATTTCAGATTGAACCACAAGTAATATGCTCTTGAAAGTACAGATTTAATTTGTGTTTGGAATTAGTCATGGTCTTCAAGTTCTATAGTATAAAATAGAGAACTGTATCTCTTATAGTTCTTCAACCATCTCTGTGTTATAAATTTTTTGGAATATGGTCATACCTACTGGTGCTGGACATAATATGGACTTGGTTACCAGACTGCACACTGGGAAGTGATGCCTACACATTTCCAACACCATCATGGCTGTCCAGACCATTAAAATCCTACCAGAATCTGCTTCCTGTGAATTACATGCTGCAGTTTCTGTTAGATACTGCCTGATACCTTCGTTTGACAGAAATGCTGTGTCATTCCCCTTTGTGAAAACCTCTGAAATTATTTCAACGTACTTCATTTTCAGCAAGAGATGCTCTTCCTCCCTGGAAGGTATTCACTTTGAAGGCTTCCCTTTCCCATATTTCCTTCCTCACCTTGTGTTGTCTTCTGCAACACCCAACTGAATATTTAAGAAGTGCCCATGATCAAATACTGAGAGCTTTTATTATTTAGCTTGGTGTCTCTCATCTGTATTTACCTTAGGTAAAGTGAAATGTTAAAGTTATCCTGACAGATTCTGAGATTTTATGCAAAAAGGTGTTGATCTTTTTCAGGCACTCTGCAAAAAGAATACTTTTCCCTGAAAAGTGTGGGAAAACGCAGTTTAGATTTTTAGATATTTATTCAATGAATTTTCATGCTTCAACTGGGAACTTCTAGCAGCCTTCTTCTCTCTTAATGAAATTTTAAATGAAATTTCTCTGAATGATATTTTGTGTAATTCTCTTTTGATTTTCTGCTTCTTTTTTTTAGTGTGATGAGCACCAGCACTTCCACTTAGAACTGTCTATTCATATATCACATTGGGGTTATCTGGTGTAGAATGCAGCTGGAAAGGTGTTCAGTGAGATTTTTAAAACAATGATTACACAATGAACAATTGAAATAATTGCTTCCACTTTTCCTCAGCCATATTCTGTGCCATTCTAAACTAATGGATTATACAGTAGTGTGTTTAGCAGGGCTGAAACGGGCACCTGGAAATGTTAGGTCCTGAAAGTCTTGCATACAGGGTGGTTCCATTGGTAGAGAAGCCTGGTGCCTTTTCTTCTCTGTGGCAGAGCTGTCTCCAAATCTTGGAAAGAAGGGACTAGGGGCTCTGTGACCAGAGTTAAACTCCTTTGTCCACTCAGTTCTCCCCTTGGGTTTGCAATTCTCTTGTATGTGTGAGAATGTGGACCAATGAAGCTCTGATAAAGCCTTTTACGTATCAGTGTTTCATCAGATTCTGCCCAGCTGGCAATTTGGTACTTGTATTTCCAGCTTTCTCTCCTCAAAATCCCAGAAGTTTGAGGGTGCTACATATAAAGACCAGGGACAGAGTGTTATTATGTAGGAGGATACAATTAGCAAATAAATCAGAAAGAAAATCTGCAGAAATTAGTTATTTTCCCAGATTCTTCTCTTCTTCTTTCTTACTAGTTGATGCCATTTTTTCCATGTCTAGGAAAAATCGCTTTTAATGAAATACTGCCAGTTTCAGTAAACCACCAGTTAATATTTTAATCACTGCAACACCCTTCTACTCAGAGCGTCTCACTCAATGTTAACTCAGACTATTTTCATGTCTTAGCACCCAGCAGATTCTTTTAATTTATGGAAAACTTTTCTCTGCCTTCAACCAAATTGCAATTTTTCTCTTCTCTTATCTATGTTAGTTATTATAATGCTTTTGCATTAAAAGGTTTCTTTTTTGTATGTTTTTTCTTAATCCAGCTGAATATACAATCAAGCTATCACTGGTGAGTATCTTGAAAAAAATTTTACCAAACTGCAGTGCAGCAATTATGCAAATAGGTGGACTTACTGATTTTAGCATTACTAAATTAGCATACTGTCTTTAAAAATAAATAAAAAAGTTATAATGGATTTTAAATATTTATGATGAGTTGTTTATCACTGAAAATCATCACAGCACCAATTTTTGTATGCTCTTTTTCTCTACCAATTTTTTCTTGGCTTACAATGTGCTGTTATGACTAAGATTTGAGACACAATCCTCAGCTGATTTAAATTAGAAGAACCCTACTGTTTTTTATGAAGTTCTGTAAATGTATAACAGCTACAATTCTGCACCTCTTCTGTGACATGCTGTGAGAAAGCTGGACAGCAGTCTGGAATTTATGAAATACGTGGTGTTTATTATTTTACTGAAATCCTTTCATTGACTTACATTTTGTTAGTCTGCATTTGGGGATGAAGTAGCATTCTACATTTCTGTCACTCTGAAGCTGTATAGAGTGGTCTCTGAGCAGATGGTCCACCTATCACTTCTTTGAGCAAACATGTACTTGATTCTTTCTTAGGCTTACTCTGTTACACTGGAAGAAGTCCCACCAACCAAACATTCTTACTTGCAACAAAAATGAGGCCTTCAGTTGCTCAAAGAAATTGTATCTGAGGTTTTAAAGGTTTGTTAATTTACAGTGGTTGGCCTCCAACATCTACCTCTTGGATTGGGCTTTTTCAGTGAAGCGATACCACTCAAACTACTGTTCAGCTGCACTGGATGAAAAGATTCAGCAGGTCTCCAGAAGGCATTTTCAGGAGACCTCATTCTCAGGGTCAGCAGATTCTCCTTCACTTCAGAAGAGGAGGCACAGGTGAGGTAATCAGATGCTGTGTGGCAGATGTTTGATGGGGCCTAGACAGGTGAACACTGCCCCATTCTGGGTGAATGCAACCATTGTGCACCCCAATCATCAAATATAAATACAATAAAAGAGACATAAGGTATCATCAGACTGCAGGAGAGGAACAAGTGCTACACACTAACCAAACTCAGGAAAATATCTTGGTAATATTGAAATTATTTCATACAGATAAATACTGACTGTATCTATGCCTATATATTCAGAAACCTGAGCTTGCAGATCACAGAATCTTAGAATTACAGAATGTTGGAAGGAACCCACAGGGATCATTGAGTCCAACTCCTGGCCCTGCACTGCACAGTCCCTAAAATCACACCTTGGGAATATTATCCAAACACTTTTTCAACTCTGTCAGGCTTGATGCTGTGACTGCTTCCCTGGGGAACCTGTTCCGGTGGCCAACTACCCTGTGGGTGAAGAACTTTTTCCTAAAATCCAACCTAAAACTGCCCTGACACTACTTCAGTTCATTATGTCAGCTTACTCTCTCTCTTGACCCTTCTCCAGCTTTGTGGCTTTCCTTTGGTGGAGTTTTTTATCTTTCTTATATTGTAGCACGCAGACCTGCCCCCAGCACTCAAGCTGAGGCCGCCCCAGTGCAGAGCAGAGCAGGACAATCCCCTTCCTTGCCTGGCTGGTGATGCTGTGCCTGATGCCCCCCAGGACACGGGTGGCTTTCCTGGCTGCCAGGGCTCTGCTGACTCATGTTCAGCTTGGATTCCCAGGTCCCTTTACATGCCGTTGCTTACCAATGTCTCATTCCCCAGTCCGTCTGTACTACCAGGGCTGCCTCACCCAGGCATTTGCCCTTGTTAAACCTCATATGGTTGGTGATTGCTCAAATTAAAGACACATCTAATTTGTCCAGATGTCTCAGTAGAGAGACAGTCAGCAGTCTCAATTTGCTATTGTTTTCAAAGTTGCTTAGAATCCATTCCAGTCCAGTGTCCAAGCATTTTATGAGGATGTTGAAGAGCACAGGGGTGAAGATGGAGCCCCTGTGGAACCCCCCTAGTGGCAGGTCACCTCTCTGATGTCATCCCACTCAATATAATTGCTTGTGCCTGACCCTGAGGCTGTTGTTCACCCATCATATGAAGCATCTATCCAGATGCTAAAATAGAGCTAAAATTTCAGTTACAACTACAACCCTCTTTTGACATTTCTAATGATCTCAGATATAAAAAACTTTTACCATAGCCATAAGTGATTTAAGGGAGTTATTCTATTTTTAGAGTTTCTTTTTGAGGATTTAAGAAAATGAAGTTTGGCCATTTTTTGAGTTCATATGTAAAAAAAACAAAAACAAAACCAAACTCTTTATACCAAAATATTTAAAAATGTTAATCTTGTATGATTGATAAATGAGAGGCAATAGAAACTTGGCTTGTAAGAAAGTAAGTCAGGGTTGAAAGTTAAGAAGACTGATGCAATTTTCCAGTTGGGTTAACCAGAAGGCAAGTAATCATGCATGCACTCTAGGATGTGTTTTATTTTAGTGGAATGGTTGTTTGGCATACTGCAAAACATATTTCTGCCTATTCTACAGTGGCTTTGGACCATGAAATAAATGCCATGCTTTCAAAGAGATTTTATTTTTCCTTGAACAACTCCTTTCATCAGTCACTAAATTTAGGAATGATTGGGAAAAATCCCCAAAATTTTACTTGATAATAAAAAGCTTTTACAAATATTTTTTCCTCCATTTTTAAGTATATCTTCAGTACATTCCTATGATGGTATTTTAAATAACTGCATTAAAAAAATCTGTGTATATTTTTCTATCTGCACTGCAGTTTATGAAAATACTGTATTTGGGGTGAAGTTGGAAAATCAGTGGCTCAGCTAGTGATTTCTTCACCTACAAAACCTCCAGAGCAGACTGGCAAAATCAAATATTTTTCATTCAAAGGTACATCAGATTAATAATCATAGAAAATGTATTGATGTGATTATGCATTGGGAAATGTTATTATATTGGACCATATTTAGACAACTAATATGGAATTACTGTTTTACTGACTGACAAAATGTGGAGTGAATTCTTTTCCTGAGAGAACAGTAGAGAATGGGACTTGGAGATACAAAACATAACATTATTCAGTTCTAGTTTATGCCACTTTAACTTCCAAAAAATGAGTGCAAATGAAGCAGAACCTCTGTCTGGATTATCTCACTTCTACAGTTCTACAATCCTCTCTAACATGTCCAATACATAGCATATGTATAAACGTAAACTCAAGTGGGAGAAAACAGATGCATGTATGTATTAAATATTGCAGTTATTCATATGAGAGTACAAGAGTGAGCACTCACAAGCACTCACCACGGTAAGCAGCAAAATGTTTCTTGACAGAAGTTATACTCTTTTTCAGCCTGATCAGTCAGACAGGACTTGGATTTCCTACTGATGCTCTTTCAAGGTGAAAATGGCCATCAGCCAAAGAAAAAAGAATAAATGGAAAGTGCTCTGTGTAAAATTCAACCATCCTAATCCCATCCTGCAACTGTATCTTGCAGAAATCAAACTGAGGTTATGAGAGACGCTGGAAAAAGAAGATAGTATGTCCCAACATGCTAGAATAGAACTCTGTAGGCAGAGGCATCCTACCACTCTTCACTTCTATCAATGCCTTGCATTCCAATAATATCTACCATGTTAAGATGATGATCTGTGGTAACAATGCCTTCCTTCAGTGAAGTTTCTAGAGCAATTTCCTATTTTTCTCATGTCTTTGGGTTTACAGGGCTATGATAAGATAAATGGGTAGCTATGAGCACATAGCAAAAGAGGATTTTGATAATCTTGCACTAATCCTCTAGCACCAGCCCAGCACCCTGGTACTTTACTGCATGGTAGAGGGCCTTCAGCATCACCCGTAGTCACAGTAATCATCTCTATGCTCATGGGTGCAGGCATTACCTGCCATGCAAGCTCATCTCTCCTGTCCTCTGATGTCCTCTGTGCTGGGAAACCCAGAAGGCAGGTTCACAGTACTGTGTGCCAAGTTGATGGGCTGCTATCCAGAAACCTTAAATCACATCCAGCACAAAATGGATTAAGGTAAAAATAAAAGTGCAAGCATTGATTCATGACACCCAGAAGAAATGGTTACAAACAACAGTTCCTTTTGTTTATAAAATTCACAGGCTGAGAAACAAAAGGGATATGATTCAATCTATTTAGACTAAATTTACATCACAGTAGAATTTCTTTGAACAAAATCATATTCTTACCTGGGAAAGGAGACATGCAACCATGACAGATAATCATAATAATGTAGCCATTATGATAATAAAGCCATTAGTAGAAGACATTTCTTGGACACACATTTAGATTTTTGGAATTCTTTTCTATGGGTATGGTAATTAAAAGCTGCCCAAGCAGTTGAATTATTTTTGGACATTAGACAGCTAAAGGGAAGTAGATGATTAGATTTAAGCCTCTGAGATAAATTCAGAATTGTTCTCAAGTAATTTTTTTTTTGCTGTCTTGTAGCTAACCCGCTTGCTCTACTAATCTGGGTACTATAATAAACAGGCAACACTCTGCCTTATAGTGTAATCTGCACACAGTATAGGAGTATGGAAGAGGGTTTTGTTGTTGGTTTATTTTCCTTCTGGATCTAATATTCATATTTGGGCTGATCTGGAAAAAATCTGATTATATATTTTATAAATTACGATGCTTATACAGGGCATATGTCGCCTGCATCTCCTGTTTTTCTGCATCTCTATCTACTGTTTGCTCATTTACAGGAAAATAAAAAGTTCTCAAAGTCCTTGTAGAGAGAAGACAGAAACAACAGCTCAATTAGTTGCTTCCATACTTTGTGCAAAGATTACACTCCATACTGCCTACATTTGACATGGAAAGAAAGATGGGATGGCAGACAAGCCAGGAGAGTGCCCAGGTGGCCAAGGCCAGTGGCATCTGTATCAGCAATACTGCGGCCAGCAGGACCAGGAAAGTGGTTGTCTTTCTGTGTTCGGCACTGGTGAAGCAACACCTTGAGTCCTGTGTCCAGTTCCAATCCCTTCAATTCAAAAAGGACATAGAGGGGCTGGAGCATTTCCAGAGAAAGGCAAAAAAGCAGTTGAAGAGTTTGACACACAAGTGTTATGAGAAGCAACTGAGAGAACTGTGATTGTTTAGTCTGGAGAAAAGGAGACTCATGGAAGGAACCTCATTGCCTCCCACAGCTACCTGAAAGGAGTTTGTAGTGAGTTTAAAAGCTGGAATCTTCTGTTATTTCTCAAGTGGACAGTTGCACCAGGGAAGTTTCAGCTTCGATATTTGAAATTACTGTTTTTTCACTGAAAGAGTAGTTAGATATTGGAATTGGTTGCCCTGGGAGGTGCTGGAGTCACCATCTCTGGAGGTGTCTGAATGTGGCACTTGGTTTAGGTGATATTTTGGTGGTGCTAGGACTAGATCTTTAAGGTTTCCTCCAACCTTGATGATTCTATGACTGTGATTTATTCTTTCCCAACCTCTGCTACAAATTTGTTCTGAAGGAGAGGCTGTTAAAGCAGCATGTTCTTAGTTCCTTCTGCCATTAAAACAACGTCCAGCAATCAAACTGACCAAACAAACAACAAAAACCAAACCTGCCATCAATACTTTAAAAAATCCATTTGACATTTAATTACATGTATGATCTGAGTGTTCACAAGTCCATGACAGACTTCTGTCAAAAGCAGTGATGCCAGGAACTGTTTAGAAGGATGCTGTGCATTATAAACTCATAGGAGCAGAGCCTGGGGGACTGGTAGATGGTGCAGATGTGCAGATTAATGAAGACCTGCTGTCATTGTGGCCTGTGGCTTTGCTTCACAGTCCAGGGAATCCAAAAGTGCCCTCCAACTTCTTAAGAAGCCAGATCCATTGGGCAACCAAAGAGACATGCTGACCTGCCTGCAGCACAATGACCATCATATCATTGTTTTCAGGAAAAATGATCAAACAGCAGTAGATATTTCAGTAGCTGAAGCAGTGAAAATACTCTTTGTTTAAAACTATCTAAATTCAAAAATATGTTTAATGGTCATATACAACCAGGCAGTGCTGTTTGTATGCATGAAATAGAGGTAAACTGCCTGGTGGGGAAAGCTGAGAAAGTGGTGTGCTTTCAGCCAGAAAAGTGTGAGTACTGAACCTTAAGGTATATGCATTCACAATATTAAAACCAAGGATTTATTCTAAATTGATAGAGAAGTAAAATTACACTTGTGGCTAAAGTTCTGTGTAGTGAAATAGGGGAGTGCTGAGCAATGAGAAGAGAAACCAGTAATGAGTGAATCTCCTAAGGGTTATTCAGGTAAACAAAAGTGATCCTGCACTGATTCAATCATAATATATTATAAGATAATTTGATGGATTCTCTCTCTGAGATGCTTTGAACTTGGTTGGATGCCAAGTACCCACCAAAGGTGTTCTTATCACTCACCTCCTCTTCTGGACAGGGAAAGAAAACATAATGAAAACTTGTGTGTTGAGATAAGAATAGAGAGAGCATAGGAAAACAGAATCAGCTTGGGAAATTAATTGAATTTATTAACAATCAAACCAGAGTGAGATAATGAGAAGTAAACCTAGATCTTAAAAACGCCATCCCCCATCCTTCCCTTCTTCCCAGGCTTAACATTACTCATAATTTTTTTCTACTTGCTCCCTCCTAGCAGTGCAGTGAAATAGGGAATGGGAGCTGTGGTCAGTTCACTTCCCATTTCTGATGATCCTTCCTCTTTACTGAGAAGACTCCTCCCACCATTCCCCTCAGCCAGCATGGAGTCCCCCTCACAGAACACAGTCCTACGTGAAGTTCTCCTGTGTGAGTCCTTTCCACAGTCCTTCATGATCTGCCATAACAGTCCAGTGTAGGGTCCTTTGTGAAGTCACAAATCCTGCCAGCAAATCTGCTTCAGTGAGGGCTCACCTCTCCACAAGGCCACATATCCTGAGAGGAGCGAGCTCCAGAGAGGGTTTGACACAGAGTCACAGCTTCCTTCAGGCATCCACCTGCTCCAGTGTGAGGTTCTCCATAATCTGCAAGTGGATCTCTGCAGCCCTGTGGATCTCCATGGGCTGCAGGGGCACAGCTGCCTCAACGTGGCACTCACCATGGGCTGCAGGGGAATCTCAACACCAGCACCTGGAGCACTTCCTCCACCCCCTGCAGTGACCTTGGCGTCTGAAGGGCTACTCCTCTCAGATGTTCTCTCTCCACTTCTGGCTGAAGTGGGTGGGAGTTTTTTACCCTTCTGTTCTATATTACCCTAGAGGTGGTACCACTGTCACTGAAGGGCTCAGCCTTGGCCAGTGGCAAGTCTGTCTTGGAGCTGGCTGACATTGGCCCCACTGGGTGCAGGTAAACTTCTAGCAGCTTCTCAAAGAAATCAACATTCCTGTAGCTTAATCTATCTTGCCATCAAAACCTTGCCATGCAAACCTAATACACTATGCATCCATATCCAAACCTTTCTAAAGTCTGCCTGGAATTTATTCCAAATGACCGGAACCTAATAATTCTTCTGCTAAGAGAAATAGATAAAAAATTCTAGACTGGGTGTTATAAACAGTCAACACTGTAGCAAGGCATTGAGCTGAAAATTTTGTCTATCCCTTTTTATGAGGACCCTTACACACAAATGTAGTTCCCAGACTCAATTTATAGCAGACACAGTTTTCATAAGTAGTTGAATTAAATTTCAAAATTTGGTATTGTCTGCTACAATTGGAATTGATGTATACAAACATTTGTTATAGGCAACAACTAAATATCACAGTTACAATTATACTCAAGCCTTTTATCCTGTAAGTGGCTATATTTGTCATTCATTGAATTGAATTTCTTGCTGACTGGAGATAAGTGAGCTTTTTCTTATAGTAAAAGGTGTCATAAAGTCATAAAAAGAGGCTTGTGGAATTCTGGTGCGTGTTCCCGAGGCTAGTTATGTATTCATGGCACGACTTGTACAGGCTTCAAAGGCATATGTGGTGAATATGTAATAAAAATTTTATTTAATTTACTAGTGTTTCCTCCAACCACCTCTAACTAATGCAAGAGAGAAAGTGGGAGTTCTGCATGCTATGTGCTCGTTATTTAATAAGCAGATTGTACAGTGCACAAACTGAATATTAATGAATTTCTAAATATAAGAATCACATTCTTTTGGAACACAACATACAGACAAAATAATGCCAAGGACAAAAATATAAAAAATTGTTGAATGGGATCAGCATGATGGGAAATGAGGCTGGTATCAGCAAAGGATCATTTGCACTCAGTGATGGGAGTGTACCAGCAGGCAACAGAAAGTTATAATCTTGGACAAATGAGTGGTTTAAAAACAAGTATTTGGGATTGAGGAAGGATAGTGGTGGGAGACTTGGCTATGAAATAAATAAACATTGGAGATGAAACTCACGTAGTGCTGACAAGTGGTGTGTAACTGCTTCTCTCCTAAATCACATTGAGAAGGTGCTGGGGCACAGGCTAGGTTAATTGCCTTACCATGTATAAGAGCAATCTGAAAAGGGCTGAAGTTTCTTCTCTGTATGTGTCAGCTAAGATGGTGCATTCGGAGTGCAATGTGATGTCTTCTCATCAAAACTGAATACTTTGTCATAAAAAAAAATGCAAAAACCACCTAGTGATCTTTCAAAAGGGAGGCTGATTTCCTGCTTCTGGCCGCTGAAAGCCAAACAAGTATAAAAGTTAAATTAAGGCATGTTATTCCTGCATAAAAGTGAGGACTACCTTCAGTGGTATTCATAGACCCTTTCTAGAAGAGGAGTTCTACCTAGCCTGTCATGAGGAAAGCCAGCCACACATCTACAGAAGGCAAATCTCTAAAGAGCTCAAAGACTGTTACTGCCTCTATTTTGTCTAGAACGTGCTATATCTAAAAATGTACAAATAAAATGAATATTTCCTAATAATTTTCCTGTAAAGTTCATTCAGCTGGAGAACACAGCAACGATGAAGCCTAACAAACACAGGAAGATACATGAATTAACAAACAGAGCATTAACAAAGAGCTTTCACCTTTGTCTTTCAGTCCTGGATAAGAAAGACCTGACTGATTTCTAAGATGAAGCTGTCACTAAAAGAGTTAGTTAAGAAAGTCAATATACTGCCTTCTCAACGTGGATTTCAGCTGCAACAGAAAACTGTTGCAGTATTGCAATAGCGCTCAGTACCATTCCTGATACTAAAAATATATCCATAAGGTCTCGGTCTTCTAAAGAACACATTACCTTTTCTGGAAGAAAATTGTGCATAGTATCAAGCAGTGGTGTAGGGTGAATGTTTGCAGGTGATAAGGGCTTTAACTATATTAGTTGTGTGCTGGATGCAAGCGCTGTGTTGTTGCTCTTGTTTTTGTGAAATCCAGTAATTCTGTTCATCTAACTAGCATAAAACCACTCCAGCTCAAAAAAGGTTTTGATGCACACAGACCAAAGAAATATGCAGTTACTCAACAACCTCCAGCACTCCCATTGCAGCAACAGGATATATCTTTTACAGTCCCTTGTTCTGGGGCACAGAACGCTTGACTTTGACTGTTCTTACTCCAGTTGACCCTTGTGTTCCAACTTGCCCAGGGTCTCTGTGCTGTAAAATTATTTCTTTCACAGGCCTGTTTGTATATATTTTTGTCCTTTACCTTTATGGTAATCCAAAGCCACAACTCCTTTTTCTTGGTGCAAAGGCATCAATTCCCAGGAGTGAATGTCTACAGGGATTATTGAGATAGTATTTATCTCTTCAGTGGAGGTAGAAATTTTACAAGAGCTTTTTAAAGAGCAGCAGCCTTAACTATCTGGAAAATCTGAGATACAAAGGGTGAATTGTTATTTGGCTTCATAGACCTCTTCGAGCTCCAGACTGAGAATATCAAGATGACTGTGGAAAAGGGCTGCTCATCTGTCATCCTGGAAGTCACCCACTGCAGTTCTGGGCCAGGTCCCGCTAGTGCCCTGCTCACTGGGGATGGTGTGCACTGTAGGGAAGATTTCAGGGAGGCCATAGGGTGATAACATGGCCTTTGGGTGTCTGGTACCTCCTTCTTACAGAGTCTGTAGCGGGAATTGTGTTGTGCTCTGAAGTCAGCCTTTGTTAGCACTAAGAACTTGATGGGTTAGGCAGGTTCTCACAGAGAGCAGTCTGGCTTCCTGGCGGCCACCATACCACCCCACTGCCAATGTCCTGCAATGTCTGCTGCCTGCACCAGGCAGGGCCAGGCAAACTCAGGGAACAGCTCTGGGGGTGGGCACCAGGAGCTGCCACCAGCAGCCCCTGAAGCAGGAATCAACACCAACCAAAGGCAGATGTGATTTTCCAGGCCTTATACACGCACTTATCTGATTTCAGGATAAACCAGGCTGGACACACTCTGACAGTGCCTGTGAGCGACTGCTGAGTGAGGCTCAGTTCCTCGTCTGTTGAAATAGGTTATGGCACCAGTGTTCTTGGGCACCTCCTGCAAGACATGTCTCCCCTATTTTTTTTTATTTTTGTTCAGAATTGGTGTTTTGTACTTAGCAACAAGGACTTGGCTGTGTTGTCCCAGAGCTGTTTGATTCCTCTGGCATTTACTTCCTCTTGGTAAGGAATTTTGCTGTGAGAAACCACTCTGCAGCCCACAAATACACTTGTCCCAAGGCTTGTCTCTGCCTCGGGTGATCCTGTCTGCTATCCATGCCACTCTAGCAGCCTGCCCCATAGGCTGGTTGCCATTGGAACTGTTCCAACTCTTGTCTGGAAGCCAGATATCAGCAAAAAACCAGAGCCCAGAAGTGTAAGCACCTTAGCAGAACACAGGACTGGCTGATGGGCACGTTCATCTCCACAGCAAAGAGAAGTTGTTTCCACCTGTGGGGGCAGATGAGCCTCTTCTTTGGCAATGAGGAGTACAAAAGTAGAAGTAGACAGCAGAAAAAGGGTTTGAAGTGTGGAAGGGACCATTTAAAAGATTTTGGATCAGCAGCTTCTCAGTATGCAGATCCATCTGCCCACACTTGCCTGGGAAGAAGGCACTGGGACAAATTCATGCATTTAATGGTCCTGGGACTTGATGGGAACACATCACATTTGGAACTAACTAGTCACACCCTGGATGGAACTTGTGAGGAAAGGACAGTCTGAGAGATGGTACTTCATGGAAAATACCATCCCTGTTGGGGGAAACTAGATTGTATATGCAGAAAAGCATCTTTATTAGAATATTTAAAAAAACATTTTTTCTTTATCAGCAATATACTCACAAAAACACTATGCATATTTCCAAAACTATAGCAGAGGACTCAAATGTCAGCCTCAAAATTTTGTTTTAAAAAACACAAGTGAAACAGTAAATGGATTTTTATTTTTATTTTTTCTCTTTTTTTCCTTTTTTTCTTTTCAAGGAAAGTATACTTTGTGCCTCAACAGATGAAATTCATAACTTTGTTTGCGATAAGATAATTGAAACATAGAAATCAATTACAACAATGCACTTTCAAGCCTTTATTTCTTCATTTAAGTAATTGACACTTCAGAAGGACACAGACAATAGGGCTGTAGCAGAACAGTGTTACAATTAAAATCGATTCCTATGAAAAACAATCACAAAGCTGTTGAAAATCTAGGAAGGGTTGATGTTTTGAACATAAAATAATGCATTTTAAGAAAGTATTTCTGCTGAAATGAGGTGGTTTGTGTGTCTCCTTTTTGAGCAAAGAGAGAGGAGAATCCTTGTTTATATACTGGAGAGAGTATATTTTATGATCTGAAGGCAGCATTTTATTACATTGCGAAAATAATTTTCTCACCAACAAGTTCACCTCTTAATCATGTTTCTGACTTTTCATTCTTACAGCATAAAACCCACCAGAGCAATTTTTTTTTAATGCATATCTCCTTTTATTTGAAGTGGTTCAGATTTCTGCTTCAGTAATTTAACCCTTACAAGACAAATTGATTCCTCACATGACTTCTTGTATGCAGTTCTCTAAGATGGCAAGCACATCCAGCAGATATTTCCTTCAGCTCTAAATGACTTGGACACACACTTTCCAATGTCTTGGAAGTTGGTGGAGAACTTGAAAGATAAAATGAATGTACTGGTTAATCTTGTTCCCAAGGAGTAGTTGTTACTTTTAATCATGCCAGATAGACCCATACCTCAGAAATAGATCCCAGTGACTGCTGGATGCAAGGCTGTAACCATTCATTAAATATCAAATGTACTTCACTGACATTCACAGCAAAATCTTCTGGCTTCCGTTCTAAAGAAGAAGCTGGGAATGGGGAAGTTATAAGTGTTTGGCTCATGTATAAGCAAAACAATTTTGATTAAAAGATGAAGATGAGGTTGGCCACAACTCAATGTTGTGGCAAATAGAGTTGTGTCAGGACAAATTCCCTGTGATAATCATTGGCAGCAGTAATTTGAAAAGTGTGTGTTTGTTACTTTTTCTATTAAAGAGATGGGAAATGTGTGGAAATACTAGATTTCTTTCAAGAAACTTGGATGAGAGAGTGGTGAAATTATGGGACCTAGTTTTGGTAGTCTTGTATAAGGACCAAACAAAAATGTTTTTGTAGTAGTAATTGTCTAAGTGCTTGGGGTGATGCTTGACAATTGATGTGTGTTTTGCATTCATTTCAGCATTTCTCATCTATAATCAAAGGCAAGGACAGAAATTTTGTAGGTGTTTTAGGAGATAATCATGTTTTTCAAGCATTGCAAATCCACTAATTAAGTGAGGCATTAAGAGGTCCTTTCGTCCAATATACCACTGAACTGCATAAAAGACAGCGCCTAGTTGGTGTGCATCTCTCATGACAATTTTCTTTTGCATACTGCCACTGCTCTGCAAGATCCTTTAATTTAGAACTGTAAGAAAGGCTGACCACAGGACAGACCACTGCTGTCACCACCTTGCCAAGAGGAGTGCTCAGTTGGAGCAGCAGGGTTTGCATTTCTTAAAAGGGATTTTCTTTGTTTGCTACCAACCTCCATCAAAATTATCATTCCTCACACAGGTATGGATGAGCTATAACTCCTTGGCTTTATAACCCTTAGGGAAATGGCAAAATCTTCCTTTTGAAAGGTAAATATTATCCTACTCTCCAAATAGTTAGAGGCCCAGGGATTTTGATTACAGCTAAGAAATCCTGAGTTGCAGCCTCTGTTTGTGCTATAAACTGACAGCTATGCCATCTCCAAGCCAGGCAAGGATGATCTGATATCCTTTAACAAAATATGACAGCCTGCCAAACCCATAAAAGCCAACAGAAAATTCAATAAGGCCCATTAAAATGCAAATATTTCTGTAACTCGGAAGGCTGCATTGCCTCTAACCCCTTTGCATGGCATGCCTGTTCAATATGAAAGCAAAATGTTATTTGCAGTGCATTAGAATTGGCACATTGCACAGACGCATAAAAAGTCAATAGATTCTTAAGGTGAGGTGTTTGGTTTTAGTGATAGCAATAATTTAGATAAGGATATAATCTATTAATCTTTGTAAAAACAGCAAAGAGCTCTCTTAGTAAAAGTAATAGATTAAATTTATTATCATTGTCTTCCTATAATAAAATAAGTGTTCTCTCATTACTTGTGCTTTTGAGTTATATAAATAGGAAAATTATTGGAAAATACCTCAGAAAAATATAACTTCCACTTAGGGACTGATGAGGTAAATGAGATATTCCAGCTGGTAATTACAGCTTAAACTAGCTGAATGAATCCCCTAGCTATCAATTAATAAACTAGGTCCTGCAAACCAAAATAATTCCAGAATTACTTAGACAATGTGCTAAGTACCAATGTAACGTAATTTTTTAGGTAAGTTTTAATTTCTATTCATCTTTACTATCCAGTCCTGCATTTTACTAACTTACTGTATTTCATTTACCATTGATTGCTAAGGTTGAAACGTATCCTTCCAAGAAGAGAGGGAAAATAAGGCTTTCCATGAGAAATTTCCTGTACCTAAGAAAGAAGGACTTTGGACTAAATCTCCCAGACTGCTACTGAGCCTGTAGGCAGAAAGGCCAGTTCCTTTGCAGTAACTCAGTTTTCCTCAATCCAGCACTTTCACACTTAATTTGTGCTTTCCCAATATGAGCTACCAGCCTCACCCCCAGTTCCAGATAGTTCCAGAGATGGACAAAGCCCTTTTTTTTTTTTAATAGCATGTCATCTACATCTCTATGTGGGAAGGTTTATGATGCAGAAAATTCACTGTGAGCATTCCCCCATGTGAGAATAACTCAGTCTCTGTGAATTGAGTTTACTTGGTAAGTAGTGGGATTTTCAAATTCCCATCAACTTTGAAAAAGCAAAAGTATTAAACCCAGGCAATTCTTAAACTTTGGATGCCAAATTTTGTTTATTTAAAGATGTCTGTAGTAACCAATATAGGGCTACTGACTATGTGGCAAATCCTTTAAAGGGGGTCTGCAAAAGTATAAATATTCTTAAAAATTTTTGTAAGTCACTGTGCTGTAGAAAAATTTAGATGCTCTTAAAAATCTAAAGTGTGTTTGTTTGTTAAGAGTTATTAATAATTTTTTTAAAATTTTTATGAATATGTCAGTGATTGCCTGATGTGAGTTGGTTTTTCTCTACCTGGTTATCATGGAGAAAACTTGTAGCTTCTTCTACTGTAAGAACTGGAAATTGCTCAATAGAACTTGTGATATAGGAACAGGTTCTACCTCTTGATATAGTGTAATATTAGGGTGGAGGAACCTTTTGAGGAATAACCTCTGTTCTCTGTATGGTGGTAGGTGCAATGACTCTTTTCTAATGTCATACTGAAGGCAGTATTGCAGTACATTAGACTACCAATCAGATTAATAATATTATTAATAAAGTAGATTATTATAACAAAATCAATAGTAAAGTTTCGCTGACAATTTGCATTTGCATTTGACATTCTGCTCCAGCGGAGGGTACTGTGGTGCAAGTCAGTTAAAATCTTTTGGAGGTGTCAAATGCAAATGCAGGAGGATAAAGCATATTTCAAGAGGCATAGGGGAGTTCAAATTCAGCCCCTTTCTGACTGTGCTCCTAGCAATCTATCAGGATTTCAAGCTGCTTCTTTTCCTGAGGTAGCAACTGTTTTCCCTTCTAGAGAACAGGACCCTAGCTTAGAATATAATGGGTACACAGGTGATAAATCTTAGTTAAGATTATCCCAGAAACCATAAACAAAATTTGCTGTTGGTAAAAGTACCTAGCTGGGGAAAAATGAGAGTAGCAATAGTATAGATTGCAGCCCATGTCCTTCTTCAAAGCTGATCTCTGATGTATATTTGGTAGATTGCGGTAAGTCTCAGGGGCTTGAAATAGGTTCCAAGCTCAGCAGAATCTACTTTCCACCACTTAACTTTTTGTAATTACAGAGGTGTTTGAATACTGGCGATTTTGTCAGTAACCGTGTTTCAGATGCAGATTTTCAGTACTGGTCGCCTTCCAAGTGACACACCTGGTGAAATCTATCTTTCTGTTGTTCTCTTCATGGTGCTTTTCTTCTTCCAGCATTTGCCTGGTTGGTATTCCCATCAATTACCTGAACATTGCGCAAGCTAAAGTGAGGAAACAGGCTGACTGATACTTTGGATAGATAATAAATCCCAAAACATATCTGAATAAGACCTAGGTTTTTCTCTGTGTTTGAGGGCTTCATGCAATGAAGGAGGAGAGTGAGTAGGTGGAAAATACCTGCCAGAGTCCTCTCTTTCTCACTGTATTGGTTCAGACTCTCAGTCAAAGTGGGATGGGCTTGAAAAGTTAACTAGTTGTGAAGACTTGGCACTAAGACCCTTGGGTTGGTGTTAAGGAATATGTTTTGTTCTTATTTTAGTTTTCTACACTATGCCTTAGGGAAAAAAGTGATCAGCTACCATAGGGGAAATAATGTAAATTTTCTTCACTTTTTAAAGTAAATTTTGCCACTCCATGGAATGGTTTATTTGGGTTTGATTGTGGATAAATATGACACATATCATGACATAAGCCCTAAAGTAACTTTTAAAATGACATTCAGGACAACTGTCTTGACAACAAAGCTTTTTTTTTTTTTTTTTTTTTTTTCATTATATTAGCGTATTTTGCTCAAACATGAAGCAAACTTTGGACAAATCTGAATTGTCACGTGCTTCATGGATCATGACAGCAAGGCTGTTTCATTTCCCATCCATACTCATGATCATATATATCAAAATAAAGTACAGCACAATTTTTTCATGTTAACCTTGTCACTTTTTAAAAACAATATACATTTAATACTTGAAATAGAAAGGAACAAAACAAATATAACTATTATTTTCACACACAAACATGTACATATGAACTACATGTGCTTGCAAACAGATTTCAGTAAGTGATGATATTTTAATATATCTGCACTATGGCATTCCCTCCACAAAACATGAGAGACTTGTTATCATGTGTACTTGCTCAAAAGCCAACTTCCTACAATATGGCTGTAAGCTCAACAGATCAGTGTTATAATTTACTTCCTACTTATACAGTGCCCAGTGTAATGAAGCCAAAGTGTTGTTTGCTTTTAGTATCAAAATGGCAGAAATGAATTCTTTAAGAAGCAATAATATTTTGTTTTCCGAAAGACCAAAATTACTAATGTGTGTACAAGTTGACAACCATCTTCATAGATACCTATGCAGCTGCTTATGCACAATGCTTTAAAGCCATTTATTTTGGCTTTAAGTGTGAGGAGGTGATGTTTCTGACTTGCAAATGCCATGAATAGAAATAGGCAGACTTCTTTAAGGTGACAGATTTCCATTTGCCTTTTTTTCCTTTTTTTTTCAGAATGTATATTTTCATGTTCTGCAGCTCAGTTAGCAGTGTAAATATTAATGCAATCCAGGATAAAAAGTACAAGATGCCACACAATGAGAAATAATTAAAACATCAGTTCTCCTTATTTTCCACTACAGCCTGCTTTAGTAGAAAGCAAAGAAACCTAAAATCATTTATCAAATTTCTAGTGTAACCAGGAACAACAAAATGGTGTCAAGAGGAGCTCTCCTGAATTGTCTTATCTGACTACAGTAGAAAATCTGTTTTCAGTCTCTTACTGCAACACTTCTGCTTCATGACAATTTTGGTACAGTTGAATAAATACAGATAATCAAATAATGAGGCAAAAGTCTGTTCTTTTATACATTTCTCTAACCTGTTTTAATATGAAAGATAAAAAGCTTTCAATTTAAATTGAAATAACATGGAGCATTTTATTGACTATGCCATCTCTTTCCTCATTCTGCTGATGCTATAAATACAGATTTTTATTTCCAGCTGGCCTTATACCCAACCACCTGCTTCTAGTGAAAAAGATAAAACAAAACAAAGCAAAATGAAACAAAAATTGCCCAAACCCTGAAAAACTCCTGCAGATTGCTTTTCACATATAGCTATCTCAGTAACAAGAGTCTTGCAGAAGTTGGTTTATTTCATTTGCAGGAGGAGGTTTACTCAAGCTTCTTCTTTCATTTTTATTTTTATTTTTGGCTTGAAGAAGGTTTAAGATCCTAATTTGTGACCTAGATTCCAAAAACCATGTGAACATTCAATGAAACTTAACCAAATCCAATAATCTTCCTTTGGCATCATGGTAATTTAAAATTGAGAAGGGAATTGAGCAGAACTAGGAGACAGACAAAAGGAGCATGTGTCACTGAACTAACTGTGATTCTTCTAAGATGCCAAGGAAAATTGAGGTTTTAATTCTTATTACAGATAATGAGAAGAGGGCATCCAAATTGCTTGGCTAACTTGAAAAATCTCATTCATTTCTTGATACATTTTCCAGCCCTCTGGCTTTTCTGACGACATTCCTTTAACTCCTTCAGACACAATTAAGTTTTAAATTATTGGATGAGACCTTTTTTTCTTCTTTCCTGGGTCTTTTTAGCACAAAGAGCAATCCATAACATAGGATACTGAAAGAAGGTCAGAAAGCATGCATGCAATGTTTTCCGACATGTTTTATGGTGAAATCAAAGATCAGCTGCAGCAGACTGAGATTTCCAAGACACTACTGCTGTGCTGTTTATCAGTTACATTCAGTGAGGAGGGACAACCTGACCACAAGTTTTTTCCCCTGCAATTCCATGTCAAGCCACATGGTGAGCTGAGAGGCTGGGAATGGACATCATGCTAGACCCAGGTAGATTAGGACCATTCAATGGAAGAAGATTATTAGCAAACTGATGTGCTTCCTCTTCCTCACTTTTTGCTGGATGTTTCACTGTGGTGAGTGGAGGTGGAGCAGACTGTAGCTTATTATACAAATGTTACCTCCATTGAAGAAAAATAGATAAGGATTGTGCATTTTATTGGTGGCTGATGGACTGTATTTTCACAGGATGCAGTAGTGGATGAAGCAAAATAGCTACATGACTACTGTTTCTATTCTTGCTGCAAGTTGTTGTTATCCTTAGGTAGCCAGAAACTGCTTGCTCACCTGGATTTCCAGCCAGTGCTTTGTCTTTTCATTGGTTAAATGTGTATTCCTGATGTTTACACATTCTGAGAAATTCTAATGTCAAAAGCAGTTATCCAGGCGTGGTGTAGAAAAGTCTGTTTCCCATCTTTGATGTGATTCAGTTGCACCATGGTCTAAATACCTCAGTAATCTCCTTGTCAGCTTTTTCTTCTGTTACAAAGTCTAGATAAGATTTTCTACTGAATATATACTCTGACTTCTTACTGTGTCTCATCTGCCTAAATTACAATTTGTTGTGCTGAGGATGTAATGCATAATAATACTTAATTTTCTTCATGACGTTATAATTTTTGTTGTCATTGGTGATACAAAATAAAGATGAAAGAAATAAGGAAAAGAGATTACTACCACTCATGTAAATAAAGGAAACCTTGAATGGCAGTGTGACAATGAAGCAAACTTAAATAAAGTTTAGTTAGAAAATGTCTGGTGACATTAGCAGTTCTCTAGGGGCCTTGGAGTCTCCTCTTCAATTGTATCTGTGCTGGCACTAGAAGCATGTGTGAATGTACAGAGGGTAAAAGCAGTTTCCCACTGCTGTAATATCTATGTAACAAGTTGTATTTTGTGGACAAAGCCGGTCAGAAAAGAAAGTTGGAAAGTTAAGAAGAAAGAAGAAGGGACAAAAAAAAAGGAGAACCAGCTCAAAACAAAAATTCGACTGATGTAGGGTGCTGCTTGGTCTTTATCCATTGCTAAATCATTGCAAATACCCTTTCTGTATACATTGCTCTAGTGTACTCTTCAACTCCCTTATGGAAAGTTTAACTGGGCTGGAAAAAGAGCTGGATTAAAAGCTGTCTGAATGGCCAGGCCCAGAGAGTGGTGAATGATGTCACAACCAATTGATTTCTGGTCACTGGCAGTGTTACCAGGGCTGAGGACTAGGCCAAATCCTGTTTAATATCTTTATCAATGACCTGGAGTGCTCCCTCAGTCAGTTTTCAGGTGACACCAAGTTGGATGGGAGCGTTGATCTGCTGGAGATATGCTGCAGAGGCATCTGGACAGGCTGGATCAATGGCATCAGGTCAGTGCTGTGAGGTTCAAAAAGGCCAAGCCCTGGCTCCTACCCTTTGGTCACAGCAACCCCATGCAGAGTTACAGGCTGGTGGCAGGGTGACTGGAAAGTGAACCAGCAGAAGAGGACCAGGGAGAGCAGCTGACCATGAGCCAGATGTACCCAGGTGGCCAGGAAGGCCAATGGCATCCTGGCCTGTATCAGCACTAGTGTGGCCAGCAGGACCAGGACAGAGATTGTCCCTCTGTACGTGGCACTTGTGAGGCCAGACCTTGAGTCCTGTGTCCAGTTCTGTGTCCCTCAAGTCAGGAAACACAGTGAGGTGCAGGTGCATGTCCAGAGAAAGCCAACAGAGTGGTGGAGGTTATACAGTGTGGGTCCTATGAGGACTGTCTGAGGAAACTGGGGTGCTCAGTCTGGACAAAAGAAGGTGGAGGGGAGCAACCAGTGACAGGAGAGGACACAGCCCCAAGATGCACCAGGGGAGGTTCAGGTTGAACATCAGGAAGAATTTCTTTACTGAAAGGGTGGTTAAGTGTTGAAATGAACTCCTCAGGGAGTGGTGGAGCCACTATCTGTGGGGGCATTCAGTAAATGCAAAGATGATGATCAGTCAAAGGTTGGACTCGATTATATTGAAGGTCTTTTCCAACTTAAAAGATTCTGTGACTCACTGTGGTTCTGTAAACACACTACATTCATCTATTCTGATCTTCGTACTAATTTGTGCAAGTGGGCTTCCAAACATATTTGCAAGAGGCCCAGGCATACTCTTACAGGAGTTAAATGCAAAGATGTTTTGGTACCTGTTTTCTCAAGTTCCTTTGTTGGTTCTGACATTTTCAGTTTTCTCCTTTTCTGCAGAACTATTGCTGCTCCTCAGAGTTTTGTTGCACTGACTGCCAAGTAAATTCAGGCTACTGTCAGCATGGAGACCAGCCGGTATACAAGTCAGAGGTAGGTTAAAACCTTTGATTCCTCTTTTAGTGCCGTGTATGCACTATCAGCCTGTTTCTGATTGTATGATAGGGGAGCCATGTGGGTCAGATGCCTTCTCACAGCCCAGTCCTTTTTCTCCCCTGCAGTAAAATAAACTGTGGTGTGTCTCTTTGATCTCTAACAGAGAAGTAGAAGTGACTCCTTCAAGAGGCAGAGTAGGCATTCAGCCACTGTTCTTAAAAGAATTGCCAAAATGTTGCTTGTCTAGGTCTGACCTTGACACTGTATTCCTTATTCACCCAAAAGAACCATAGTGAGCATGTGTCCCACCAATACATAAGAAGAAGACTATGTGGAGCAAGACAAAAAGTGTGTCTGGGTCTTGCTGTCCTCACTTCTGTTAAGAGGTGCCATATGCCTTGTTAAGTCCATGCTGAAATAAGTAGGCTGCAAAAAGTAGAACATTGCTAGAGGCAGGGAACACTGATTCTGAAAAACTGACTACTGACTGAATTCAAGGCGATACACAGAACGCTGACAGCTCTGCAAGGTGGTGCTCAGCAACAGCAAGCGGTGATTTCCATCACCAGCACACATTTCACAGAGATAACTAAGCACATTTCTGCTCACAAATCCTTGCAGTGCACTAACAATGCAATCACTTCTTAGAGTCCTTCTAAGGGAATGGGGGATACAGCAACTCATAATTAATCCTAAAAAGTATATGTTTTCTAAGATGGTGTTTTTTAAGAATTTTTTTTTATTGTGTCATTTAGTATGAAGAAATCAGCTGCAAATGTCTAGAACTTGGGTGAGTTTTTGCTTCTAACACTGATTTTAACATTTAACATGAAATGACCGCAGGGGCAATAGATTACTAGTGGAAAAAAATGACAATTACAAGGGAAAGGCACATGCAAATGTCTTCAAGGGACAGTTTAGAAACATTTTGTTTTATCCCCATTTGTTTCTTTAACTGCCCTCATTAAGGTACAGTAGAGTTTTGGACTTCAGTGCAGTGGTTATTACATCAACAAAAATAATTTCCCTGGTGTTACAATTTAGCCAGGGGTTATTCCATTATGATAAGGTTCTACAAATGTCATAGAACAGAGTATTTTTATCAAGCACGTCCATAAATCTCCAACTATCTAGTTCAGAGCATAAAAAAAAAAGGATGCAAGAAAACCCAACTCTAAATTTAAAGCCAACTTAAGCGACAAAAATTCTAAGAACCCTTGCAATCTCCTCAGTTTGGCAACCTAAAATCAAGCAATGATGCAACCAATGATCAACCACTAAAAAGAGATTCTTAAAACTGCCTAGCCTTGGATCCTGCAGCTAAGTTATGGGTACATCTGGGGAGCGCAGCTGGATTTTACAATTTTTGGCACATTTCCCTTGATAGAAGTGGGAGATTTTTATCCTGTCTTTTAAATCTCTGCCAAAGAATGTGAATATTACTTTTAGAAGCACCTGCATCCTATTATAGGTCAGCCTGACTTTGGTTGCAAAATGCCAAAATCTCATATTAAAATTGAACACAGGCTCTTAAATCGCGTTAATCTGAATGTTCTGTGTTATAATATTTTCATATTCATCTTGCTTAAACATTTATATAGTAATTGTCATCTTTACTCCAGGTTATGCCAATCATTTAAAAACAGTATTTGCAATCAACCACATATGACAAACCTATGGCTCATAATTGGTGGAAAATTTGAGAGATGGCAGATTAACTTTGCATCTTACAATTGCTGAGAAATTAAAAATAAAAATCATGGTATTAATGATAAAGAATAAAATTTCACTTCTCAGTCTTTTGAGGATTTCTTTGGAGGCATAAAACAGACAAACAAAAGGTTACTTGTACTGAACTAATGTTCCACTTCTGTCTTCTCTCCAGTAGAAAAGATTCCTAAAGTCTGGAAAAACTCACCCCTCTTGCTCTAAGATACTGCCCCTGAAAGAAACATAACCACATTGTATTAAAATGGCATCAAGAATAGCTAAGTAATCTGTTCTTGGAAATTAGCTTTGCGTCTCTGTGTTATCTACAAATATACAAGATGAGAATGACAGTGGCTAGAGGTTCATTATATCTGGCAGTATGTTAGCCTTTTTGAGGCTATCATGTTTTAAACATTATTTTAGTATTATAAATCCCCATATTATGCATGAACAACTGTAGTTTACTTGGCATTGGAGAAGAGTTCATTCCTAGTAGCAGAGTGTTTGTATGTTTTAATTCACTTGTATAAAGAGTAAGATGACCATATTTCCCAAGGAGTCTGCAGAATATTATTATGCTCTTTATTTGGCCCAGTACACATTAACATTTTAACAGTAGCTTTGAAATTAAAATCAGGATAACAAAACTGATTCTCTCTCTTCAAGGTAGAACTCAACTCCTCTATGCCAGCATTGACTAATGGGTTGCCTTCCCTGTGTGAGAACCAGGGCTGTATTACAGTAAACTGGTCCAGTGTGATATCACAGATATAAAAAATATTCCATTCTGTATCAAAACTAGGCACATGCCTTATATTTATATGAAGAGTAGATTGACAGAGTTGAGTGGTTTTGCTCTCAACTATTCAGCTCTGGCCTTCTACATGAGGAGAAAAATATCTTATTTCTAATTAGTAACTACAATAATCTAATTTGGGTTTGATGGTAGTTAAAAGATGGGTGACATCACACTTGGGTCAGTATTGGTGGATATCTAAAAGCACAACCTCTCATTTGTATTGCTTCAAAATGTACACAGTATAGATGTAGATTAAAAAAAAAAAAAGCTACCAATTTTTTTTGTTGTGTTCAACCTACTAGAAGGGAGGATGCAAAGTTTTACCAAATGAGATAAATGGATACAAATTTCACTGTAGATTGTGGTTTAGACAAATGTGTCTTTTTCTTTAAGTATGTAAATCCTACACTGTAGGTTTTTTTTTTCTTTTTCCTTTTGTAGCAGTAGAAAATGTTGAACAATTGTCCATGAGCATGAGCCAGTGGTTCATTGCTGATATCCCCAGAATGCCAATATTTGCAATGCAAACAGTTAGTACAATTTCCCAGTTCTATGAAAGGCCCTGACACATCTGCCTCAAGGTCTGGAGGCTCTGTTGTATAACCACAAATAGTCTTTCCATTTTCATATAACCTTTTGATACACTGACAGCTGCATTAAGCTGCTTCTGCCTAGCGATTCCACATGCCAGGCTGTTTTAATTGGTTTTAATGCCACAGAAAAAAAGCACTGCTAGCAGAATACCATCAAATCATTTTCATATTGAACCTTCGTGGTCCAGAAACCTCCCCTTCAACCACAGCACCATTGTTTTTGCGAGGGACATATTCAAGGTCAATGCTGGTTTTGTGTTTGCCTTTCCCTCGGCTCCACACAAAAAGAAGAAGGAAACAAAATAAAACCACTCCAAGGAATGTGAAACAGCCCATAGCTGTGGACACCAATATTGTCTTAAGGTCCAGAGAGTAGCTGTTTGCATTAGTTCCATTAGAACTTGTGTCGTTGGAGTCTGTCATATACATAGGGGTCCTGTTGGCATAAAGGAAACGGTCTGAAGTAAACCCCTTTACCGTCAGGGAGGCTGAGTAGGTGTCATTCCCAGCTGCATTACTTGCAATACAGACATAGATCCCAGTGTCCTGGTCCTGGGCAAATCGGATCTCCAGTGTGCCATCTCCCAGCACAGTGGCCCTACCATTTGATTTAGTTGTGATCAGCCTCCGGCGTGGGGTGACCCAGGAGATTGTAGGCTGCGGGTCCCCGTCAGCATTGCACATCAGCTGCACGGTCTGTCCTTCCTCCACTACCAGGTACTGCAACTTCTTCTCTTGTATCTTGGGCTTCTTACAGGTGAAGTAAAAGGAGAGAGCTGTGCTGTGAAAGTCTCTGAATGACCTCTCTCTGACACTGTCTGGGCCGGCACACATGGGTGGCTCGCCGCCAAACTGTAAGGTGGGCTGTCGCTGCAAAATCCAAAGAAGACGGCAGTCGCAGGCCAGAGGGTTGTTATTAATGCAGAGGACCTCAAGGCTTTTGGAGGAATGGAATACATTCTCTTCTAGGGTTTCTAGCAGGTTTTGGGACACATTTAGCACACGTAGGAATCGGAGCCCTTGGAAAGCATGTGGTTCAATGGTGCGCAGCTGTGCCCCCACCATGTGGAGCTCCTGCAGGCGCACTAAATCTGAGAGCATGCCTGCCTCGATGGTGCTGATGGGGTTGTAAGAGAGGTTGAGGTGTGTCAGGTAAACCAGGTGTTTAAAAGCAGAGTAAGGTACTGCAGACAGGTTGGTGTTTGTGATGGAGAGAGAAGTTAGGTTGAGGCCGTACAGACTGTTGGCAGGCAGCATGTCCAGGAGGGGCCAGGCCTCTATCTGTAGGTCTTTCAGGCGAAACAGTCTTTTAAAGGCGTACGCCGGCAAAGCATTAATGTTGAGCTGTTTCAAATGCAGACTGATGAGGTTGTGGAGGTGAGAAAGAGCTTCTGTTGGTACAGCTGTGAGGTTGCATCTCTCCAGGGTGAGCTGCTCCAGGCTAAGCAGCCCACTGAAGGCCCTATGTGATATATACACCAAATCATTGTCCCCAACCTCCAGGGATTTTAGGTTATGCAGATCTTGAAACATGTAGTCCAGTAAAATGACAATCTTGTTTTCACTTATATCAAGCTTAGTTAAGTTTGACAACCCAGTGAACACCCCAAGGGGGACCAGCTTCAGACGGTTTCCTTTCAGCCTCAAGGAGCGCAAGTTGAAGAGATTGTTAAAAGCTCCAGGCTCAACATTGGAGACAATATTGTCGCTGAGGTCAATCTCTTCCAGCAATGGATATGATGTGAATTCCTCAGGGTTAACGCTTTTCAGTCGGTTCTTGCTGAGGTCCAAGATTTTGGTCTCAATGGGAATGCCTTCTGGGATGGACATCAGACGTCTTCGGTGACAGCTGACAGACTTGTTCTGTGCTGAGCATTCACAGCGGGCCGGGCAGCCCGCAGTGGGGCTCGTGAAGACAAGCAGCACAGCCAGACCCAGGAACGGCTGCCAGCATGATAGAGCTGTGTGACGCATGACTCCACTGATCTGGGCTAACCCTCCGTCACGGGCCTGTGGGGTGAGGATGGGAAAGGGGAGAAGTTAAATCTGCAGAAAAAGAACAGTACCGTTGCTAAGCAAATGCGTGTTTTTTTCATATGGAACAAAACAACAAAACCTATTGTAAATGCCAACATTAAAGCAGATTTTACTTCACTATCATAGGGCTAGTCAAAGGATTTGTTTATCCAGCATTTTCCTCCAGATGCTGAAGAAGACAAAACAGCTTTTCCTACTGTTAACAGTAAAAGACATTTCAGTCTTTTCTCAACCTCAGCAGGTTTCCTCAAGACAGTGCTATAATTAACCCAGAGATAAGCACCATACACTATCAAAAAGGGCTAATAGCAATTGTGATAAGTTTACAGCATTGGAATTCTGTGAGGTAATATAAAACTAAGATTTTGCCTCCCATTAGTGTTTTAAGGCAAACCTTAATTATGTACTATAATCAAGAAAAAGAGCTCCTTGACAATGAAAAAAATCCTTTTAACACTTATTGCATATATTACAGCTATAAATAGATGAAGCTTGCTCACGAATACACATACACAATGGCTCAGATGAGGAAGGTAGAACTGCTGCATCTTTGATTAGAATTTCTAATAGGACAAATCGATTCTTTGCTTTTACTGCAGAGAGATATTTTGTGTGACTCTTTGGAATCCAAGACCTGCAAAGGGTTTACAGAATATATCTTTGTACTTCCAAGGCATATAAACTAGTTTTAGGAAGACAAAAACAAGGTAAAATGAGCTGTCTGTGTTTAAGCAGCATAGTGTCCAAAGGAGCACCACAGATTTAATGAAAATCAGAGTTTGTAAGGGATTTATTAATTCCTGCCTTCAGGTTAAAAATGAGAATAGAAGAAGACAAGATAACTTCTACTAAATTAGCTACACTTCTCCAAATGGTGTACTTTTCAGATTTAGTCACCAAAGGCAAGAGACTTTTTCTAAGTCTACTTTGAAATTACTAAATTAAGACAAACAATAACTCATTTCAAAAGAAGAGGAAGAAAAGAATACAGGTATTCATTAAAGGAAGATGTGTTTGAAATGTTCAGAGTAAAGCAAACTGCAAGCAAGGACTAGAGAAGTGCCTTCACTCCTATGTGCTGGGATTCAGGCTTCATGGTATTAATAAGCCTTATAATGGGCTCCATGCCTTGTGATGCCTTTTCTGGATTGTTTAATTTGGGCTTCATTTTAATTGTACTTGTAAAAATATTTACATAACTCCCCCTTGCAACCTCTCAGGTTTGCACAGATGACTATTGACCATCTGGTCCTATCTGCAATGACAAATTTACCCAATTAGCAAGCATCCACCACCTTATCTGCATCTTGGGGTTTGAGGATCATCTGGCTATTGTGTAAGAAATTTGCAACTTATATTTGAGTCAAGTTTTTTTTGTCTATGTGCTGTCTCATGGATTGTAACATAAAAGAAATCCTCTCATACACAGAGGATAGATACATTTCAACAAATATGGTACAACTACATTGATGAGGCAATCAGACAGCTATTTGGGCAAATAAGCTGTTTGAAACACATCAAAATAACACTGAGTAAATAGCATACTGATGACAGTCCCGCCAGTAACTCTGCTACAGCAACTCTGCACTCCATTGATACACAACTTAGGATGTGATAACTCACCAAATCACCCTGCCCGACAGAGAAGAATTGCGCTTGCAAACTATGGATGATCAGAACTGTTGAGATTCAAGATGCAAGTAAAAGAGTAGGTATTTGGATCTGTTGATCTTATTGTATCTTGAAAAATTCCAAACAGGAACTGGATGGTTTGGATTGTAAGCATTAATACTATTGTAACAAAACAGAAATAAACAGCTGTCGTGCTCTGACTGTTAAAAATGAAACTGAGTGGAAAAGCATTTATTTTGGAGCTCCATATAAATTGTGTTCTTTGACTAACCATACATGAATGATGCACATATTATTCCTCTCACAACTCTGTGGAAGAATTTCATTCTTGACTGATGTAGTTTTGTATTTCCATTTTTACACTTCTATGCGGAGACTATTAATGTGAGGCACATTGCACTCTGGTTTTGACATATAGACTGGAGACTTGGGTGAAAATTATTTTGTACAATATTATCTGTAAAAGCACATTTCCACTTTGTTCTGGAAGGACAACCTACTGAGATTTAGTTTCCCCCTTAAATTGTAGTCTTGGAAGTAACTATTGCTAGTTATGTCCAGCTGTGACAAAGGTTTTCAGAGATAAACTTCACTTCATTAGGCACTAAGTTAAAACTGGAAACCAATAGGGTTCTCTCAGTTAGGTGTTTGCAATGAATTTAGATCAGAGAACTTCTGGGTGCTCTGATCACTACTTTCAGAGCTCAGTCGTGAGGTTAGTACTTTCATACTGATACTTCTACCACACAGGGATTTCATTCTGTTAGCTAGATACATTCATACTGTATCTAGCTAATAATGTATGAAGCACAAAGTAAACAGGTTCAGTGGAAGATGAGCACTCCTGGAGTGTTTGGTTTAGATAGGAAAAATATGAAATGCTTTTTGCAGCTATCCGATCCACCAGGTAACTAAAATTTCTGAGAAGTACAAAGTAGAAGGTAGACAGTATAAAAGATGATAAAAGGCTTTTTAACTGTGCCTGGAATATAGAAAAAGCAATTCAAACATTAGCAGTAGTCTCCTGCAAAGGTATGTGCACAGATAATGAGATGGATATATATTTATCTGTAAGGGTGTGTGTGTATGTGTATGTATGCACTTGCAAAGAAGCAAGATTCAGCAGTGAGACATAAGCTAGAGTGAATACATTTAAATAAGAGCAAATAATAAATTATATAAAGTAGAAAAAGATAAAATGGATCAATAAGTACATGTTAGAAGAAAATATAAATTAAATTTATTATTACAATTTACATTGAGCCTGATGATACTACCATTCCTTCTGCTAACCAAATCTGTGAGTATATCCTTTGTTTGCATTTGCTTTATGGAAAAATTACTTCATTATGCAAAAAATGTAACCTTATCTACAGCTAGGGTTAAAAGGTCTAGCAAGTGTAACATGTGGGACAAGGGGAATTTTGGGAGAAGCCTAAAGTGAACTTTGACGATCTATTGCATATGGTCCCATTTGAATTTACCGAATGTGAAGTTTTATTTTCAGGACATGTCCAGTAACATTACTAGCTAGGCTTACCATGTGCCTTCAGTCTAAGAAGTTTAATCTGTAAGATGATTTCTTGCAGTGAAAAATTAGTTTCTGTATTTCTGTAGACTTGTGGGGTGTTGATTAACTGGCAACTTCACTGACACAGTCCTGAACTGTTCATGTCAATATTCAATATGATGCCTTAAATTCCTACTTAAACAACCAGCACTACACACTTTATCTTTGCCAATGTAGGTATTCCCTCTAAACATCTGCATTTTTTGCATCCCTTTCTTCATTGTGATACATACAAGAAAGTAAGGTGTATGCATGCAAGTATGGGTATAAACACACACACACACACACACAGACTCATGCATATACAAATGTAAAGTAAAGGTATATTCTTACTGATCTGTGATTGTACCATGCTTGCACTACTGAGGACTTCTATAAAATTATACCTTGGTAGATGAAAATTCAAAAAAAATAAATTATTAGGGACTGAAAGTTTTCCTATGTTTGAATGTGAATGACAACCTGTAAAATTGCTTTCCTGACCTTGCTGGGGTATTTGTCATGCTTTGATGGACTTTGGGAAATTAAATATATAAGGAGCTGTTTATTAAAAAATAAAAATAAACTAATTACTTTTTTCTTTTTTCTTTGACTCTGTTCTTTAAGTCTAAAGTCAAGAGTCAAGTTACTTTAGGCTGATACTCTTTTTCAAAAGAGGACCCTATTCAAAGTTCAGCTATGCAATTATGAAAGCTCATTAAGTTATTAGTTTATAGTTCTGAGTGATCTCACCCAAAACAGCCATCTCTGCTACTTTGAAATGCAAATCAGTTTGTACAAAGTTCTGCCGCTTTGAATCTTCTCACAAGAATATACAAGTGCTTTACAAGAATCTACAGTGCCCTGTAGTTTTTAAATTGAAAAACTATAATTAAAAAAATTAAAAAGCAGCCCAGCACTCTCCTCAAATGCAGTGCAATTCCAAATATCATACATAGGAATGTGTCAAATCATACCTGTGTTACACAGTTTTCACTTCTCCTTCACCCTCAGACTAATTTTGAAGCCTTTAGAGCTGGAAGCTAGAGTGCTCTTGGCCATAGTCCTTTCCATGTCCCATCTGATGCTCCAGTATTGTATGGGACATAGCTTTAGCTAGAAAATGTGAGAGTTACAAGATCTGTTTCTGTCAGTAGCTGCATTAGCATCACCTGATGCTCTGACTTGGTAGTTTTAATCTCATCTTTCCTATCCCTTTTCTCAACTTTTCAGACCAAAAGACCTCCCAGTGTATCTTATCAGATGAAAATCTTGCCTCAGGCTGAGGTCACCTAATAATTTACATTCTATAAATTCCTTTACAAAAATATACCGTTTTCAATAAATGTTCTAGGTTTAAATGTTGCATGAGAAGACAGACTTATACTGGTTATTCACTTAAATGCTAACAGCTAATCCCAGGAACCAGGTGAAGCACCTGTTTTAAAAATGTGTACTGCGTTGACCCTGGCTGGACAGCAGTTGCCCACTGAATCCATTCTATCACCATCCTCCTGAACTGGACAGGGTAGAAAAAATATAACAAAAGGTTCATGTGCCGAGATAAAGAGAGGGAGATCACCCACCCCTTACCATCATAGGTAAAACAGACTTAGCCAAGGGGAATCAGTTTAGTTTATTACCAAATAAATCAGATTAAGAGAAACACTATAAAACACTTGCCCCAACCTCTCCCTTTTTCCTGGGCTCGAATTCACTCTGCATCTTTTTTCCCTTTCCTGTTCGGCAGTGTAAGGTTTTGGGAAATGGGAGCTGTGGTCAGTTCATCATATTGCCTCCGTCATGCTATTCCCCTGCTCCATCATGGGTTTTTTCCCACAGGAGGAAGTCGTCAATGAATTTCTCCAAAGTGGATCCCTCCCATGGTGTGCTGTCCTTCGAGATGGATTTTTTATGAGACAGTATTTAGGGATAGTAAATTGTTGTGCCTGTATAAGATTGTTTCTCCTTTGAATGCCGAATTTTAGCATTGTTGTATTTTAAACTAGGGAGTAGATACTGAGGAGTATAAATGCTTCTGTCTTTGCATGGCTGTCATCATCTGTCAGACTTCAGCAAGCAGTAAGCCAAAGCCATTGTTCAAATCTTTGCAACAAAACACTTTTGCCCATGTGTCAGACAGACACTGAATATGTGCAGCTAAAACTACTGAAGTACTGCGGTGCAAAATTTTGCCCAGCTCAGTGTGGTTTGAGAATTTTTTTATTCACATCTTTACCTCTCAAGTATCTACTGCAGCTCTGTTGGAAGAGTAGCTGGTCTGGCTTTCTTGAACTCTCCTTTGGTGCTGGAGCAGACTAGGTAAAGGCAGGAAGGGTGAGTAACCTTTGCTGCTGGACTGTTCCCAAGGTGGCAATGATGGGAAGTATGGCCCAGGAGATAAAGGGAAGATGAGAGACCAACAGTGATGGTTTCAGGGACAGTCAAATGACACATGAAAATATTAGATATTTAGAATTATTCTTACAGTGGGTCATCATGTAACTAGGAGAATGAAGAAAATCCTGACTGTGGCATTTTCAGACTCGACTGTACAATTTGGACATTCCCATCATATGTTCTTTCAATGTAAGGGCCAGCTTTGTAAAAGCAAAGGCTTTGCCTCCCCAGGTCTTGTGCCTGAAATTTATCTAATCCTTGCGTGTTTTTCCCAAATTGTATCATAGTAAAGTCTGCCTATATACTATAAAAAGGATGATTTTTCTTTAAATCTGAGCATGCCAGAAATTGTTCAAATGAGTAAATGTTCTACTTTCCCTGTCTCTTTGATCAAGCCCTTATGCTTATACAGAGATTTTGTTATCCCTCCCTTTATTGATCACTTAAACATCTCAGCATTTAAACAAACTGCAAAACATTAAGTAGCTATCTGCATTCCAATAATAAATAGATTTAAGAATCCTTGAATAACAGCAGCCACAACAACAACCACTAGTCTGACATTTCACTGAATTGGAAGCAAAGTTTTGATTCAATTATTCTGCAGTCCTAGGATCATTCTTGTCTACTAAGTCATCTGTAAAAACTTCATGGGCTAACATCAACTCAGAAACTACAGTCAAGTTGCATTTTTTTTCAGAAAAAAAGACTGATAACCAGGTCATTTAAAAAGACATCTTTATTAGTTTATCCAGCAGAACTATTTTAATATTGCTTAAAATTATGTATCTGGTGTTTTAAAACTAATCAAGTGGGTATAGTTTTTACCCCAAATACTTATATTTTTGTCTGAATCAAAGTGAAAGAAGTATGTGGGCCAAAATACAAAAGGTAAGAAAATCACATGAAAAATTCATGTAATTATACAAATTATCTGTTCAAGGCTTTGACGTCAAGATTCTTCAAATTAAACAAAGACATGAAGCCATCACTGCACCTTCTGTTTTTAAGCTTGCCAGTGTTTTTAAGATTAATTTACCTATTCATTTCAGTTTTCACAGAGCAAGTGAAATTCAGGAAGAAATCTGGAAGAAAAAATAATAAATCTAAAGGATTGTCCCGCAGGAGACATTTCATGCATGAGTACCAGGAAAAGAAAGTGGAAATGTTTGGAAGAATTATAAACACTTCCGCTGATATTTTCACTGACCTTGCTGGATAGTTGAAGGGGAAGAGGTTTATAAAAAGCTGATATGAACAACTATGTGGAGGGCTGTATAAGATATTCGGATGTAAAATAAAATTCAGACTTTTTGGTGTAGGTTAATGATATAAATCAACCATTCAGGGAGGACAGCACTACAGTCATACCCGCACAACTACCTCATAAAAATTGCAATTATTTGCATAGAAACAGTTTTTGACTAAGAATCATTAGTTGAATAAATTAATGAACTACTGTGAATAACAGATCTTTTCTACCATCTCTTCCTTCTGAATGCAGAAGTAGATTTTTGAAAGGTAGAGTTGTACAAAATTTCTTTTGCAAAGTTCACTTAGCTGTATTAAATAGCATTCCTTTTTACTGGTAAAAAGTGATGTCACCAAGACATATTTTTTCAGTGACAGAGACCACAACAACATAATTACCATGACAATATATTGATACTATATTGATACTATAATGCAATAATAGAGAAAGAGAACTTATTCCTCTGAAAACAGTATGACTCCTGGTACTGCATTTTTTTAGGGCTGCTTAGTATTAGGAGACCACCCACCTGTTGTAGCTGAATTCCAATCCTAGACATGGTGTTAAGTATCTATGCATGGTAGCCCCCTGAGTGATGTGACTTCAAAAATAATGCATGAGTCCACATTTTTATGAAGCTGATTTATCTTAAGGGTTACACATCAAAATTCCATTACACTCAGTTTCACTGATGATTGTTCCAAGATTTTAATGTTTCAAATACTGGGAACAACTTATGACAAGTGAAGAAAGGTGAAGTTATTGTAGTACATGAAGGAAGATCATACGACAACAAAAAGCTAAAGTTGTTACTCTTGGGAGAATGCAACAGACCAAAAATTTAAAGATTTTGGAAAAGATTAAAAATCTCTTGCAAGTTAGGATTTGTTACTTCAAGGTGGATCTTATGTTTCACAGTGTGTCTAGGAAGGTGAATCTTGAAATTCCTTGTTATCACGAACAGGACACTGGTGAAAGAATGTGAGTGTTAAATACTACACTTGCTTTTCATGTCTGCTATAGCTAATGAAAACTGAACAAATTATCTGAAAACTAAATCTGTGTGAAGGCTAACTGTGCTGATTAAAGAATAGGAAGTTTTTTTAAACAACAAATCTACATTAAAAGTTTATCTTCCTCTTGAAAGAAAGTCTTTCTTCTAAAACTGTCTGGGCATTACAGAACACATTACTCTACTGTGGCCTGCATGATATCTCTTATGTAGAAAAGCAGGGATGGAATTTTCTCTGAAGTTTTAATTCTATCATCCATCTACTTCTCATCTTTAATGAGAGAAGATCTCTGTGATGGAAAGACTGAAAAAAAAAGGAAGTTGCTTTAAATCAGATTGATAGCAGATTTTCAAGGGCTAGTACATTCAAGCATACTTAAATTTCTTTTCGGTAATCCATGTAGGAAGCCACAAGCAATCTGCACTATATCTAGAGCATAAAAAACATTATTGATATAGCCTGTTAAAGCTGGATGTTTCCTTCAAATACATGACCATTTGAGTCAAGAGAGTTCTGCTGTCCCAGAAATGTGCTGACTTCTACCTTTTGTAAACAGAGGCACTTGGTGGTAACTTTAACAACATGCTTTGCAAGCTTCTACCCATTGGCATAATTTCATTTTTGTTAGCTTTAAAACCAGAAATTCTTCTTTGTTATCTTGCTCACACATCAAAACTAGGTCACAATTACATTATTTCCTATTAAGATAGGCAGATAGGTTAATGTGTTGTAAGCAGTTGAGAACTTTTTCCCTAGGAGCTCTAAGTTTGAACAGGACAAAAGTGAAACCAGAAGTACTTCAGAGGGTATGGGGCTGGCAAAGTTAATTCTAATGTTGACCACAGTCCTGTGATTGCTGTTACCAAAAAGGGTTTCAAACTATTTAAATATACTGACTTGGGTCCCTGTAGTGTTTTGGGGTGGGTTTTTTTTGTTTGGTTGGTTTTGTTTGTTTGTTTTTGTGGTTATGCTGTTGCTATTGTTGTTGCTGTTTTTTGGTTTTTTGGTTTTTTGTTTTGGTTTTGGTTTTTTTTGTTTAGCTTAGTTCAGTTTGTTTTTGTTTTGGTTTTGGTTTTAGTTTTTGTTGTTTGCTTTTTTTTTTAATAGCAGCAACTCAGAATCTGGTGACAAATCATGGTCTGCAGAGGCTTAAATGTACAGACAATGTGCCGTAAAGATAAGAGAACATTTAATTAATATTACAAGGGCTGTTGTTACTTCATAAAACTACTCTAAGGATCTTTAGCCAAAAGGCTCTGAACACTTAAACCTGTATTTTTAAGAAACATAAGTACATCCAAAAAAAAAGCAAATGCATTTTACAAGGGTAACATTAATCTGTTTTACCTAGAGGTAGATAGTGTTCAGAATTGTTTGAAAATAGCTGAAAACTGAATTAAATGGGAAAGCTGAAGAAATTGAAACCAATATATTTTCTTTTGTACTAAGACAAGAATCTCAAAAGTATGAGGGTATAGCACATATGGTGGTGGGGAGACAAGACCCACTCAGCAAAGCTGCAACAAATAATTTCAGTACTATTTATTTGGCTAACACAAGAAAATAATTAAACCCACCCTGTGTTATTTCCTCACCTCTCAATAAGCATCTTTTCATAACTTATATTTCTTCACTGAAACACTATCAGACAAGGCAAGGAGTATATTCCCTGGGGACTATCTTCATACCATCAAGCACAAGGCCTTCACGGTTCAACCTTGCAGCAAGCTGCTGACCTATCTGCTTCTGCTCTTTATGACTGCAGGAACAGTCAAAGTCTGAAAAGACAGTATAAGAGCTACAGCATTATATTCAGAACATCAAAAATAAGCAAAAGGAAGTACAATTCTTAGTCCTTGCCGGAAGGCCCTCAGTTGATATGATGGCTTTGAATTCAGAGTGGTTATCCTAGCAGAAAATTGTGGCCAGCATTTGAAGGTGGCACAAAGGAAAGAAGGGATATATTTCAACTCACTGGTCAGCAGTAATTTGTCATGTGTGAAGAAATTTCATGATAGACTTAACTGTAGACATTTAATAGCTCAAATAAGAAAGATACCTTAGGGACAGCTGCACAAAACTATTGCACTTTGAATTAAAATAAAGTTGATTATAATGTATACATTAGAGAGAAGAAGAGAATAGCAACCTGCCTTAGAGATTTCCTGTTTGCTAAAAGCATTCTTAAAATATGCTTAGACTCAATATCAGCAGATGGATTAAGGTAGGGCATTTGGAAAAAAGACCTGAAATGTTTGCAGGTGGACAAGACACAACCATAATCTCTGCTTTATTCATGCCTATATGCCATGAATATTACTCCAGGTATCTGGAGTCAGCATGAGCTGAACCAAGCCTCTATGTTGAGAGAAAAAGGAACAGAAAAAGATAGACTCTGGAAGACATCAAGCAAATGAAATTTGGTAGTCAAATTATTTTTCAGCTAGATTAGTCATTAAGCCCTTGATTTGAGCCTGGCCCATTCCAGAGGTCAAAGTGTCACAGCAATGCTGTAGGTAGCTTCCAAGTGATGCAGACAGAAATTTGCTAACTTTTCTGTGCTTCATAGTCAAACTACTCATCACAAATGAAACCTATTCTTTTGAGAGCTTACAGTTACTCATTTGCTTGCCATCTGTACCCAGCTGTGGTATCAGAAGCAACATTCCAAACTCTGGCAATGGAGACCTGTTACCTCAATGTTTATTATTTTAACTTTGTGTTTATATATTTATTTAGAAAAAAGAGGCAGTTCCTAAGAAACTGCATCTCATCCATTTAGTATCAGATCTAATGAAAACAATTTTTGTGCAAGATAGAACCTTTGCTACGTGAATTAGTAGGTATTTGTTAAACATTTTCTTTAATTACTAGCAGAAGACAACTAATACTTAAACAATATGCCAAATAAATTATTTACATGGTTAATCAAGATAAAGGGATTAAAAAGTACAGCTTTCCACATTGAATTTACTCAGGTGCCCTAATGTGCTAGCACTGGTTACAAAGGTGATAGTGTATAGTTTATAAGCTAGAAAATATTTTTTTTCTTTCTTACTTTTCCATAAGAAGGCAGTCTTTGTCCTGCTGCTTCATCAAGAAACTGACATTGCACATTAAAGAGTGGATGATGCTGTGTCCTGCAGTTGTCCTGACCTAAGTGTGATGTCCAGAGGCTGATGCCAGAGCAGATACTTGAGTTGCAATAATGTGGTGCAAAACTCCAAGCATTGTGACTGCTGCATTGTCCAGTACCTATTAAAAGCTCATCTATGGACTTACACTCTCTTGGAAGACCTGCAACTGTTCTTCATAGCACTGCCCATGCATTTGAGTAGCAAACCTCAACTACACCAACATCATATTTGCAGGAGTTTTCTTCTTGGTTTAGATCTACAGACTTCAGCTCAAAGATGGTGATCTAAGTTATATTTTCTGGTTGACTCTACAGATGTACAGTGCAAGTGTACAAAAAAAAAAAGCCTTTTTCTCTTGAAAATATTTTAACATTTGTTGAAAACTTTTCCAGTGAATTATTTTTGCCCTCAAGACATTTTCTGCACTGTTATATTTCATTAAAACCATAATATTCTATCTAGAAACAGTTTCAATGAATAATTTTCAACCAGTTCATGCCTACTAGGACTCACAAAAATGCACATATGCTTAGATGTCTTTAAAGGAGAACATTGTTTATACCATCTGTATTAATACTCTCGAAGACTAATGTACTTGTCCTTGTCCTAAATAAAATTAATGCCAGAATCGCTTTTTGTTGCTGGAACACTTTTAGATGGCCTAAATAAAAAAATTTAAAAAAAGTTTGAGTCTGCATGAATACATCTATCCATAATGATGTCTCCATTTTATTCCTAATTAAAAGCTCATTAATATCAAAGACAATTGAAAGAAACTCAGATGAGACCATATCCTTTGGGATTTTAAGATTGAAGGCACTCACATTATCAACTCAAAATCACTTATTCAAAAGCTACTGTAGGTGTTGTGTGAAATAAAGTTTTAGATTACATCAAGCATTAATATACTTCTTTATGAAGTCTGTCTGTGTGTGTGTGTGTGTGTGTGTGCGTGATTTTTCATCCTTTCAGTTAGTCTCTAGCTCTGAAAAGTAACTTAGGCCATGGAGTAACGGGAAACATCAAAGAAGTGGGGAACTGAAAGAAAGTAACTGATTCATTCTCAAAAGCACTGCATATTTTCAGTATTACTTGTTCATGGGAGTAGGAAGTGGTATAAAAAAAAAGGAGGATACATGAACAGAAAGGATAGTATTGGAGCTGTGAGATCTTCCAGCATCTCCTCCGGAAGAGATTTTGCACATCTGTGTAATTTTTGAGCAAACACTATATACATGCAAAGTCTTTGTAGTAGCTAAGGAAGAACAAAAGAGATATTTATTTACCTTGTATGCTGAAGGGAATATTATGCCCTCTGAATCTGGAGGTGAAAGGATATCCACAAAGCAAAGGATGCTGAAGGCGTCCCTTTGTTCTGAAATACATAAAATTATTTTCTCTAAACTCCTTGCCAGTAAGTTATAATTCACTTAATTAAAAAAAAAAAATTCACAGCAGTCAGAAGCTTTATTACTTATCACAATGAAAAACATGCTAAAATTATTTAGAATTCAAAGATAATCATAAAAGCAGTGTTTATTTGAATGTACAGTTACAAGGGTGATATCAGTTAGAAGGAAAATGAGATTTTCTTTTCAGGCTGTTCCTGAACAAGGGCTGTGATCATTACTATGATAATTTTTTCAATCACAGAATCTCTCAAGTTGACCGAAACACATAAGGATCATTGAAGCCAACTCCTTGCTCCTCACAGAACCACCTAAAAATAAATCACACGAGTAAGTGCATTATACTGGTACTTGAACTGTGACAGGCCTGGTTCCATGAGCACTTCCCTGTTCCAGTGATTGATCACCTACTCAGTGAAGAACCTTTTCTAACCTGAACTTCCCCTAAAGCAGCTTCATTCCATTTTCTTGTGTCCTCTCACTGGTCATCAAAGAGGGGAGATGAGCACTTTTCCCTCTGGTGCCTCCCATGAGGAAAGTGTAGACTATGATGGGGTCACTTCTTAATCTTCTCTTCCTCAGGCTGAACAAGCCAAGTGACCTCAACGGCTCCTCCTCATTTTTAACCCTTGAGATCTTTCACCATCTCAGCTGCCCTCCTCTGGACACACTCAAACACCCAGACCTGCCCCCAGCACTCGAGGTGAGGCTGCCCCAGTGCAGAGCAGAGCAGGACAATCCCCTCCCTTGCCTGGCTGGTGATGCTGCACCACAGGACAGAGGTGGTCCTCCTGGCTGCCAAGGCACTGCTGATTCGTGCTCAACTTGCCATCAACCCAGATACCCAGATCTTTTTTTGCAGGGCTGCTTTCCAGCCTCTCCTCCTCCAATTTAAATATGTAATCAGGATAACCCTGTCTCAGGCTAAGATTCTGGCACTTGCTGTTAAACATCACATGGTTGGTGATGGCCCAGATCTCTAGTCTATCCAGATTTCTCTCTAATGCCTGAGGGAGTCCACAGCCCTTCCTAGCTCTTCCTAGTACTATTGGCAAACTCATTTAGGGTACACTTGATTCCTGCATCCAGAGACTTTATGAAAACATTAAAGAGCACTGGCCCTAAAGTGGAGCACAGGGAAATCCCACAGATAACTAGCCACTCAAACGCTTTAAACCCAGCCCACCACTCAATTTCTTACCCAAAATGTTATGGACTTATAGGGTGATGAACTTTTTGGCCAGAAAGTTACTGTGAGAGATGGTGTCAAAAGGTTTGCTAAAATTCAAAAATCCCATATAAACTACAACTTCATCCATGGGCACTAAGACCCTACTCAGTAAATCTAGCAAAGAGATTAAAAATGAAAACCTTCTTTTTCCTATGGGATATTTTTTTAAGTTACTTTGTCTTCAGAAATAATTAACTGGAAAATCAGTTACAGGCCACCATCACACATGTAGTATCCAACGATTGTTTTCAACTGGGAGGTCTAAGTAGCAAAAATCATTTAGTTATCTAAAAGAGTCTTTGGATAGCTTTAGATACTTTGTGAGCCTCAACGTAATGGATCAAAATTGAACTTCATAAAATTGCAAAAGAAGATTTTATCCTTGAAATGACACACTGAGATGGAGCTTTCCACTACTGCTCAACAGACTGAAACCCATTGATCAGTAGTATGGAGAAATTTTGCTGCATGCTGCCATAAATCTCACCAAAATTAATACTAGCTAACTTTACATATAGTATGAAATTGCCAGATGTACAACTATTCGTAGTTCAGAAAGTGGTAAGTGGGACGACCAAGACAGAAAGACAATAAACCCTTCAAAACCAACAGCCTTCACTCATGTAAGTCTATGAGAAATGGTGATCTCTGCTAGCATTTATTGAGTACGCCACATTTCTATTCATGATCTCTAACTGTACACATGTATTATGTAAGGAGAAGCCATAAACCTCAGAGGAATGTTTTGACTGGCCAAACTGAGCCCTCAAAAAACTCTTAAGATCCATGACTTTCTATTGCTGTTCAGGGCCTCACATGAGGTCATTCAACACACACTCAGGTTGCTTCTCAGTCTTGCATTCTCAGCCCAATTTGCCTTTTGTGTTTCAGGATACAGAAGAATTATACTCAAAAAGAAACAACTGGCCTGCACTGATTTTGGTTTTTTGGGCACCCATATTTTTATTTAACATCTTTTATATAATTCACAGCCCAGAAAATCCTCTGTAAAACAATAATCTTTGTTCTTGTGCATGACAGAAATACAAAACTAGCTTCCTTTCTTCCCCAAGCTAATTTTTTTCCAAAGCTTTATATGCTTTTCCATTTGATTTCCTGACTCCACATCCACCTGAATCAAAAACCTTGTAATAGTATGGCTCAGCAATTCCACTAGTTTTGTAAATGAAACCAGAGGAAGAAAAGGATGCAGCAATGACTGATCTCCTGTCTTTTTCTGAAGCAGCTGCTATGAGTATACGATTCATAAAGGTTAAAACTCATATGTTTTTAGGTTTTGGTTTTTTTTTTTGGAAAGGGAAAAGAGCGATGACTACAGGTTTCCTTACCCCGTATAATTATATATACACAGAACTGAGTAATAAATTTAAAGGAAATCAATACCTCACCCTAGCAGATGATACAAAGCCGTGAAAAAGGTTCAGTGTTTCCATAATATTGTCTTTTCGAAGTAAAAATAAAAATGATTTGCTGTTTTCCTCCTTTCCTGAGGTTATAATAATTTCATGCTTATAAATAATTATATAACATAATTGGATGAGTAGTAGAATAAAATAATAATCACCCCAAACTCCATTTTCAGTCTCCTTCAAAACAGAAAGAACACAAAATGTGGCAACGGTTATTAAAGGAGCACTTTATTAGTGAATATTAAAATGTTAACCAATTCAGTAGCATCACAATAAGTTCTAGGTATTCCTCTTTCCATGCAAAACTGTCTGAGTTCAGCTCAACAATTTTAGACCCTTCTTTTTGGGTGCTTTATGCCTTATGCCATTACAGAAGAACTAAATACTTCATCTTAAGACTGCGAACAGGGCAGATTTGTTGGAGGACATTCCCCAACTCTTATTTACACCTGTGATCAGATTTGTTATTTCATGCACCTCTTTTGTTTTTCTCTCTTAAGATTTAAATATCTGACCTAACATCAATCATGTCATCACTATTTTACTTTGGTTGTTTTCATTGCTGAACCTAGACTTGTCAAATCAAGATTATACCAGTAAATGCTTATTTTACTGTATCTCTAGTATCTTGTTTTATTTGAAAAAAGAACCTGGCCAAACAGCTGGTCAAAGCCTGATGTCTCAAAAGATGTTCCAAGAAAACAGAGAGAATCATCCTTGTCCTTGGTGCAAATGAGTATTCTTTTGTGTCTCTTCTGGCTCAGAGAGAGCTCAGATTGAACAAATTTGGGTTGAAATGCATGAAGGATTGTACGACTTCAGTGATGCAAAATGTGAGCCTGTGTCTTGTGCTCAAAACCCTTGAGACTCCCATGCCTCTTGGACCTGAAACCTGGATCAATCATGGATATGGGAGCCACTTCTGTTGTGCTCGCTTCTCAGTTGGCATGTTTTTAGATGCCATTACCACTGATGAATACAAGCACAGCTTCCTAAAATGACATTATGATTTTTGAAGACAGTTGAGGGGTCTCACAGACTAGTTTCACCTACAATTAAATCTTCTGCTAGGTAAGAAGATGAAAAGGAGTTTGTTCCACTGAAGTCAAAGCAGCTTGCCAGAGATATGGCTGGAAGCAGCAATGCTGTGAATCAAATTTCAATTAATTCCCTCAAGCAAGGCATTTTGCCAATGTCTGTGTACTTGTGTACAAAATGTATGATCAGACTCATACTAAATAGTAGCAAGATTTTACTCACTGTCAGGATTTCCCTAAGTTTATAAGCTTTCCATCAGCTTTGGTGCATCTGCTGCCAGACAGGACGTCTTCAGGTAGATTCTTTTTTTTTAACTAAGATTACCAGCAGTGGGCATCTCAGATTAGAACCTTGGTTTTTCCTTTCTTCTTCTCTGTGTAAACACAGTTCATAGAAAAAGCCCTTTCACTTGCAGTCAGGTTCCTGTATTCTCAAAGGCAGCAATATCACATTATACATAAGGCACATGAAGCATTTAATGCAACAGGATGACTCTTATACAGGAAGTCAGTCAGGTTAAGGATAAATCTTTGCCCAATAGATTTTGTTACTTTTTCCACTTCTGTTACTGTAACATTACTAGAAGTTCCTGGGGGTTTTATTTTTCCCTCCATCATAGAAAATCTCTATTTTTAATAGGGTCATTTAAACATACTCCTTTGTTTTAGAAAAAAAATTAATTAGAAAATGTTATGACATCCCATTTTCCATCTGTCACTGTCATTCAAAACCTACACTTAGGAGGTAAAAACATAAAAAACCAGCACACTTCTCTAAGTGCCTAGATGCACTTAGTGCAATGATAATGTCAATTCTGATAAAGTTTGAGTCTGTAATTCTGATAAATTTTGATTCTGGAATCTAGTCAGGGAAACTGAGCCCTCCTTTATAGACATAAGTTCAAAATGTTGTATTTAGGAACTGTGAGTTCTAAAACATAGAAAAAAAGACAAATAAAAAAAGATTTTTAAATTATCAAAAAGAAAAAAAGAGAAATATTATTTTTATAAAGTTTTGGGATTAATTCATGTTAAATTTGTGATTTGCATTCTGATTATTGAGTCTGAATATCTGTCATTGCTTATGCAGTAGCAGTTTGGGACACGCTGGTAACTGGTAATGGGATGTGGTGGAGAGTAAATAGCAGAGAATTGTTGTGCTGTTAGCACATGTATAAAATAAAAGCTTTTCCTGCAGAAAACTGATAGACGAGAATGACGCAGGCTAAGCCTCAGTGCTGTGATTCAGAACCTTTCCACCCAAATTCCATTTTCAGTATTTGGGGGCTCTGACTTTCACCTGGGTAAGGAAAGCTGCACATTTTAACTATTGTCCAATATCTGACTGAGAAGAACACAGAGTAAATAATTGACATTATATCTGTTTTTTTAGAGTCAATGATTCAGAGTGCCTCATTCTGCATTCTGCTTGAAGGTCTTGCTGAAATGAGTGTTCCCAAAAAGATTTAAGAAAAGTATTGTATAAAATCAAGAATTGGTAGGCAGTTAGCCACTCTGTGGGGATCTTTAATTAAAATAAAATGAAATAAAAATAAATATAATATTCTTATGAGGAGAGGATAAATCAATTCCAGGCTATATAACATTACAAAAAATAATAAAATATTCTACATGTGGGCTGTGAAACCTTTGACTAATGTAGCTGAGCAAGTAGCTTCCTTTTATGCTACAGACATGCTTGGTGCTGGATATCTATGCAATTCCTATGTGAATTAGGACATGAACTGTAATAACTTCTGTATAAAATAATGAGCTGGGATTTTGAGCAATGATGCAGAACACCTTTACCAGTTGGTGTTGCTTGAATTTTCAGAACTAAAGCTCCATGTTTATTTCATTAACAAATTTAAGCCATATATTTAAATAAATAGTGTGCTTGACTACTACTGTGGGAACAGATTTTTGCAGAATCACAGAGCCATTTGGAAGGAAGCTGACCTATTTTCATGTGGAATATTTTAGTGCATATATATTTAAACTTTTTGAGTAACTCACCGATCATTTGGAAACTAAAATGACTCATTTGTTAAATATTATTTCAGTTTATGTTTCAGGAAAAGCAGACTAAGTATGTACAGTTAGCAACCATCATGCTTAAGTGACTTTAAAATCCAGTCTTCCACCCAAATGCAACAAAAACTTGGAAGAGTCTACATGTAAAGGTGCATTATCAATTTAAGTTTGGGTTTGTATCTAAAAAGGTAACATCTTGACTCTTGAGCTTTCATAACAGACTATTCATAGATGGCCACTACTCACCACCTCTGAAATTCAAAATAAACTTTTGAAACCTACAAGATTCTAGAATTCCTCTTATTTCAAAGATGACTTATACAAAATCAGCCAGACTGGCAAGTCACTTTCACCCTTAAAAAATGAAAATTTTAGACAACATCTGAGACAGAACCATGAGAAAATAATGTAACATCAATTGTGAAGATTCTTTTCTGTGAAGATTTGGTTCAAATTCCTATGGCTCAAAATCTTTTAACTGTGGATTAAAACTTAGAATTAATGAAGAAAATGCATTATAGCTATCTAAAAAGCAGTAAGCTTAGCTGGTTCTTCCAAACCAGCATCTGTATTTCCTTTTTACCATGCACACATTTTAAACAAGCATCACTTGGCTCCCAGTTTTGTTCACAATCAGGAAACTTCATGCCTGACTCAGTTAAGACAGCTGATCAATATTTGCCTTGCTGTTTTTGTAGAAAGGAGTTATGCTGCTAAATTTTCATTATTGCTGTGGAGTGGTATATATTTACTGTCAGCAAAAATGGGTGGTTCTTTCTTTTATAACAATATTGCATCTCACTTTGCTTGAACTGCCTGATACACATGGATAACTTTTCCTTTATGTAATATTCATTCTAACTAATTTATCTTATTTTCTGCATGGTCACTACATCCAGATACTGATGTGTAACCACTGGCTGTAAAAATCTCATGAACAAGAATATATGAGATGAAGTTAGCATCAGACAGATGTTTAGAGAGTGGAACTTGGAGTTTGATCAACATTTTACTGATTCCTGAACTATCAGCTGCACAGAATAGGATTTTAGGTAGTTGTCAGAGTGTTGCTATCTGCTTAGCACACAAATAAGTGTCAGGACTCAGTGACCAGAACTTGTCACTGTAAGGGAAAAGAAACAGCCCAAACCTTCCAACTTGTTCACAAATATAAGGAGGTGAAAATAAGGAACAAATGCATTTTGTTTCCCTCTGAGTCCTCTGGGACTGAAAGGATATGTTCTGTTTGAGCATTTATCCTTCTTTTCTAATACATTCTGCCATATGGAGGAAACATAAAAGAATGAATCACTGACTTGACAAGGGGTAGGATGAAGGGAAAAAAGGCACAGAGGCGAGAAGAATGGCAGTGTGAATGCAGGCCAGAAATCCCTCCAAACAGTTCCAAACAGCAGTTTGGCTAATGGCTGTGACTTGGAATGGCTGTGCATCCTTGAAAAAGCACGGGGGAGGTGGATGCAGAGTAGATTAGGCATATCAGTCTCTGATCCACTTCCCAGTGCCTGGCTGGCAAGCATGTCCTCTGCATCTCTTCACACAATCTGGTGGAGCTGGTGGGAGGGCCTTCTGGTTGAGAACTTCTGCCGTATGGAGCAGCTTTCCCAAATATGTCTTCTTAACTGAGTCATCATTTCAAGCAAGAGCTCTTCCTCACTTTTAATGGCTCTCCCTGCATTGTTAACTTCTTTAACAATGCAAAAGTTTTATTTAATTATGGAAATAAATCACAATACCACCTGAAAAAACAAACCTAGGGAGCAAAGTTGTTCTATGTGATATTTCAGGCATGTTCAAACTCTTATCTGTCTGAGTGGCATTCAGCAGTTTCGGCACTGTAAAAAGACTTGATGATGTAATTTAAGGACCAAGTCCAGCTTGGCACATCTGTTGTATATAGACAGAAGCATCTGACTTGTAAAACCCACCTCTATCATATCTCAAAAGGATGACTCAATGAGAGCCATGAAACTTTCCCAACATGGGAAAGAAAAGTTAGCTTTATTCTTCCTTTTCATTGCTTAAAAATTCCACTAAACATGAAAAATATTGAAAGTAATTTAAACAGCAAATGTGCTCTTTATGAATAAATAAAAAGCCTTTATATCAAAACCTGTAATAAATACAACTGAAGCTTGTATAATTGCTCCAGAAACCCTCAACCTCTTTTGAGATATAGATTTCAAATTCACAGAGTTTCAAAACTGGGTAAGTGGGTTAACACTGAGGTTGCTATTTCAAAAATGTACAAAATTAGGCAGAAATGGGCAAAAATTAGCAAAACGCATTTCAAACAAAACTTCCGTTTCTAAGGAGTATCTTATTATTAGGTGCTTATAGAAATTTACTTGAGGAGTTTTAGGTATGTCTTTTGCAGAAAAGCAATTTTAAAAATTTTAGTTCACAAAATTTTTAGACAGTGTCCTGCCATGCCATCTGGTGCTAGCTGGCTGATCAGTCAGAGCATTTGCCAAGCATTCAGAAACTGGTTTTAGATGGATATGTGAACTTGCTAGTTTGAGGTAAAATGAATGATACTGACTGGTCATCAAAAAGAGACACCCAAAAGTCCAAACTACCACCTTAATTTGGTTTTTGACTTATGTAATATTTATAGCTTTTCCAGTTAGGAAGTGATAACTTTGCTCTTTTGTCTCAGATTTTAAATTTCTCTGCATAATATGAAGTATGAAGTCACTCATCACACAATATGAAGCATAGCAGTCAGTTCTTGGGAGTACAAGGACTTTAACAATTTTAATTAAGACAGTATTGGAGGTCAGCCCTTCACATTTCCATTCCATTGGTTTTCCCATCACTCCACCCCTCTGTAGGGTAACATTGGTACATAGCCTATAAACTTATCCTTGTATCATATTCTACTTGAAACATACTGTAAATATACCTACAGGAATACCTGTTCCCTACCATAAATTCCAGAAGAAAGGAAAAAACATCTAATGCACATTTCAGTAACTATTATATGAAAAATTATCTGGAAATATACACCTTTATTTGCATGAAATTACACATGCCATTTAAGAAAATGCTGAATACATCATTCTCAGCTCTGATTCAGATCCTATTTCTCAAAACGGATGCTATAGTACCTGAAATATCTTTATCATTAAGTTAGCAAGACATTGATGCATAAGTATACCCATACCAATAATCAACCTGCTTCTCATGAGATTTCAAAATCTCTTTACACCACTAATGAATCTGGAATATTTTAAGGCAAATAAAAAAAAATAGCGTGAAGAAAGCAAGTAAATGGCTCCTTCAAACTGTGAAAAATAAAGGAGTCTCAAAACAACCATGTTATTAGGCTTTGTTTTCTCTAGTTCAAGTCTAGGAAATTAAATGTCTAATGCAAAGAAGCCATTCGGTATTTGATAATGATGTCTAGAGCAGATTTTGACCCTCAGACAGTGCAGTAAAATCAGAAGCAAGTCATATTAAGAACGACAACTTCAGCAAAAGGTAGGTATTCCTGGTGAATGAACTAGGACTACTGCCAAGAATTGAATAAATTTCCTTTTCTAAAACTTTTAATTATCTTAATAAATATTAAAATCCCTAAAGTAATATTCGCAAGTATTCATACTTTTATGAACTATGTATTAGTGTATAGTAGTGATGCAGTAGCATATGGAAGTTTTTTTCTATTTAAAATGAAAAATTTACAGAATATGTAGTGGAAGAAGTGTACTCGCTGCAATTTGAGAAAAATGCCAAGTTTTACAATGGTTCTGGATGCAGGCAAAACAAGAACAACAACTCTTTCTCAAATATTTACTCACAGGCTGCCTTTCAGAGCAGCTTGTGGGAAAGACAAGGAAGAAAGAACCATCATTCAGGAGACGGGGAAGTGTCTTTGTATAATATTATAATAGCAGCACTTTTCAGTAGAGCTTCTTAAACTCTAATCACTGGTTAACTGATGATATGTGGAGCCCTTCATCAGCCTATACGCAACAAAACTGGTTTGGGACTGTAACTATCAAAGGAAGCAAAGACTGAGGTTCAAAAGTGCAAAGCTCAATGAAACTAAGTTATGTGGGAGTGTTGACCTGCTGAAGGCCAGGAAGGCTCTTCAGAGAGGCATAGATAGGCTGGATCCATGGGCTGAGGCCAGCTGTAGGAGGTTCAACAAATACCAGTGCCAGGTCCTGCCCTTGGGTCACAACAACCCCATGCAGAGCCACAGGCTGGGACAGAATGTCTGGAAAGCTGTGCAGCAGAAAAGGTCCTGGGGGTACTGGTGAATACCCAGCTGACCATGAGCCAGATGTGCCCAGGTGGCCAGGAAGGCCAGTAGCATCCTGGCCTGTATCAGCACTAGTGTGGCCAGCAGGACCAGGACAGTGATTGTACCTCTGTACTTGGCACTGGTGAAGCCACACCTTGAGTGCAGTGTTCAGTTCTGGGCCCATCACTACAAGAAGGACTGTAGTGAGGGCTGGAGTGAGTCCAGAGAAGGGTGAAGAGGCTGATGAGGGTTCAGAGGTAAGTCCTGTGAGGAGGGAACTGGAGGTGTTCAACTTAGAGAAAAGGAGGCTCAGGGTCGACTTTATTGCCCTTTTCAACTGCCTGAAAAGAGATTGCAGGAGGTGGGGCTGGCCTCTTCTCCCAGGAAACTAGAGAAAATGACTACAAGCTGGGCCAGGGGCAGTTCAGGTTGGACAACAGGAAGAATGTTTTCACTGAAAAGGTAATTAAGCATTGGAATAGACTGACAGAAGTGGAGCCACCATCCCTGGGAGTGTTCAAGAAATGACTGGATGTTGCACTTATTGTCATGGTTTAGTTGGCATGGTGATGTTTGATCAAAGGTGGGACCCAATTACCTTGGAGGTCTTTTCCAACCTCAATGTGATTGATCATTAACATCAATCACAAATATTCAAGGGACATGTGGAAATTTTCAATCAAAGCTGGGAGAAAAACCTCTCTCCCTTACATGGAACAGACAGATCTTTAAAAGATGCATGATGAGATACCATGATACTGAAATACTATAAAAGGAAATCATGGGCTTATGAGGACTAGCAAAAGTCAACCGTCTTGAAATCCATCAAAGTCACGTCTCCTCAGTGTCATCTGTTTGAAAGTAGAGGATGATTATAATTTATTGTCTACCATTAATATGCATATGCTGAAAGAGAATTCAGAGGCTCTGTTTTATGTCATCTGATGAGGACAGAGAAGGAATATCCCAGCTAAAGCCTTCGTTGTCATATCTGGAAATGGATGTTGGAACAAGGCTTGCTACCAGCCATGGATTATGTCATATCTAGTTTTTACAAGCAATGAAATTGCGGGAGGATAATTTCAGTAAAGGTACTTTGTCTGGGAAAGGGATGCCTCAAACTTCCCTAGTAATTTGTCAATGACTATGTATCCTTACTGAATGTGACATAAGAGCAAATCCGTAAAGCATTGATTTTCTCTACGTATTGAGAAAGATGGCTTGAAATTCATCTGCATAGGATCTCAATAGGCCAAAACTAAGTCCTGTTCCAGCTGTATGGGGGCAGATCTTTTTTTTATTTAAAAGCCTATTAGCTGTGTTTTTCTCTACTATGTAAAGCTGTTCACTTTAGCTATTCACTTGACTGAAGGGACCAAGTTCCCTGCAATTGGATCCCAAGCTTTTCACCTGCTGTGCTACCAATTTTTCTTTCACTTTATTGTCTTGATGGTCTCTTGGCAATGCTTGAAGCATCTTTGCAAAACTGGCCATGAAATGCTGCTCCACGCTGGCAGCTGCGATGACTGGCGATGTCTGTGAAGTTCTTAAGGCAGGAGGATGTAGCTTCAGAGCAGAGCAGCTCAACACAGAGAGCCATGTTATGTTCTTGGTGAACTCATCCAACCTTCAGACACTTGTAGATTTTTTTTCTGGTTTCTTCAAGAGATATGCAAGACCCTGGCAAAATACAGCTCAGTCGCATTAATGCCATCAGCAGATGAGACATAGTATTGGGCTAGATAAATCCTGCCTAACCTGATGTGTCTGTTTTTATCTGCTGCACTACAAGGTGACCTTGTACACTCAGTGTGTACTGGTTTAAATTTCACCAAGGGGTTGACCTGTGGTTTTATAGGAAAAGCATTTTACATGCACAGATTCCTCAAGTGTCATTTAAGTGTCTCGCTTCCATAAGAGTTATTGATTTAGTAGGAATGATTTAGTCTCAGGAGAAATAAAAATGAGGTAATGCATAATATCTATATGACAAAAGAAAACCTCTATATGCATTGCATTTAAAATGGCTAGCTTAAAAAAAACCCACGGTCATGAAAACACTTCCCTGCTTTAGTGGCAAAAAGAATAACAAAGTTGATATGAGGAATTTGTGATTTTAAGTGACCTCCTGCTTTGTTCTGAAAACTCTGACTGCAGAAGTCATGCAATAAGGCACCAACCCTCTTTCTTCTCCTGAAAGTCTGTCACAGCACTTAAAACATCCATAGGGTTTTTTTTCCCTGCTTCGTTGGATGCAGAAAAAACTGCAGAGAAGAACTGTGATGCAAAATGCTTTGAGACATCACTGAAGCAGGGAGGCACTGAGAGACTATTCCGAAAAACCTTGATAGTCCATCAGTGAGAGGGGAGAAGCAATCCTGGCTCCATTTACCAAACCACTAGGTGTCCCTGCTAACCTGCAGAAGCAGCAGCAGTTTTCAAGTCCTGCTGGAAGATACAAACACACTTCATAAACCTGTCAAAAAAACCCCAAAAAACCAAAAACACAAAACCCCCCCCCAAAAAAAAACCCAGAAAAACTGCGCTACCAAAACAGGCAGCATCATCTGCCCAGCTGCACATCACTTCATTGTATTGTACATTACTTTTACCTTGCAGGCTTTCAGGGATGCAATACGTGCAGGCAAGGTCAGTCAGTACTAGTCAACTGCACTATTTTTTCTTCATTAAATAAACCAGGTATGTCCTTGACAAATGTGTTTTGAGACTGGAAGCTCTTTGAGACCACACAGTTCTCAATCAAAAGCCAGGAAGTTTTCTGTGGTGTCCGTTGCATTGGGTGCATCAAAATGAATAATGCAGCATTATTGAAAAGGGCACAGATGCTGTTCTTTTAGTATTGACTAAGACAAATATATTAAGGGGCCATTTTTTTTTCTGCTCCATTTTTCCTGTTTTCTTATTTGAAAGCATAAGATTTGATTTAAAATCTCATTTCTTGCAAGGGACAGCTTTTGCAGTATATCATATGCAGATTTAGGGACCCCTCAAGCAAGTGTAATATATTGCAGCATGTTATTATGGAAGAGCTTATTTCACACTCACATAAATAAGAGGTTTATTATTAGCATTACTGGGAAGAGTGCTCACCCAATGTTGCACTTCCAATCTTAATTATTCTATGATTCTGTGTTTCTTCTGGTACTGAAACAACAAGAATGCTTTTTGAATGTAGTGTAATTGCATGCAGTAGTAGATAACTCACTCTAACTAACTTTTTACAAATTAGAGCTTCACAAACCCAAATATTTTATTCATAGATTGCACTTAGTATTTTTTTGCCCTCGGAAAGGACTCTTTTCTTCTCTAGCAAAGAAGAAAAAGGCCACCAAGAGCCAACCCGTTTTCCCTCTCAAACAGAAAAACCCCTAAACAGTCTTTTTCCCTAAAATTGTCTTTATTTTTTCAGATGCTCAAAATGCCTGGGCAGGATGATACCTCACTGAAATTACAATCTGACTATACCCTACTTATGTGAGCAGGGATTTCTACAAGCTGGTGTGCTTCCCTCTGCAATGCATCACTATCTTTTCCTAAAAAGATAGAATTTATTTGGCAAGAATAAAAAAATTATGTAACACTGTAATAGGTATAGTTCTGCCAGAAAGATGAAGCTGCAAAAAACCTTGCAGTAGAACCAGTAGAATGCTGAAGCCTACCCCACAAAAAAAAATAAAAGAAAAAAGTAGTATTCAGTAGTTTGTTGAAAATCTTATTACAGAGCATTTGAAAATATACATATGCTGTTTACAACGCAAATTATGTTGTTGAGAATTTTTTACTGTAAATACGTCAATAGTAGGTTTCTTGTGGGGTTTTTTCAGTCCCACTTTTATGTGGTCATTTGTTTCTAAAGTTTAAGGTGTTTGATAGAAGGCCTCAGAAAACAATCTGCTCATTTTTCCTCACTAGTGAGAATTCTTACTTTTATACTGCAAGTCATCCACTGGAAAAACCTCTCCATTTGCACTAGCAAATTTTTTTCACTGTCAGTTTGATGTGGAAATTCTGAAGAAATTCAGTGTGATTTTTACAAGATTCAATGACTGACTTCTTCTAAAACATAAGAGCCTTTTAAATCTCCTAGGCAGTACTGCTTAATGCCATGGATATAAGAGCAAAAAACACATTAGATTTTTACTCACTACTGTTGGGTGCCCTCTTGACCTTCTTTAATGTACATACCAAGTTAAAAGCAATGGAGATAACTGCGTAATGAATGCTATCAGGCTTTCTATATTGACTTCATGCAACAGATGGTACTTAAGCAAAATAGGAGTACTGAAATATTTAAGAAATCACTATTAGTTATGAAAAATGTCAACCACTACCTACTTAGGCTGATGGTGATTAATTTAGATCTGAGGCCAATTGTATTGTTCTGCTCCTGATGGATATTTATAACAGAGCATGCAGTCATGACACTCCTTTCTTTAAAACATTGCATACAATACCTTTATGTTAGAGGGGAACACCCTGGTGCAGCTTGCCCTACCACTGGCCAGGGCTGTCCTCTCAGTTCATTGCCAACATTCATGCACCACTAATTCTGGACCTTTAGAAAGAATATTTTAACTGCAATGCTACCAAATGCAAGCAAAGTTCAGGTGAGAATGCTTAGTAAGAATAATATAGACCCACAAAGAATAGGATGAAGCTTCAGCAGATGGGTGAGCACAAGAGCTAACAAGGCCTCCCATGTTGTCAGTGTAGCATGCATCAACAAAATAAAGAGGAATCCTTCTGGGAATCAACTTTAACATTGCAAAGAAAACTCTTAGCCTTGACATAAAGGAATTGTTTTGCAAACATCAGGCTCAGAGGCTTTTCTTTTTCTACTTTTCCCTTTCCTTCCTTTTGTTTTGCTGTTCCAGAAAACCACAGTAAGACATGATTGACAGCTTCTCAGTGATGCTGTGTTTCAAAGATCAGTCAGGTTTCTAGGGTTGTCACTGGACCAGCTCTGTGGGAAAAGACCAAGATATAGGCAAGGGCAGACCACTGTCTGCAGGAGGCAATCCTTCTGCAAGAATAAAGCTGTATAGTAAGAAGCAACAGGATGCAACAGGAGAATAAAATAGCAAACAGTAGAGATCAAGGGGGGAATAAAACAGAAGCAAAAACAGAGAAACACAGGACAGGCTCTGACCCAATAATAGAGGAGCTGGGGGAAAAAGAGAACTAGAGAAAAGAATGCCTGTTTTCCTAAAATGCAAAAAGGTCAGAAGAGAGGGGATGGCATAAAAAATGGAAGAGGCTGCATTTTTCAAGGTTCAAGACTTAATTTATTACTCTGTTAGACAAGCTATTGCTGCTCTATAAAACGTAATAATAATCCATTAATAAAGTAGGACTTATCACTTTAGCTAAATCAAGAAAAAAAAAGGGAAAAAAGATCACTTAAAAGCAGACTGTTTGTACTTGAGACAAAAAGATAGAGTCTCATAGCAAGGCCGCTGGCATGTGCAAAAAAGTTTTAAGGCTCAGACTGGGATTTAGGCAGTACAGGCACATACATGGCCCCTGTCAATGATGCTCAACTTGGATCAGAGTAATTCTCAGTTCCTGCTCTTGCATTACTCTCAGTTCTTCAACACTGCCTTCCTCTCACCACTTTCCTCATTTGTGTAATTGATCTGTAAGCCATTTGGGAACTGGCAGCCTCTTGCCACAAGAGCGTGAGCTTCTGACAGCCTTTTAGCTCTCAGTCAAGTGTTAACTGCTGCCTCTTCACAAACCCATAACTCACAGAAAAATAATTTTTTATTTTCTCTCTCCTCAGCATGTTGCACCCTGCACCTGGCAATGGGCTGCAGACCAGTACCATGGTCCCATGTGTGTGTGCAACACCATCTGCACTGCTGTCACCAGCTGCCTGTGTGCAAATGCCATCACGTTGCCCTGGGTGCTCACAGCTCTCTCCAGCACCTCGTCCCTGATTGGTTCTAGGGGTCCTGGGTCTCCCTGTCCTTCATGTGGTGGGGGCAGACCAGACCAGTTGCAGCCAGCTGAGAGTTAGGGAAGTGATGCCTGGCTGAACTGTGGGTGAGCTCCCGTATGAAGAGTCATGGCTACCGGCTAACTAAGAAATATGAAAGAAAGATCCCTTTCCTATCCCTAGATACTTTAATTTCCAATAAACTTTCCACTTCCTTTACTTACACAACTTCTTCAGTATTAGTACTGTGAAAAGCAAGTGGTGTTTGCATTTGCAAAACGCAACTTCAACCATGGAATCATCAAACATCCTCAATTGGAAGGGATCCATCAGGATTCTTGAGTCCAACTGCTGGCCCTGCACAGGACACCCCAGAGAGTCACCCCATCCATGTACTTGAGAGCATTGCCTAAATGCTTTTTGAGCTCTGCTAAGCCTGGTGCTGTGACCACTTCCTTAGGGAACATTTTCCAGTGCCCAACTACCCACAAAGAGAAAAGTATTTTTCTAACATCCAATCTAAACTTCCCCTGACACAACTTGAGGCCATTCCTTCACATTTTATTACTGGTCACCACAAAGAAGAGTGTCTGACTACTCTTCCCATCACAGGGAAGTTGTAACTACAGAGAGGTTTCCCCTCAGCATCCTCTTTGCCAGGCTGAACAGACCAAGTGACCTCAGCATGCCTCACACGGCTTCCCCTCAAGGCCCTTCACCATCCTCACAGCTCTCCTTTGGACACACTCTAAGAACTTAAAGTCTTTCTTGTATTGTCTTTCTTCAGCACTCGAGGTGAGTGCAGAGGGGAAAGCAACAATCAGTTTTTTTCCAAAGGTTTTCTGAGTTTGTTGTTTAGTTCCACCAAAGCTAGCACTACTATTGCTTTTTTGCAGCATGCAATTCTATGAGACCATTTTTATTAACATGAACCACGTGTACCCCTTTGTTTCTTATCTTTGCACGTTTGATCTTTTGAGGGGGTGAAATCTGTGGTGCACTTAGAAGCATTCTTAGAGGAAAAATGAGGAATGAACCAAATTTATTTTTTTGTTTAGACAAAAAAGACTTTGAACTGTTTCTACCCATGTCAGCTTCAACACAACAGAAATAAGCCTGCAACATGTCATAATCATTCCCTTTCTATTAAAACCACTACAAGTTGTACACTGGACTCAGCTCCTATTATGTCTTTGCTGCGAATCACGAACTTGGTGGTCTCAGAGTCACACCAAGAAGCCTGCTTCTGTTGATAAGCAGATGCACTGAGATGAAAGGAGGAAAGATAAAGTATTGGTCTATGAAGCAGAAGGACAGTGCAATTCACATCGGTGTTATCAATTATGAAAGGGTAGTTACTTCTGAGGAGAAGCATATGGGAAGTTAGATTGTTTGAACATATTTGTCTGACATAATGAGGCTGAATGCAAATTAAATACACAAACAAATAAATTAAGTCATTGGCACATTTTCATGAGATGGTTTAATGATAAAATTCCTCTGGATTTCTGAAAACAGTGTCAAGTGATATATCTTAAAATAGGGTTGAAGTAGCAACAGTCAGACCACATGGAACAGTAGGCTAATAAAAGGGATGGATAGAAAAAAAAGTAAGTGAAAAGAAATCTATGTGCAAGAGGAAATCACACAAATTAAAATATTTTATACAAGAAAAAAACCCAGCAAGCTAGAAATTTTATAGAATTGAATTTGGAGATCTGGGCTTTTTCAAAGCCATGTTAAAACAGTACAGCACAGGAAGATGTTCAAGAAGAAATTGAAATATATAGGTAATGTAGGAGAGGTACTAGAGTATATACACTTTCTTTCTGTTTAAAATACTTTATTTTCCTGTGTGCAACTCAGTGAGGCCCGCAGTAAGAAGTCACAGTAATTCTACATGTGATAACTGAGCACATTCTATCTCAAATCTCTGCTCTCTTAAGAATGAAAACACCTATGCTGAATTATAAACATTAGCCTCTGACATCAAATAAATGTGGTAAAAAAAGAAAACAAACAAAAAAGCCCACGAGCAGTTTTCCAATAGTTGACTTGAAAACTAAGGAAGTCCTAGAATATTGTTCTGCTACAATATCACACTCGTGATGAGTAAAAACACTTAATGTCATTACAGTTTAGGCATCAACAATAGCTATCTGGGGTACTGGTGAATCCAATATACTGGTAGTACAGTGGCCAAGATGTGAAAAATTGACATCTGCAAATTTCCATTTACAGGAGTGGTGCAGACATACAGAATTTCTCTCCTGCCACCTACTTCCTTGAGAGAGCACTTTCAGTAAGAATATTATGCTTATTTCAGAAAACTGATTATACCTTTGATTGCAGTTAATGATTTGGTATCATTAGCTAAATGGTTCTTCTAGAAATGAAGTGCCAGAAAATCTGCAGCTCAGGCAGCAGTTTTCTATAAGCAAGGTCAGCAGAACTAAAAAACCACAGGCATGTGTGAGGACATATGGACAAGGTGAGTTATCATCCCAGTGTCACTGGGTTGATGTGTGGCTGTCACATATGATGGTCTTAGATTAAGTAGAATGCCTTTTGAATCAAATCTGTTTCTCTGTCACTTCCTTAACTTGGGTTTATTCACTTTTGAAAGAATAAAAAAATAAGTTCAGAGAAGGCATTATAGAGATAGATAGATAGATAGCTGATAGATAGATAGATGGCCGATAGATAGATAAAGGATATGGAGATAGCTAGATAGATATAGATATAGAGGATATAGATATAGATAAATGGATATATAGAAATATAGATATAGACATAGATAAGATATATATGTAAATTAACACCTAGTTTATCAGCCTGAGGGTATTTGTTCATTAATTCTCTAATAGTCTGTCTTAAGGCTTTCAAAATTCACCATTTTCAATTTGGTTAAGTATTTTTTGTCTAATTTTAAGAGACCACAAGACCAATATCTTATGCTAGAACAATTTTTTCTGTGTCATCTTCAGATTAGAGAAGATCGTGGAGCTTTAATTACCTAGGAGAGAACTGAGGTAGTATGAGAATGCCTTTCTCTGTGGATCTCTGCAATGGACTTTAGCCCCCAAAATGAAAAATGAGGAAAGTGCTTTGCTGCAATTTTTGAAATCCCAGGTGTAGAGACCTTGTCAATCTGGAAGCCAAGGTCACCTTGCTAGCCATGATAATATGAACCTACAGAGTCAAGACAAGAGTTCCAAAATGAAACAGAACATCTTCACAGAAGATGGGATAGGGAGGAATCAGTCAAAGTTCCTACAACACAGATGTTTCTTAGCAGATTAAATCCACAATGCCGCTTACTCAGAACCTCTGTTATAATCTCACTGACCTTCTACCAATTTTAACTAAGTCCGACAAGAACTTACTGTATTAATACTTCAATGCTGTCTTCCCATTCCTTCTTTCACACTCTATATGCCTCTGAAAATAAGAGATTCTGCTGGTGTTGTGCTCAGAGCCCAGACTGTGGATGCCAGGCTGCAAAAATCTACATACACTGATTGTGGGTACAAAGGAACATATCCCCAGATCATGTGGAAAGAAGGAAACCCATTGCATCCTACAGATCTGTGCTATTTCCCAGCTAGGAAGTCTGCTGCTCTATCACTTACAATCACAACAAAACACATTAAATCAATATGTTCTATTTCATAAAGGAAATAATTTTACCTTGCAGGTATTCAAAAGTCTAAAGAAAATACCCTTCTATTATCATGCTTTAACTGCACAAAATAAAGTCTCATTCAATTTACAGCTGGCATCTTAGTGTCTTTGTATCCTGTATATTCATGTCAGCAATCAGATCCATGAATATTTTTGTGTTTAATAGGTATAATTTCCATGAATCACTAATGGAATCAGTAGGAGGACATAATATGCATGCAAAAAATGAGGTGGTGCCCTTCAGAATCCTGGAGGGATTTCATCAGCACAAACCAGTCTGTTTCTTTATTTTCAAAGTCAGGGGTTTTCTCTCAAGTACGAATTTCACAGCAATCTGTAATGCAGCTCTGGGAGGACATACTGCCATTTTATCCATCTTTTGTGCACAATATGTAATTGTAAAAATCAACAGTTTTATCTTTGCTAAAACTTAGATATATGGAAATAAATCTGTTTCTTAGCCTGGAAAAACATCAAGCAGTTTGGCTAATACAGTCATTTTTTTCCTCCAGATTTTATGCAAGGTAATTGGGTGTAAATGCTCAGGTCCTCTGTTGGCTCCAGAGGACTGAATAATTGGAAAGAGAATTGGTTCATTAATGCTCTAAGAACTTACCAGTACTTCATCACAAAGAGAAAGGGGTAGGAATAATTCAGTCACATGCTTCAGTCATAAACTGTAAGCAAGATTCAGCACTTTGATTTTCCTAGAGCTCCACATTGGCTTTCGTTGGCTTTGGGTCAAGGACTACATTAAGCCTCGTCATGTCCAGTATTTATAGACTGCATTCTGTCTGTGAGGCATAATCATATACATTTAAAAGAGCTTATCAGTGCCGACTGATAACTGCAGGTAATGGGCAACCTTTTCTCTTCCCCGAATACACAGCAAGAATCAGCAGTAGACTCTTGTTATTAATTATCCATATCTTACTGCCCTGTTTCCTGCCCCCCATAAAAACTCCTCCCTAAAACCTGACACTGCCAATGGACTGCTATGTATGTTACTTACAAATCTTCAACAATCCATTTGAGGAAGAAGAGTCTCTACAGATACTTATTTTCCCAGCTGGCAGCACCTCCATTATGGGAGGAACTTTTATCAACCCATAGGAGTTCTCTGGGAGACTTGACACATACAGAAAAAGACAAAAATTTGCTCCCTTTTGCGTGCACAATGGCTTAGCAGTTACTCTTTTTCAGTTAGGTGGGTGGGTAGGTTGAGGACAGTTTCTGGGGCTCAGTGAAATCTTAATTTGAATATACCAAGAGCCAGTGAAACATGGTTCATCAGGAAAGGAAAAACACATCCTATGTGAAACTTAGTCTCATATAGACTGGTGAGCACGCAGTGACTACATATCACACACAGTGACCACACATCACAAACAAATAATAATTTGGAGGAGGAGAGAAACTGAAAAGTGGAATTAACTAAGGGAATTAGGCAATTAAAAAACTTCAAGTATTTAGTATTTGTAAAAGAAGCAGCCAGAATTCCCCTAAGGTTCTTGGAAAACAAAGAAGGATTCTTCACACCCTGTTCCAGATAGGGTCCTCCTCACAGGACAGAGTTCTCCATGAACTTTTTCAAAGCAGGTCCTTCCATGGGCTGTAGTTCTTTATGAACTGGATAAGCATGTGTCTATCCTGTGGTGCAGTCCTTCATGAGCAGACTGTTCTAGTGTGGTTCCCCTGCAGGATTCCAAATCTGTCAGAAAACCTGCTCAGGTGTGGTCTCCTCTCTCCATAGGGCCAATGGTCCTGCCAGCAGCCTGCTCTAAGGCTTGCTTCCCATACGGCCACAGTTTAGTTGGAGATCAACCTGGTCTGCATGTAGGGAGTCCTCGGGCTGCATGTGGATCTCTGCTCTGCCTGGGATTTGCATGGGCTGCAGAGGCACAGCCTGACTCACCATGGTCTGCACCAGGGGCTGCAGGGGAATTTCAGCTCCTGTGCCTGTGAAACCTTCTCCCCCGCCTCCTTCACTGTCCTTGTATCAGCTCTTCCTCTCACATGCAACAGCAAGTCTGTCTTGGAGCCATCTAACAATGGCACCATTAGACATAAGAGAAGCTTGCAGCAGCTTCTCAAAGAAGCTCCACCACCCAAACCTTGCCATGCAAACCCACAAAGCAGTATAAGCAGAAAGCTGGTGAATGCAGTAATTGGTTTTTTTTCCAAGGCAGAAGATCTGATGGATTAGCAGCTGGAATTCCACAGCAGGCTCAGGTCAGTATCTATTTAAAGGCATGCCTGCATCACAACAAAGGAACAGCAATTAGAAAGACCTTTTCTATTGATATTCATTACTCTTACACAGTCGTCCTTTTTGTGATAGCAGCACAGAAGAAAAGATGTATGAAGTAATTACAATTGCATTATCATGTTTAAGCTCATTTTACCACAGGTTTCTGAACATCATCTTCCATTTTACTAAGAAAGTAAAGCCGAATAGGATTATTACAATCTCTCTAGGCCCATCCATCACTGATATCTGTGGAGTTATGCCAAAAATTAATCTTGTGCCTGAAATTAGTCATAAATGACAGATTTATTCAAGTAATTAAATAATGAGCTGTAAACACACTACTTTCAAAAGCAAACGACTTACAAGAAATCTGCTACTAAGACATTCAGATTGCAAGGTTACCTGACAACTTTGTACAAATATGTGTTCCTGTTGTGCAGGTATTTTAAAGGAGACTCCTTAAATTAGGAAGCCAGTTCAATCACAGGTATTGCACTTCACTTAATGAATGAAGTGGGAATAAAAGGGGAGAAACTGTGGCACACATAAGACAACTATTCTGACCAAACAGAATTTTAAAACATAACTGTGGGTAGAAGAGAGGACACACCATAAAATTCACATTAGAGGGCTTGTTTGTACTTGTTGTAAAGAAAATCAAATACATATTGTATGAATGCAAATTATTACTTTATGAAAATAAAAGAGGAGCACTGTTAGCTGCTGTACACAGTTACAAAGCTTATGAGTGTCTGGTCCCAGTGTGTTAAGGCTGGTGCGGTGAGTTGATCCTGGCTGGACACCAGTGTCCAGCAAAGTTGCTCTGTTGCTGCACTTGTCAGCTGAACAGGGGAGAGAAAATAAACCAAGGGCTTCTGAGGAGGGGTAAGTAAAGGGAGAGATTGCTCACCAGTTACAGTCATGGGCACAACAGACTCAGCTCCAGGAAATTAGTTTAATTTATTCCAAATCAAGTCAGAGTTGGACTGAGAAATAAAACCAAATCTTAAAAACACCATGCCCCTACCCTCCCCTTCTTCCTGGGCTCAGCTTTACTCCTGATTGTCTCTACTGCTCCCAACCAGTGGCACAGGATAACAAGAATTAGGGTCTGCAGTCAGTTCATCACATGCTGTCTCTGATGTTCCTCTACCCTTCATGTATGACCCATCACACTCCTTCCCTATTCCAATGTAGGGCCCTTCCCACAGCAGTCCTTCCCAAACTGCTCCAGTGCTGGTCCCTTTCACGGGCAGAAGTCCTTCATGAACTTCCCCAGCATGGGTCCCTCCCATGGCGCAGCCATTCAGAAACAGACTGCACAAGTTCCTTGCAGGGTCACAAGTCCTGACAGCAAACCTGCTCCAGCGTACGATTTTCTCTCCCTGGGTCCTCAGGCCCTGCCAGAAACACTTTTCCAGTGTTTGCTTCCCATGGGGCCACACTCCTTCAGGAATCCACCTGCTCCAGCACTGGAGTCTTCCAGTGGATCTCTGTGGGTGGCAGGGACACAGCTGCCTTGCCATGGTCTGCACAGGGGCTGCAGGAGAATCTCTGTTCCAGCCCCTGGAGTACCTTCTACCCCTCCTTCTTCATGGCCCATGGTGTCCGCAGGGCTGACACCCCGTGTCTTCTCACTTATTCTCTTCTCCTCTCTTCTCTGACTGCAATTGTTGTTGCCCAGTAACTTTCCCCCCCATCCCTCTTTTTCAATATATTATCTCATTTAGTGACAGAGACGTGTCCTGGAAAGGCCTGCCCTGGGGCTTCCAGCAGCTTCTCACACAAGGCACCTCTGTAACCCTCCTGCTACCAAGACCTTACCATGCCTACCCAAAACACAGAGCTCTCAAAGAAAAGCTGAAATGTGGTAATAAAAGAGGTAAATTTAAGGAAGTGGTGGGAAATTTTGAGATTTTTAGTCAAATGTGGAAAATAGTTGACATGAAGGGATAGATGGTCGGGTTTTTATATCAATTTTAGCTTGCAGACTTTGGGAAAAAACACTGCTGATTTCTAACAGTTTTTTCTGGGGTTTTTTTGTTTTTTTTTGTTTTCTTTTTTGGGTGTTTGTTTTTGTTTGTTTTGGTTTTGTTTTTTGTTTTTTTGTTTTTTGGGTTTTTTTTAATAAAATCTATTTTCCCATCTTACAAACAGAGCTAGAGAGGGGTTAGGAAATCTTGCAAATGCTTACAGATGGAAGTAGAAAATACTAGTAGAGAAAACTGAAACTGACCTCATGAAGGCCTTATACTTTTTCTTGTTTTCTATCCTTAGTCCTTGTATACATGATTTAGTAAGTGAAGTGCTTATGGGTGTATATGCAAGTACAAAATCCACATTCCCCTCACCCCCAATAATGTAGCTAGCAAATGTAGCTTTTCTGGAGAGGATATATTATTAGAGGTATATCTAAGTGATCATCCTGAATCAAATTATTTAATCTTTCCTTTTCCTTTCTGCTATTATGACCTTTTGTGGTACTTACAGCAGGAGGAGGTGAGAAGTAATAAAAATCAAGTGAGAGGGTGATTTTTGAATCCTCAGTGCTCCTTTTATGGTACTGTTCCATCAAGACTTATTGTCCCAGCTGTAGTTAAAATAATTACACAGCAGTTACAGCCTAATGAGGAAGAATGGTGCAATCTCCTCAAAATGAGTAAGAGAGAGAAAGTAGTATTCCTTGGGACTGATAAAGCCATCTTGCATGCATGTTACCAACCTGGAAAGACAACAGGAAACCTAATGCATTTGACAGCTAAAAGTACGAGCCAGTTCTAAATATTTTCTAAATATGCACAGGGAGACAGGTAGTTCCTGCTTCAAAGAGCTGTCCTTAAAAACCAAAACTGGTGCAGAGACTCTATTTTATGTCTAAAAAAAGTAATTTACCTTTACATTTCCCCCTTTTATATCATTTAAATCCAAGGAGTAGGCAGAGTAATAAGATTTTCAAAGGTTTTTCTAAAAGCCTTTTGATTTCATGACTTATATTTGCAAGGATGGATTCTGAACTTAGGAGGTGATCTCACACCGAACAGAGGGGAAAAAATGAAACTAGGAGGGTTTTCTGACTTCCAAGAAGTTTTCAGTTCATAAATGCTGAACATCTTATTGGAGATAGGATTATTGTTTGTAAGCCATGTTACAATGCAGTATAGAGATACTTGATCTGGCTCTCACCTGGTTGAAGCTCAGTTAAAACTAAGGGCTATATTGCAGCTCCTAAGTACAAATTGGCTCCTAAGTACAAATTTTAGTCAGATAATGATTTTTGTTCAATTTCAGGACTCACTATTCAATGCTGACAGCTGACAGTCTGTTTCACTGTAGATTCAAACTTGCTATTCAACTTGTAAATCACGCTTGCCCACCCACTTTGATTAAAGGAAGATTCTCTTGGAATACAGGGGAATCTCTTTTCTGCATGGACTCATCAATTTACAGCAGTTTTACTCTCCAATCAGCATTTAGTTCAAAATCTAAATATAGTAGTAACATGGTTAGATTGATGAGTTTCTGGATGAAGCCCAGGTTTGTAGGAATGGTAAAGCAAAAACCTTGTGAAGTTATGGTGATGCTACTCTTGTGCACTGTAGGCATAAATCCCAGCCTTCCCTCCTACCTCTTCCCTTCTGCTCTCCTGAATTTTTTTTTATTCTGCTCAGTATTTCTTTTCTCCTGAATATAAATTGGCTTTGCATTCCTTTGTGGTTGCATTTTAACACACCTCCTGGACATCCTGCAGAGCAGAAGCAAAGCCCAACAATGAGAAAGACTAAGAGCTGTAGATGTTTAAGTCACTTTCAGTCAAAAGTGACTGGTGCATTCTCAGCATTATCATTTGTTCCTTTTAGAAACAGATCATGCAGACACCCCAATAATTAAATCATTTACTTACTGGGAGTTACAGCAATTGGTAATGATCGAGACATTGCACAATCAGCAGGCTGCACTCATTTGTTCTGCTGCTTAACATCACCACTGTGAGAACAACATTGTTTATTATGGCTCACAGGCAGTAATCATTTTATGTAACATGAGGATTTTTTTCACTCAATTGCTTTCATGCTTTAGGCTGATGAGAATAATCATCATGCAACTATTACTTGCACCTTTATAGATGATGCTCAAGAGTTCAGGTCACTGAATATGATGTATATACATTTTTATTGGCGCACATATTGTCCTTTTGCATCTTTTAAGAGAAAAGAATACAAATCTGGATCACTGCTTTCTTTTCCCCTGTGTTGAAAACCCATATTAAAATCAAAAGACTAACAGTGTAGCAGTAAGCCTTTAGTTATATGAAAAAATTCAGAAGCTAAAATGAGGTGAAGGATTAGCTAGGCAACTTTGACTTACCTACATATTCAGGAATGAAATATCTAAATCCACTGAGCACTGACTTGGTTTGAGGATTTATTTATGAATAATTCAATTCCTACTCATTTTAATTATAGGCAGCTGAAAATACTCCAGGAATCTTTTTAGAAAATAGGTATGTTAAACACAGTATTATTCCATTCATTCACCTTTTGGTCTGCTAGTAGCAGCTGACCATAAACACACATTGCATCTCCAAAGGTTTGCACCTCATGTCCAATTCAGCATTAATATTAATGCTACATGAGCTTGTAATTGATATTGTAAGCAATTTTTTTCTCTAACAATGGAGACAAAACATACATGAGGTTGAGAAGTACTTAAATGAAATGATGATTTTAGATTAAGGGGGTTAAATTTATCATAATTTAACTTCATAAAGAGGCAAATTTACACAGAAGCATTTTCATCGTGGAGAAGAGAATTCCAGGCTAGACTCTATGCACAAATCCATTGATTCAATGCATTCTAAGAATTCCAAGTTATAAGATAGGTGAGCTCCATGAAGGCAGATGTCTGAAAAAAGGCAGCAAAGAATTCCTCAGGGTACTCAAAATACTTCATAGTTTAAGTATATTTTGTTAACTTTATTCCTTTTCATAATTTCCCTCACATGGGTGCAAAGAAAGAAGAAATAATGTCATCTCTAGATTTTAATACAAAGTAGACGTGATTTCATGACAAAGAAATTCAGGAATTAATATTTCTAGATAATGGGTTATCATCGAAGGAAATACAGAAAAATCAGAAAATTTAAGTCAAAATAGACTTTGTTACAAAGTAGGAGCAGATGAAAGAAAATGAAACTGGAAGCACAGGTACAAATTAGACAATATATGGTCTTGCAAGTATGATCAGGAGCCTTGCAAAATGAAAAAAAAATAGAAGAGTGTAATGTAGGAATCTTTCTACAGTGGTAATATTTTGAACACATAGGAGAACAGCCTCTGAGAAGCTCATGAGAAGACTGGTGTGAGGCCACTGGTGGTGAGAGAAAAGCCACTTAATGGAGAAAGATAAGAAAATAGTGATATTTAAGGGGAAAAGAAGGAAGTGCTCAGGCTGCCTTGACTGTATGGGAACAGCTGAGGACATAAATGACAGGTATCAAATTGGGTCTTTTCTGTAGTGATGGCTTTAAAGCATCGGTAACCAAGATAACTTGCTTATCACAAAGAGATACATAGCTACAGGAAACGATAACAAAGTGAAAATAGTGCAATATAAATTACTTTCTCTAACTATGGCATACTGAGGACTTGTTTTTATTAGGCAGCATATATGAGCAATCTCTTTGTGCTACCGTGAACAAATGGGGATTTTGCAGACAAAGCCCTTTTGCATGCGCTCACTAGCCCATTGCCACGCAAGCTGGTCTTTGTTTCCCGTGTCTCCTGACCTTATGCTGGCTACAGCTGTTATGACTAGGGCCTGTGGGAGTTCCTGTGCCAGTTAATTACAAATGAAAGAGATTATGAAGCATTAAAAACCTGACATATTTTGTGCATCTCCTTCTTGTCTGGGTCCACTTTTTCTAAACTCTGAAAGATGAATAAGTCAAGTCAAATCTTCCATTTTATTTCCTGTTCAGAGAGAAGAAATGTGTCCTGCTGTTCAGAGGACAACATTTTGAACTTCAAGTGCTTGCTGAGTAGACAATATTTATAAGTGGCAAAGTGAGATTGAGAGAAAACGAATGAAACCTATAGTCACAGGAAGGGTACGAAGAGAAAATCTAGCAATCCTATTCAGACTGAAGAGCAGTGGACTTTTTATCTGTACAATTATGAAATTATACATCTTACAGTGAGTCTGACCCTAACACTGACTGAATTCATGGCACCTGTTTAATATTTTTTCAGATTTCAGGTACCTCAGTTATTCTGTAGAGCCAGTCAGGGGTTTTTTTAATACCCTTCTGCCACACCTGATTAGTCCTATTGAATGAGAGAAATAAATCCAGTCTTCTGCAATGCTAGGCTATTACCGTTGCATAGGAACAATAATCATCCATCACAGAAAATCCATATAAAGTTGATATTAGGTGTTCTAAAACAATTGGGCAAGGCCATATCTTATTGTAATCCACTTGCTCCCAGCAGTTTCCTTTTCCTACAAAGACAGGGAATCACAGAGAGGGAATAGAGAAGCTACTAAAGCTCTGTTGGTGTCCAAGGGTCAGAGAGCAGCAGAATTCTGCTTCTGAGCAGAGCAAAGGTGGAAAACAACAGTAAACCTAAGAAAGAAGAAAGCAGGGACATGCTACAAAGACAGCAGAACATTTAAACTGCTCTTTCCTAAACCACGTAAGTAGTAAATATCCAACTGACATCCTAGGTATGGAAAAAAACAAACCCAAACTTAAAGCAAGGCCTTCTGAAAACACCACGCTTTAAAGTGAGTCTGGGTGAAGGTTTCTTTGACAGAACAGTGATCACAGCCCATGCTGAACTAAATGAGACACTCTGGTATCTCCCTCTTTTCTATAGTTTCTCTGCTGAAAAGAGCTGAAAACTCAAGTGCTAACACTGAAGAAGTGCTGTGAAGTAATGAAATATTTTAGCAACACTGTTATATTAATTCTTTAATTAATGAAATAATTATGTTGTCAGGGTTTAATAAAGGATGGTGAGATAGAGTGGAAGAAGGCAATCACAAAAATGACACTGGAGGTTTCTTTTGTAAAATAATGGCATGTACTCATATATCAGTGTTCACCATTTTAACTGAAAACAAAAAAAACCCTAAACAGAGAAGACTTTATTTCTTCTAATGATGAAACTTGAAATTATTTTACAAGGAAATTGTGTATCTTCATGAATAACAAAAACTAAAAAAAAATCCAAATAACATAACTCAAAAAAACCCAAAAAACCCAAAACAAAACCCAAAAAGACCACTACGTCCAGCACCACCAAAAGAATGTCAAAATGAGAATCACTTTCGAAAAAAAAAAATTGATACTATAAGCCTCTGAGATTTTCAAAACATAATAATGCCTGTATAAATTTCTGATAATATGTATTATGGTGTAGTTAACTTGTTAAAAAAATCAACCTTGAAATAGGAAGCTTGTTGTTACCACACAAAGTCATACATTGGAACATCAGTGAGGATCAACACCTACCTTCATTTTTCAGTGTATAGGAAATCACTTCATATTTGAAACCTTTACATTCGTATGTGGATCATTTTTAGCTAATTACTTGAATGCAAGGCCCATGTTAACTTGTTTTTAATATGCCAAATGAAATTTGAATTCTAAAGAAGGCAGGGACCACTATGACCTCTTAATCAGATTTCTGTTCCATCCCCTGAATTCCATAAAGATAAATTTCTTAACAGCTTTCATATCGCAAGAGAGGAAATTAGGCTCTGCTACTTCCTGTCCTGCACTTGATATAAATCTGATATAGGTCAGAACACAGTTAACATCAGAGCACAGTTATCCTCAGAGCTAAGCTGGGAATTAGTAGAAGAGCATTTTCTGAATTATCTGAACCTCTTTTCAGTTAAGTTTCTCTCAAACAACTGCCAGATCTGGAATAATCTTAAACTTTAGTGTGGGTAATTTAAAAAAAGCTTTTGAGGTTTTAGTTTCATTGCATATTAAAATATTTAAGTAATTTTATTTGCAATTTGATAATCAGTAGGTAATGCATAAATTTTTAGAGACTGCACCAAAAATTTTGAGCATGAGCCCTTCCATTAAAATTCTTGTTGCTCCATTGGTGTTCATGCTTTATACTCCTCAGGCTACACACTCTTTCACAAAACTAAAACAAGTGGTGTGTGAAACACATTTCTCTTATCTTCATTTTACAGGTATTAGAATGGACACTAAGGCAAAACAAATAGTTCTTTCAAGGTCTTGAAGGAAGCCTGCCTTTGAGCCAAGAAATCTTTATTTTTGAAGTTTCAGTACAGTATGATAATAACCAAGCACTGATTTTTATCATTATCCGAGTGGTGTTCTGCTCTTACCATTATTACTTTGGTTTTTAGAGAAAAGACATGTTAAAGAGCCTTAGTGTTTTAAAAGTGTTGGCATCTGTAAACCTAGAACTCATCTTTTGCTTTGCCCATTTGGAAAAAAACACCTTGAAAAAAACAAGAGATTTGTGACCAGTGAATTAGTCCTGAGTGACCTCTTCTGATTTGCTCCTCAGAGATTTGTGTAACTGGACTGAAAGAATTTTAAGGTGGCAGGACTTCTTCCTACCATGGGCTTTGAACTGGTGAATTTTACTGCAAAAACCTAGGAATTCAAATTTGATCCAATAAATATTCTAAGCAGGACATAAACTCAATTAGTTGTAAGTTTCCTAAGCTCCTAGATGAACCAACTGGGAAAATGCAAAGTGCTTGCCTATTTATTTATTTATTTGTCTATTTACTTATTAACTTGGATAATCCTTGAAAAGCTTTTAAGCCACTTTAAACTCAGTGTTGAAACTTGCAATGTTCATTCATTACAAGACTGCTGTGCAAATGGAAATGGGACTTCTGATCACTCTCTGACAGAGAGCACCTCTCTGTTTTTCACAGATTGCAGAATATTGCCATTTCCTATTGGCCAGAACTGATGACATAAGTGTTTCATGGTCTGTTGTTCAGAACATACACAATAGTGTGCTCAAACATTACAATGGCATACAGTTGAAAATATCTCAACACTTTATTTACTATTACCTCTCTTCACCAGTACTTCTAATAATTACAGATTGCTATTCACATTATTTGCCATTTTGGTGAAAATTTACTCATATTTTTATGTTGACAGATCTTTGTGTGTTCTGTATTTTAAAACCAGGACTTTTTTCAAATACCCTAGAATTGTATGTCTGTGGACTACATTGCAAAATACATGGTTATTTAAAGCATACCATAACATATGTTGATTGTAATATTGCCAGTAAATTCTCCTCAGTTCCTCGGTCGTCAAGCAAGCAGAGCCAATTATGTATCTTGGGCAAAGCAAAGGAGTCTATACTAAGTCTCCATCCAACAATGCAGCAGGACTGTGGCTAGAGAGGATTCAGATTTGATCAGGTTTTGACCTTTGTTCTAATGGAACTCTTACTTCCTTGAAGGTTCATAATATGCTTTCTCAATTATATTGTGTTTTTCTTATCAAAAAGGCAGACTGATTCTTCAAAATTTAGATAGATTTCTGCAAATCTTTATTTGGATTGTTTATACCTTCAGTGATGATATGTAATTATTTTGCATAGAAATGGGATGCAGTGTTCTGTAGCTGTAAGCCAGAAATGCTAGAGATATAAGATATTTCCTAGTGGAAAATAAAAATCATTTTTTACAGAATCACAGAATCGGTAAGATTAGAATGGTCCCTGCAGTCCATCTAGCCCAACTGCTCAAGCAGAATCCCCTAGAGCACATTACTTGGAGTTGTGTCTAGACAGTATTTGAATATCTCCAAAGAAGGAGACTCCACAAGCTCTCTAGGCAGTCTGTCCTAGTTCATGGCCACCTACACAGTAAAGAAGTTCTTTCTCATATTTGGATAGAACTTCCTGTGCTTCCATTTCTGCTTGGTGCCTCTCACCAGTGTTGTTCAATACCATGAAGAAGAGCCTGGATCCATCCTCTCGACACCCTCCTGTCAGACACTTGTACACCTGGATAACTTCCCCTCCCAGCTCTCTCTTCTCCAGGTAGAACAGTTCCACATCCCTCAGCCTTTCCTCATGAGACAGATGCTCTTATCACCTCTGCTGGATTCCAGTCCCCCTTGTATTGAGGAGCTCAGAACTGAGTGCAGCATTCCATTCCATTTATTGCTCCAAGCGTTTTTAATAATTCAGTTGTCTGACAAGACTTATTAATGCAGTCATTAATATAAGGATTTATCTTTTTCTTTCAGGTGGTACTTGATACATCAAGCAAAACAGTCTTATGATTCTGCCTTTAAAACTAAACAACAAACAAACAAATAACCCCAAAAATACACCAAACCATCATGTTGCCATGTTTTCATGGCAAGATTTCAGGTAACTGTTGCAGTAAGATTCTTATCCTACTCAGACCAAAATTATTTGAGAAAATTAAGGTTTTCACAGTACTCTGGAAATATCCTTCCTTATGTTCCACTTTTGCTACAAATTCCTAAGGAAAAATAAAGCCCAGCAGTCTTTTGTAACCAATTAAATACCAACATATATATCCAAATTATGCTTCTTAAATAGCATAGCTTTATTAAGCAGTATAGCTTCATTTTAACAAAAGGCCAATACTCAACAAAACTCTAATTCACTACTACATAGCAGTTATTTAGCCCTTTTAATGGTAATTTCTGCACTCAATTCCTTCTTTTTGAGTTGGCCTGAAACGTACAGAACATTTTTAAGCTAACTCTGACATATGTCTTGATTACACATTTGGAAAAAACACTTTCCTTCTCAAGTTTGAAAGTAAGGATACCAATAAGGATATATATCCAAAACTGTGTATATATATACACTACCTGCAGGGCTGCACAACTGCAACTACAGCAGGCTAAGCAGGCACCTGCCATTCTATGCATCTCTTCACTAAAAGCTAGGTGCTTCAAGGGTTTGGTTTAGAGCTGTAGGTTCCACAAGCAAGCTGCTCAAGTGCTCAGAGCAGAAGATACGAAAAGCTAGTAGATAACAACAGCTAATTTTAAAAAAATTCTCAAGAAATCTCTCAAGTTATTTCTTAAGTAATTGCCCAATTTTGGCTTTTTGATAGTATCTGAAAGATTGAAGTGTTTATCTGGAAATTGCCTAGCAGCTACAAAAGGCAAAGGACACATCCAAGGAAGATGTGTTTGCTTTTTTAGAAAGGCACAGGTAAGATTTCATAATTTCATACAAAATAGTAAGAACCATTTGTAAATTTTAATCATATAAATGGAGTTTTACTTATCTTTCTACATTGGGAAAGGCACTTCTTTCCTTTTCTATTACTATGGGTTTCAACTAATCTTGTTCAACAGAAACAATTTCCATAGGGTTTGCATAGATGTTGAACTGGCATGCATATTAGCTGCTTATTATTAACTCTTTCTCTAAAAACAAGCATGGTGTATGTGATAGATTAGTATGCATTGAAAGATTAATGTTTCCTTAAAATATGAAAATATTGTACTTGAGGTATTAAAAATTTCACCTCTACTTTTTTTTTTTTTTGGTAGTTATATGTTTTAAAATTCAGCCTTGAGTTTCATAATAATGAAAATATTTCTTTCAGATAACTGCAGAACCAAGAAGGCAAATGTTATTTAGAGCATGTGAGGATACATTAAACAATAAAGATGAATGGGTAATAACGAAGATATATTATGACAAATAAGATGTGGAAAAAGGTCTAGGTTTTACTATACTGTGAATCATAGATTACACTTTATTGATAATTTTTTTTCACTTGTGTCTTAATTTCTCAATTTCACCGGCCATTTTGCAGCACCTCATTGAATTGCACGATAAGGAGTATTTCTTGTTAAAAATTATTGTGGAAATTTAGAAACCAAAGTCTATACACATATCTCCTGCTACCAAGTAGATCTGTGACATGTTATTGCTCTGAAATACACCAAAATTTGAACAGTGACTGTTTGACATTGCTGTAATGTTGGTTTGCATTGTACTCAGAAGATACCAGATTGAAAAAACCATCAGTATTTACTTGCAGACAGTGAAATAAAGTTTCCTCCAAAGCTATGATTTTTGTTCTCTTACTCCACCTCCTTCTCTGATATAATATGCATATAACTGTATTTTTACCTCTAGGAACAATCCTCACCCATAATGCTTGGTAACCTGAAGAGAGCAGCTAGTCACCGAGGGTACAATCTGAGATGTACACAAAAACCTTTGCCAGGGAATGAATGGATGCCTCTCTCCACTGACCTCCATCTCCCCTAAACAAGGCAAACACAAAAGTTGAGGCAAGGAAACAGAACACATAATTTGCAGCCTTTTAACTTTTTGGAATGCAGGTATTTCTTGATTCCTCAAAAACTGCTTTTATATTTTACAGCACTTCCCCTCCTGTTATCTACTTACAAGTCCTCTCTCAGTCAGCACTGCCCCAGAGATGGTGTCTTGCAACACACAACATAACTCTCTGCACTCACTACAACTGCAGGAAAGAATATCTCTCTTCCTTTCCTTCTCTCCTCCTCCTAAGATGAATCAGTAATTAGGTGATGATTAGTACTTTGAATACAGTTGTGAAAATGGTTCTGATTGAACCAATTGTCCAACATCCTAGTAAGTACAGGTTAGCTAATTACATGGCTCAGTAGTGCAGAGTTAAAAAAAAAAAAGGAAACAGTGGAAAACAAGGATGTGCTTCTGTTTGTGCCTTTGGGAGCAAGTTTGTATCTGGCCAGTAAAATATTACAAAAGCATGTGATTTTTGTCTCCTTCTGAAGCGATTTCAGATCTTGCTTGGGCAGCTCTGAGACTACCAAATGCCAACTTTTTCTTCATGGTCTCCCATGACCTTTGTAGAGTGAGCAAGCTGTCCCACACTGTTCTATCTTCTCCACTGAACAAATATTTGTTGTGTAGCAGGTACAGGGTATAGAAAACTTTTGTGATTTCAGTTTTCTCCTATGGGAAGATCGATGGATGCTAGCTAATCACATCAAGTAATCACCATGAATAAAATCAAGTACAAACTGGCAAAGTTATTTAGTGCAGTGGTACACACACAGATAAATACTTTTGTGTTTAATGGAAAATCCACTGAACTCGTCAGAATAACAACAAGAAAAGTCATAGTTTCCCATTAATTACAAAATTAGTATTAAATGTATAATACAAGGGGAGGTTATGGAACACACCAGAGAATATAAAATTAAGGGGTTTGAAGCCTAGCTTTATAATTAATAGTGTCAGACAGAAAAAAAGACCCAAAAAAGTCCCAAAAAGATATGATAGAAAAAGTGCACTGCAGAATCAGTGCTGGTTATTCTTTCATTTTCTTTTGAAGTTGTCTTAGCTTCAAAGACCTTGATGACCAGTAAAAACTAATTTTAAAAATCTAATTTTTAAATAAGAAAACAGACAAGGTGTAATTTCTAATGACACACAACTATGGGGATGCAGATTTTAGAGCTTGTTGTCCATGGATCTATCTACGAAGAAACAGGGTGGATACAGAATTTTTTTCTTTGTTTTTATGCTTTTCCACCTTCTGATTATTTTTAATTTAGCTATGAAATGTGGAAAGGAAAAAAAAACAAACCAAAACACCAACCAACAGATCAAAGAGATAAGCCTGGTTGAAATGATGCTTGAGAAGTCCAGGAGCAATTTGCTGCTCATTAGGAAAGATCTTTATAAAGATCAAATAATAACACTGGAAATCCAAAGGGCAGCATAGTGAATCAGTGTTGAACTTTGAGCTAAAGAGTTGATTTTACTGTACTAATAAAGCTCCACCACATGACATATAATCTCATAAAAAACAATCCACCCTCTCACTTTGTAGTCTGCAAAATCCCTTTGAGGAGCCATATGCTGCTGCTGCTATTCCAGCAGGTTATTACCAGTGTGTGAAAGCAACTCTGAGTCAGAGGCTTAGCCTCTATGTACCAGCCTCCACTTCCATAGCTGCTCCTGCTGCAGAATGGAGCTCCTAACCTGGCCTCTCTTCATTACCAGGCGACTGTTATTCAACCTTCCTCTAAAGGCAAAATTGCGTGCATATCAGGATATTCTTGTTATTGCTATTATTCTTTTATGAATCTTATTAGCCCACTTCCTTTGTTATTTGCCATCCATGTTCTCTTTTTCTGTGAATCGATGCTGAGACAAGATTACTGGTACAACTGAGTCAAATTTAGTGTATATCAACTACAATGGGTAGCTTTTAGTCAGCTAGGTTTGGGGTGATTAGTAGCAGAATTTATTTTTGACTAATGCAACTCTAAAATGAAGCAAAGTGTGAAGATATATACCCATTAAGGAGGCTGGGTAGTGCAAAGAAATGTGGTGCTAACAGATACTGCTGCTTATGTAGCATCCTAAGGACAATTCAGATAATATCTACCTCTTCTCAGCCATGCTCTGCAGCTGTTCACAAAACACTGTCATATAAATCAAAACTTGTGAGTACTGGTGACCAAAAAAACAAAAAGGTAGTTTTATGTGATTGAGCTGAATATGATTGAAAGGAGCAGGGGGCACTGAAATTTACACTCAAAGGATGGCCGTGGGGAAGAGACAGCATATCCTGTAATTATACTGCAGACTAGATGCCAAGCAGACAGCCAAAATTTAGTTCCTAATTTATGTCTGCCTTTTTCTGTTCCCTTCACTGTTCTCCTTCATTTTTTGTCCTTATATAGGTATTCTGCAAGGTTGTCCAGGGAAGAGAGACTGTGAAAGTCTATCTTCACACAGCTGTCTCCTGAGTCACAGGATCTGGTGGACACAGCAAATTTTTAAGGCTTTGAAAAGTGGGCAGAATCTCATAAACACTGACTCTTCACCTCCCTTCTGACTGAGATAAAATGGTGGTAGGTTTTCTCCTACTTAAAGCACACCTTCTGAATAACAGAAGAATCAATCTCTAGAAGCCAGTGCTGCTGCGCAAACATGTAGGCATTTAGAGCCACTGCTGCTTTTTAATGCTTCTTGAAAAACCAACCATATTCTTAAGCTGCAGTTCCTCATGTCATCCTTCTCTCCAAGGCATTATGGCTTACATACTAGAAATAATGAAATACATTTTACCTGCTTTAAAATTTCAAGAATATGGTCTTTAAAATCAAACATCTCCAAGCACTAATGTTTTGGTTAATTGAACCTCTCTGACATGTAGTCCCATAGGTTTCGTGTGCTAAAAGTTCAGAAAAATTCACCATGCTCTGAATGCATTATTCCTTAAAAACACCAGGACAAAAACAAAGATACCCTTGTTCTGAACTTGCTGTCATGTTTCATCTAATAATACTTTTCCCATTCATGCTTTTGTGGTGCCAGGTTGCTTCTGAATTAATTTGTTTCAAACTCTAAGGTGCCATTACTATATGCAAGAGATATTTCTTGGTAGAGAAAATGACTTGCTTTATAATTCCTTAAAGGCAATTTGAATCCTAATCTAATATACACATAGATCAAACATACATATGAAGACATATTAGTAAAATTCTACTTCACATTAGTGTTGTATAAAAGCCAAATCCAACCTGGAATATTTTGAGGGAAAAATATACACGCATTTTAACACCCAAACCCTCATTCATTTAAAGAAGAAAACAAGATTGCAAAGAAAAAATGTGAAAAGTTGGGAAAAAAACCAAATTCAAGGTTTTCAGAGTACCTTGTCCCTTTTAGGTGTCTGTGTTATGATGGCCTTTAAATAAAAGATGCTTTTTACCACAAAGGATGTGGACCACTCAGCAAACAAGAAGAAAACTCTTCCTTTAAGACCATCTATTCTACATTTTGCTTCGATTTTAACTTTTAACTGTATCATATTCTTGGCTCTTGCTATAACAAAATATTGCTTCTATTATAAACCCCGAAAATGTTAGAACTGATTTCTGATATGGATTTTGCTTTACATTTTTCCCACACTCTTCTCAAAACTTATTTAAAACATCAAGACATTTTTATTCTGCCTTTAGCATATCCTTGAAGGCTTCTTTGTGCTATCGAGAGGCTATGGAAGGACATAGCATAAATAATTATAAGTCTCTCGCCCTGGCCTGGTGCTGTGAATTAATTCAAATTTGTGATTGGAAACTGTATCAGTTGCTACAAATTACTGTTTCTAATAGACCTGGGAGGCGTTTGGAGAGGGGTGGGGAAGGATGGTAGTGAAGATGTGAAAAGATTCAGAGGCTTAAACTCAGAGTAAATGAAAAATATTTGTTATATAACCATAGAATTTAAAGCAGATCTGTTTTCCAGTTCTGTGCAAGGTATGAGACTAATCTGGGAGCTTTAAATGTCAAATCAAGGCTCAAGCATTCTTGTAAAACTTATCTGAGGGTCTTAATTCATCTATCTCAAGATTAATTACTGTTATCAAATCCAGCCAGTTAACATGATTAATTTATAATTCCCAATAACTTTAAGATGTCAGAACTTTTCATCACAATAATTTTTTTAAACCAATAAACAGCTTCTAAGAAGTTAATCCCCTGCACCTTCTCACATCAAGACAGTCCCATTTATTTTTCTCTCCCTTTTTGTGATTAATTTGAATTGACGTGGTGTTACCTCTTCTCTGAGATAGTTCAGAAAAAAAAGGAAGTGTCTGTTTCCTTTTCTGAGGTGTACTTGGTTATTGGATTTTGGCTCTTACTGAGGATTGTAATCTTTCTACAACTGTTTGTTCTCTTGAATGGTAATAATTGATTCTGAAGAGACTAGAGAGCAATTCATGATGGGTTGTTTATGTTTTTTAACCTCCAAAGCAGTCTTTAGCTATCAGACTTTAGCAGTATTACAGTCTTTCCAGATGATTTAAACCAAAATCAGAGGATGAAATCAAAAGACACAAGTAGCCATGAAAATAAGATTTTTGTATCATCAGGCTTAGTTCTACATCTGCCTGGCAGGTGGGTCAGGAGTGCAGTGACACCAGGGGTAAAATGGGATCTTACCAAGACTGCGTCTCCAGTTTTCTATAGCACACAGAATATATTTCTTAAACCACAACAAAATCACTATAAATGAAGAGACTCTATGACATGCTCTGAAATTTTTACAGGTCTGTCCACATTTCTACTGTGCCTATGGACATCTTGTGAAACAAACTTAAAAGTGAAACAAATTTAAAAATATTTTTTCTTTTTAAAGTGGGAGGAAAGAACAAATTAAATCATTAAATTTTAAAAGCTGTAAAAGAACAGAACACTTTGAATGATAACAAGTGCACTTTCCAAGTGCTGGGAAGAATTACATGAGCAGTACTTTGTCTTTTGAGACTATGAACAGGGCTAATAAAGAGCAAACTCATTTGTCAGGAAACAGCAGCAAATCAATTGTATGAGATCACTCAAACAGCTGCTCTTTTGCTATGTGTAGCACCAGACAGCTGGTAGTTCACTGGTTAAGCCCTGCTTGCTGGCAAGGTTTGCAAGGCTCATTTCCCCAAGCCTGGGAAAAGGCTTCCCCTAAAACACACCCAGGATGCTGTTTCTGCTTTCCTCCTCATGAGAGTCCTGTCACAAAACAGCCCCAATTTAAATCATGCTGTGGGAGATGGCTCAGCTCTCACAACATCTTAGTTTTCATAAAACAGTGACCTTGGCTGTCATTCCTCACATTCCCTCTCTCTAAAGGAGGCAAACTATCATAACAATGCACATAAAACTCTTGCAAGAAGGAAATCAGTACAACCTGACTGTGAAATGGAGGAACTACATAAAATGACTGCAAACAGGAGTAGCTGAACACTCAGATGAATCTGCATCCTTGAGGTAACAGAATGGGACATTGCTGACAATGAGAAACTGCATTAGTGTAACCTGCACTGACCAGCAGGTCTAAGTCTGTCCTGCTGTGTCTGACAATACTGTCTAGACAATAATGCCGTATTTGACTTACAAATGGAAGTAGCATCCATTCACAAATTTGAAAAACAAAAACCAAAACAGCATATCCTGCAACACCCAAGCTAGTCATGAAGGAGGACAGTTACAAGTAAATCACTGCTAGGGCTTGCCTGCCCCTACTTTCCACTCACTCCCTTTGGTACAGCTGACCAGCTTTGTGGTGAGCAAGAGAACAAGGCAGAAACTGAGAGTTCTGTGGTATAGAAACTGTATAGATGGAAATGGCTTCTATGGTGCTGCAAATATTCAGATCAGATAGACTTGTGGTTCAAAATGCAGATATTATAGTAAGGGCACACGTTTTCATTCAGCACTTCCTACTAGACCTCAAAGGAATTCACGGTCCTTTCTTCTTCAACACTCCAGCAGTTTTTGCCAGTAACCCTTAATGTATACGCTGTACATTTGGAGTGCAAGTTCTCTGGAGGAGTTGGCCGTTACATGCATTGTACAACATGGGAGACAAGTAATTTGGATTGGGAACTCTGCCTGGTGATGGATTACAAATAATAATATTTTAATGAATAAATTATTTTCAATAATTGAAAGATTAGCACTGTATCCCAAGCGGAAAAATGTACTGTGGAATATACAGCATGTCTGATTAGTTTATTATTATATTATAGAGGGAAATATTTCATGATTTTTGAGGTTTCAGAAATCTTAGTGGTTTGAATGCACAATTTTTTTTCCTGTAATTCATCTTTAGGGTATTAAAAAATTATGGTCTTATTTGAATCTGCCTTTTTTTTCCTGCTAAGTAAAAGAGAGAAACATGCCGCACAAAAAATCAATGCCTAAAAAGGTCAGCCTGACACAAGTTGATCATGCTACTTATAAAATACTTTATACTTCTTATTTTAAATGGTTTCTCATAATCTTCTTCTCTTCACTGCATAAAAAATTTCTGGAATGACCAGGCTTTCATAGAAATTTTGTATTCTTCTATGGGCAGAAAGAATATATCTACTCGTTTTAATTTCAGAAGTTACAAAGACTGAATAAACCAAATCAAAGTGCAGATTCTGAATTTAAATTGCATTTATTTAAATTTCTTGCTCTAACTTTTTGCAGATCATTTCCTCTTTATTAGGTAAAGAGTGTAACTGAAATTGCAAATTCCTTGAACTTCCTAAAGAATTTTAGGCTGTCACAGAAGATTAATTCTCCATATATTTAAGATTGTAAAGGAGACCTCATCAGTACCTTCAGCAATAGTCAAAACTGGAGTGTTATCAACACCTTTGAAGACACCAATGCACAGCCCAGGAACACTGTGAGGGCTGCTGTTGGAAATGAGCTCCAGCTCAGTCAGATGCAATACTGTGTGCCATCATTTGCAGCTTTCTCTTTTTCAAACATTTTTTATTAGACTATTTTTCTTTTAGATGAATTTAACAACACAGAATATCTTCAGTCTGGATCTTCAAAGAAACCATTGATATTCCTAAGAAATTTTATCTCGGGTATCAGAGGTCTGTGTGAAATGTAGCTACTTATGTAAAACCTCTTTAAATAAAAAAACCCCTTCAGTCAAAATTCTCAAAACTATTTAAAATGTTTCCACTATCTTTTGGATGATAGCAATAGCCCTAATAATTCATGGAGCTTTTTTCTCATGTGTAGTTTCTGTGGCTTCACTGGGCAATGCAAACAAGACAGAAAACATTTCCCAGATGAGAGAGATGCCTTCTAAAAAGAAGAGTAGATGAACACCATGATATCCCATATTGGAGTCAATCTGGAAGACAATGAGTCTGTGTGTAGTTTCAATCCTGCAAGTGATGCAGGCACATATCACAGAGCTTGGTATGGACTAAACAACCTTGGGGTTGCCTGTAATGGCCAGAATGCATTGCAGGACGTCTGTGAGGAATTTTTGACTCAGTGTTTTGGGGCTTAGTACAAAAATCACATAGCAAGACAAATGGACACCCAACAAGAACCCCCACTCCACAAGAATTTGATAACACAAGTCGTGAAACTTGCAATACCACCAGCCCTGGCTCAGCAAATTGAGATGCACTTAGGATCGATCAATTGCCAAGACAGACTTTTTGTATTAATGACCGTGTCAGTGAGTGAAGACTTCATTTAAAGCTTTACTGATTAGAGGTGTCTGTGTTTACAAACAATAATGTACCCAAGCACATCAGACCTCACACAAACTTCTTAATGGATCTGCACTAAAAATAGCTCCAACAGCCCTCCAAATCAAAAACATTTGTAATTCAAGCTACTTCAAGAATGGAAAGAGGTCTCTTCTCGACATTACTAGAAATGTAGTTCTATACACATGAAATGTGTAAACCCATGAATTCAGTTCAAATATTGAAACAATTTTAGTTAAAGACTGCACTATAATGTATAATATTAGCAGCTCACTCAGAACCCTCTTAGTTCAAATATTCACCCTCTCATCTGAGAAATGTATTAAATCTCACAGATTGGCCTTTAAATCACTAGTTTTCTCTATTTTTCTTGGACTATTTGTGAGCCTCCATGCAAAGTTTTAAGAAGCTCTCTTTCTCCATCCCTCTCTTCCCCCTGCATTTGCTGCACTTACACAAGGCAAGTTTTCTGGGGTGATCCTTTCTCAGAAAAACACTCAGCATTAAAAGAAAGTAAGAAAAGATCAAATAATAAAAGTCAGATCACTGAGAGGGCAGGAGCAGCAGCAGCAATGAAAAGAAATTGTAAAAGATGCAATCATCTTACCATTCTTTTTGCTTCCTGCTGCCCTCAGTGGTTTCTGAAGTGGACAGCAGTTAAGTGACAGCTTTCCGGTCTTCTAAGTGCCTTTGGCTACAGTCACGGGCATTTTCACAAGTGCTGCACATTTAACCTTATTCAGAAAACTACCTTTGTAGGAAATAAGCCTAAGTGAAAAGCAGTTGAAATTTCCAGGGACTTATGAGATCCCCTATGGCCATCTGCAGGGCAGAGCCATGATGGGGAACAAAGACACGCACCAGCTTGGGTTATTCTCAGTATTGCAAATCTAGGAAGTGAGGGGTGGAAGACCCCACTAGCTTCAACAGACATGAATCAACTCTGGCACAGATTGTGAAAAATGTAAGTGGTCTTGCTTTCTGTGAAGATCTGGGCACTATCACCAGTTTAATTGATCACTGGGGAAAATTCTAAAGCACTGCTCAAATTACAAAGTAATGGGTCTATCAGGCACAATTAGACCTCAGCTGAACACTGCAGTTTACTTGAAAACCATTCAAGTAAACAATTGTGGGTCCTAGATGGGGCTCCTTTCCTGATTAATCCTCAGAGAACTGAAGTATTATCTTTTCCTCAACAAGGCATTTCCTAATGCGTGAGAGTGTTTTGCTCATGCTTCAAGGCTTGCTGGTATTTCAAAGCAGGTATTTTCATATAAGTATCCATTCCATTGACGCAGCACCCTTGTAGAAATGCTGCTCCTTGTGGCATGAAAAACTTTTGTGTCATTACATCACTCCCAGAGGTGCCGCATGTGACATGATGTAATAGCATCAGGGAGAAAGGAGTGCTCATAGTGACACAATGCTCCATAAAGCATGTCTTTGGTGGCATGAGAATTTACAGGAAAGGTTGCCCAGCTACTCCACTGGGGAGAGCTGGTGGCAGTATATTACATTCAAGTTCTGTTATTCTTTAGTATTAGCAGGTACCTAAAAAGAGAAAAATGTCTATTTGTTTGGAAACTTAGATTTGCTAACAGATTAATAAATTCAGTCTGATATAAATATTTTGGTGTCTGACCTCAGTTTTGAATAAAAAAAAAAGAGCTAACTAGCTCTATTAATGGCTGGCTCAGAGGTGGGATGGAAAGCACACTTGAGTACAGAATATGTAGTGGAACAATCATACACAGGACACAATCAGATCAGCCTCACTGGAAGAGAAAAGTTTTGGTGCCTCTAAAAGAGAAAAAAATCAGAATAATAGAATTGTTAAGGCTGAAAAAGATCTCTAAGACCACTACATCTTGTAATTAGTAGTTAGTGTCTTCTGTTCTTATTTTCATTCTTTCCATTCAGTTTTCACTTAATATTTCAATCATGCTAATCTGAGCATTAAATAAAAAATGAGCATTTTTTAATTCCAATTTTTTACATGTGCAAGTGAATGCAGTAGAGTCTCTTCAAACATCCAGAGCAGGTCACCTCCAGATAAATGGAAAAGCAAATCATGGCTCCTTTCAGCAAGAACTAGACATAAATGGTATTTCTCTCCTTATTTACAAATCAACAGAGAGTGTGTTTCTCTAATTGTTTATTCTCAAACTGAAGTTAAATTTCTGGTGGAGGGCGGGTGATGGTAAAAAAGAGCTTGAGACTCATGGCCAGCTGGTGAGAAGAAGTTCATCCATGTCACGTTCTTAACTACTTCTTGTTCAGTGTCAAATGCGCCTACATTTTTGCTGCCTTCTAGACAGATATTTTGGATCTAAGTAGACTGAGTATACATCTGACTTACTGAGTATATTACGAGGCATCTTTATGGATAGGCTGACACTGCGAGGGAAAAGAAAGGGAGGGTTTTGTCTAGGTCATGGTCCATTTAACTTACACTCTTGACATGAAGAGCCACTTCACTCAGCTCTCATAGCTAAAAGAATGCCTCAAGAATTCAAAAAAATATTCAAAACTCAAACACACCACCCTAAAAATTAGTTACTACTGCAAAGAAGGTGGTGAATATAGGAAGCATCCCATCTGAAGGAATATTCTACACGAGCACTTCTTAAAGGTTTCTATTGACCATTTATAAAGGTCTAGTCTGATCACTTCTGTAGCAGGAATAGCCTAGGCAAAGTTTTGGTTCACACCACCTAGGAATTTAACCCAGCAAGTTTAAGCATAAAACACAGACACCACAACATTTTCTCTTGGGGAAATCTAGAGAAAATTCCCACCTGTGTGACTCCTGTACCAATTAAAGACTTCACTGTGAAAGTTTAGTGACCCAGGTGTAAATGTCCATCATCTGCAGCTATGCCATAGTCCTATGTCTCCTGACAGCTGACTGTGACTGCGTCCACTTCCCCCTCAAAATAATGCATCTCTCGCAACGTGTATTTGCACAGGAGCTACTTTAGAACCCCACAGTTATAACTGATGGACAGACTGATTTTCATACTTCTAATTTACTTGCAACTGAAGCCTCATAATGCTTGCCACAATCTTAAAGTGAACTGAAGCAAATCAATTCACTGTTTCATTTTCTTGTTTCCAAACTTTGACTAGGGTTTTCTGGGTGCTCTTTTTGGTTTTGTTTTGACTTGTTATTTTACACACCCTCCTAAAGCTTTCCCAGCTTTGCCATCTGAAGTCATCTAAGGCTGTCCTGAAAAATAGAGATGGCCTAATTTGCCAAAGAATAAAAACTTTCAGATAATTCTTTATTTCTTTGAAGGTCATAGATACACCACTGGGCCAGGATTTCCTCAAGCCATTGCAATGGCCTCTTTCACACTTACAAAATCATAATTCTGGGTGGTAAAGATGGAAATACTGAGACAAAACTCTATTTTGGTAAGCACAGTCTGGGCAAGAAACTTACATGACACTTAATGACTGTTATCTCAATGATAACACCAGTAAAACTTGCCCTTCTAGCTGGCTTGTCAAGGCTAGATCCTATTCACAGGATGTTCTGATATCTCATATATTCCTCCCTGTACAGTCTCTGCTTCTAATGTCACGGAGACACAAAACCATAGAGGACCTTGAGTTGGACGGGGCCCACAAGTTCAACTCCTGGCCCTCCACTGCCCATTCCAGGAGTCACACCATGTGCTTGAGAACATTGTCCAAATACACCTTTGAACTCTGTCAGACTGATGCTGTGGCCACTTTCCTGAGGAGCCTATTCCAGTGCTCAGCTACCCTCAAGGGGAAGAAGTTTCTGAGTTCAAAAATTTCAGAATTTTTGAAAGAATATTCCAAAGCTATAAAACACTTTTAAAACTTTCTTTTTGCCTCAGAAACAATAATTTTGGGCATAGAAGTTAATATTTACTACCTAAATCATAGAATGATATAACCACAGAAAGGCTTGGCTTGTAAAAGACTTTAAAGATGATCTCTTTCCAATCCCTCTTCCATGGACAGGAATGCCACCTACTAGATCAAGTTGCTTAGGGCTGCATCCAACCTGGCCTTAACATTGCCAGGGCTGAGATACTCACTGCTTTTGTGGGCAGCCAATGTCCATGCCTCACTATCCTCTGGGTAGAAAATGTCTTTCTAACATCTAAAATAAACCTCTCCTCTTTTAGTTTGAAACTATTACCCTTTGTCCTACCTTTACAAGCCCTCATAAAAAGCACTCTGTCTCTTTTTTATAAGCTCAATAAGTACTGAAAGGATGCAAAGTCTCCTTGATGCCTTCTCTTCTCCAGACTGAACAATTCCAGCCCTCTTAGGCTGTCTTTACAAAAGAGGCATTCCAGAACTCTGATCATCTATGTGTTTCTCCTCTGAACCATCTGCAGTTGTGCTGCAGATCCCAACATGGATGCAGTATTCCAGGTGGGGTCTCACAAGAGCAGAGTTGAAGGGAGGAGCTGAAAATTATCAGTGATAAACTAAGATTCAGTTTCATAGGGTTTTTATAATCCCAGAAATTCTCAAACTGTATTCAGGCTAATAATGACATCAGATCTACAAATTTATTGGCTTCTACAGGATTCCTTAAATCAATTGGCTGTTCCAGTGAAGTACAGTATAATTTCCTGCTGCTCTTTCAGTAGTACCTTAGATTGCCCTGTACAGCTCAGGTTTCAAAAGCTATCAGGAGCAAAACTGATTTTTTCTGATTGATTACAGTCAATGGCAAATTACAGCATATGACATCTTAAATTCCCATTGACATACATTTGCAGTTCTTTAATTTTGCAAATTCCTCCTTAATCAGAGCAAGCTACAGACGTTGGGATGAAAGCGACAAAGCCATCATTACTGCAGCAATTTTGTAAGGTAAATTATTTAAGCCGGTGTGCTCAGTCCAGCTGAATCCTGCTGGGCAATTTCTGAAGAAAGGACTGAAACTTGACAGATAGAGCTAAGCCCTGACAGCTTAAGGGCCTATCATTCAAGAAAAGGAGCAGGCTGCTTGTTCTCTGGTAAGAGGACTTTTGGTGTAAGTGTTGTTAATCCAGCAGACTGCACCAAATGCAGACAAAAAGAATCTCTTGAAAGAAAAAAAGTCCTCTTTGTACACTCTTAACAATTCTCAATAAAGAATGTATTTATTTTCGTGTGTGTGTCTGGAAGTCTTTGCAACAGCATTGAGTCTGTTGTGCTGTGATATAACAAGGCCGGCCAGGGAATCTTTCTTGGCAGTATTTCACCCTCCCTCCCCGAAGTTGTCTTGCGCATCGAACTCTCCTTAGCTTTAAGCAGGAAATAAGGTTGCGAGAGCAGTAAGCTTGAGATATAACCATCTGAGTATCATAAATACCCCCATAGCATGTTCTTTGTTTGCAAAAATAAAAATTCCTCCGCCTGCTTAGCCTTTCCCCCTTTTTTACATGGAGACTCACAATATCCGAGAGACAAAATCCCTTACTTTTATTGACAAGATTTCTTACCCCTGCAGAGGCATCTGTCTTCCCTAGAGAAGTGGTCTTGAAAATCTCCCATTTTCAGACCTGCTTTTGGAGACCCATTCTTGCAATTCCTTGTATCCTCAAGATGTTTGTCCCCAGTGTCAGACATCATGCTATTGATACTTCCCAAGTGTTCATGTGTTATTCATATTTCTCTGAGTTCATCAGTGTCTCAGCTTGTTATTCTTGCTGTTCCCCAGAATAATAGAGCTTAGTGAGGCAATTTGTGCTCAGCTTCTGCAGCGTGTGCAAGTAAAATATTCTATTCAAATTTATTATGGAAAAAAATAGCAGCTGCATCTAATCACCTTTCCTCCAGAGATTTAAAGCACAATAACATTCTGTCTAACTGTATTCACTTAACTGTTTTTTAAGTGATATCTTTCAATGTAGAATTGCTTATATGCTCCCTTCAAAGGTGCACTTTTCCCTCCACACTTTGACTTTAACTCCTGATGGAGACTCACTTGTGATCATGTCTCACCAGAGTAAATGTGGAATAATACTTCAAATGTCAACGGAGTCACAATGGGAAAAGGAAGAAGATAGACAGACCAGCCCCTTTTGTGTAATATGAAAAGCTGCTTTTATCTACACCTTGATGATATCATAGTGATGCCTGCATGTATACTGGCATAGTTCTACACAGGACTGATTTTTCACTGACAAGATAGTTGATTTAAAGTATTAAAGGATTATAATGAAGTGTTTTCCAGGGCAGGGTGCCTCAGCACAGCCCAAACCAAATGCTCCAGTTCTGCCTGATTTCAATGCACAGAAACAATGAATTTCCTCCTGCTGTATTGTCTGTTCAGCAGAGTTGCAGACCTGCATTCATCCTCTTATACATACATGAGACAAATATGGCATGGCATGAACAGAATACAAAATTGTACATTGCAAGTTCTTCAGCCTTCACCTACTGCTAGACAGCATCTCAAGTGCCAAAAAATATGCATCAAAATACATTATTTGGAGATATTTTCACTTATACAGTTCTTGTAGCAAACCAATATTTAAAAAAAATCATTAACAGACTTGTGTCTGAACTATCCATAACACCTAAATGTTCCATGTTCTTTAACCATGCCCTTTGAATATATTATTATTTTATTATATAATAATATATATTATTTTAACTTGAGAACTTGGACATCAAAAGGCATTGGTTTCAGGCGAAAAAAGATGTGTTCAACTTAACTTTTCCATTCAAAGATTTTAAGAACATAAATGCCTAGCAATATTACTAAAACCACACTATGCTTACTTTATTTCAAAGCGAATGCAATATTTTCTCTGTTTATATTGATTTTGTGTAAAGAGTGCATTGGATTTATGTGTTAATTTTTCTCAAATTTTCTTATGTTACGCAAAGGATAGCAGCAGAGAGGAAAACTGCTTATTGTACACAGGTCTGTAAGGACTTAAAACAAAACAGTTGCCTGTCTCCAAATGCTGCCGAGGCCACAGAACTTGCCGAAAGACAAGACACCACAGAGTGAATTTGATGTAATCACACAAGGGAGAAATTTGTGACAGGGAGGCACTAATTGCAGGCCTGATGAGGTGAAATCTGGTTACTACATCTTAGTTGATACATTATAATGTATGTTGTAAAGGAATAAAGTGACGAACTGTGGGAAAGAAAGCAACTACTCAAACATATGCCACTGCAAATTACACTCCAACATCTATGACCACCCTGTGGAAGCAGAACTTGGACTCTACAAAGGTGGTGCCCCCAGGAAAAATGACTCTGGAACCCCCACAACCCAGAATGAAGAAGGACCAATGGGATAATGCTGGATCCGTGCGTCTCTCCCATCTCAATGCCCCCTCCTCCTTTTTCACTTCTTCTCCTCTCTTTCACTCTCTTCCTTCTCTCCCTCTCTCCCCATCCCTTTTTTTTGCTCCTTTCTATCTCTCTACAGCACATTTACTATTAAACACGATCCATATCATTGATGTAAGTATATAATGTTGTTTGCACCATAATTTGGGCAGAAGCCTCTCTCACTGGTTGGATTGTAGTAAGATCCTGCATAAATTTCTCAGCTGTTCCCTGACACAATTCAGATTCCAAAGAAGCATTAGAGTTCGGTGTCTCTATGCCATCATCCAAATCATTAAATTGTTGAATATAGGCAGATTTCATTTTTTTGGGCTCTTGGTTAACGACTTGCTAGGACTTGCTATGCCACAATTCCATTGTGCATGTTGTCTAATGGAAGCATATTTGTTGCAAAATTAGGTGGCTGATAATTTCCTTGCTCCTACATATCTCTTGTCCTTAAAAATTCTGGTTTCTCTGACATCATCTTCATGGAGGAACCATCTAGGATACTCCAGATGTGGAATAACCACTGAAGAATCACCTGCTTTATATCAACAGTCTTTTTGTACATTAAATATATTTTCAGATCAAATAAACCAAATTTTCTGTAGATGACACTTGATCAAAATTTTGATAAATGGGCCCAAATTTAATGTTATACCCACACTTTCTCATGATTTTGCTGTGCTTCATGAGGCCAGAGAAGCTTTTGCAGGTTTGCATTTTCAAGCCAGCTGCACTATGTCAAAAATAATAGTGCATGTGCTAACCTAACTTGCATTTAAAATATGTACATAAGAAAGAAATTTAACACTGCAGATGTGAAGTGTTAACTTTGGAAAATAAACCAGAGGAATAAACTCAGGTTTCTTCCAGTCTAACCATCAGAAATGCTTATCTTGGGATTTTTGAGGATGTGATAATCCTTGCCTTGCAGGATAATTTCATAGTGGAGTGTCAGAAAGGGTATGTTTACAGTGAAAACCACACAAGTCCTCTCTGAAATCTTATTTGAGGGTGAAATCCTTCAGAAAAGAGCAATACACAGCCATGTTCTGTTATCTACGTTCTTACCATTTTCTCTTGTTTTCAAGGTCTAACGGTTTAGCTGCATATATAATTCCATTATGAACCTCTGTACACAAAATGTTTACACCACAAGCAGCAGAAAATTTCTGAACTTTCTCTAGGTCCATTAAAGCTCAGGAATGCTTTTATTCTGAAACCTGTTGCCTAGAAAGATATCTGTGAATCTTCAAATGCCTTAGAAATTATAATATATAAATAATGCTGCAGTTGCTCTGATGGCTCTATGAAAATACCTTCAAAAATTACACAGAGAAAGAAAACCATCAATATTTCAATATGAAGCAAAAATAAATCAAATTTGTAAGATTTAATAAATAGGCAGTGATGCAAATACAGATTTTCATGAAAAAAAGCTTCCACATGCAAAATTCAGATGTTTGGATCCAGATGACTCTATCATTTATTCAACAACTTGAAGAATTTGCATTAATACCTGCCACCAGATTTTCATATGTCATTGTATTATTACGTAAACATGGGCTTTTTAATAGCAGTGGAATAAACCTTCTGTGGTCTGAGTAAAATACTGCAGAAATGCTCCTTGCAGAGATGTATCTCTAGGCTTTGATAAGTAATTTTTAAAAAAGAAAGTAAAATCTGTCACTAAAGATTTTCACATTTTTTGATACAGACAGAATCACAAATTGAACAAAGACTTACAAGAAAATAAGATCATGCTTTTTATGCTTCAAGGAAGAAAACAATGCTGATGACAGGGCTGAAAGTTAGGTTCTATGAGATGCAGTGGAGGACTCTGACAGGAAACCTCATAGCTGTCTACAGCTTCCTGAGGAGAGGGAGTGGGGAGTGAGGTGCTGAACTCCTGTCTCTGGGATCCAGTAATAGCAGGTTGGGAATAGTTCTGAGTTGTGTCAGGGAGGTTTGGACTTGACATCAGGAAGCAGATGCTGCAGCTGGCTTCCTCAATAAGTACACAATACCCAAAGGCTGTCAGCATTTAAGAGGCATTTGAGCAATGACCTCAAAATCATGCTTTAACTTGTGGTCAGCCATGAAGTGGTCAGGCATTTGGACTGAATGATCATTGTAAGCTCTCCAACAGAACTAGTCTAGTCTAGTCTAAACTAATCTTAGTCTAAACTAAATTCTAGTCTACTATATTTTATATTTTATATTTTATATTCCATATTATGTATTACTTATTACTTATTATTACTTATTATTTATTATTTATTATTTATTTTATATTATTTATTTTATATCTTATAGTAGGGATTTTTAAGTTTCATATATTTTTACTTTAGTTAACTGCCATTATCACTTTGTTTCCTCACAAATATCATGGGAAGCATAGTTACCCACAAGTAGACCACAGTGATTTTTTTTATTTCCTTTTTTTAATCTGGAAAGGGACTTCATTAACTAATTATACTCCAAACCATGAAACATAAGCTATAAGAACTTTGACTTTGTCCAGCAGAGCAGGGTAAAAAAAAAAAAAGAAGACAAGCCAAGGTACAGTGATATTTCCATTAGGAACTCCACTTTCCAAAATTGGCTTCAGTTTTCAAATCACAAGATTTCAAGACAACATTATGCTTTGCTCTTTTCTGATTAACAAATAAGTTTACCCTTCAAAGAGAGAAAAAAAAAACCTCAGACTTTTTTTGGTTATTCTTTTTTTTTTGTGCCAGTCATTGTATATGTCTTTATGAAATCTATGGTTTAAAAGAAAATAAAAGATGCATTACTGTAAGCATAGACCCTGAAAAATTCAATCAGAATATAATTACAATAATAAAAGCTCTTTCAGATTCAATAAGATACAACTGGTAGGGTAATCATTGCTTCTTGAAAAACAAAGGTGTTTTTCTCCATTTCACATGAGTAACATGACTTGGTACTAGCTATCTTTATTCAGGTCACAGGATAAAAAGGAATTCAGTTTAGCATAATTGACAGGCATCCTAAGGAAAGAAAGAAGAACAGTGAGGTTTGGTTTTGGTCAAACTGAATTGCTTATGGGATTATAAATGCACTTGAACTATCCTCACTTTTTATGTTGTAAATCAGGCAGACTTTCCCTCCTGAGTTAAATAACAGAATTTTATTTTACTGAAGTGTGATGGAAAATATGAATTTTCATTTTGGCAAAATATGAGTGCAAAAAGGTTTCTGGGAAATTTTAACAATATCCAGAGTTGGTCTCAATTCTACATCACAATACCTTTCAAATCAGGTGAAATGCTGTGCCTAAGGGACTTCTGTATGCTAAAGATGGGAAAGTGAAGATATTCAATACAAAAATTTATAGGACTAGACCATGAACAGTAGCACACTCCCTATATATTAGAGAGGTGAACCATAGTAAAATGACAGAACAAGAATTTATTGATCTTCAGAATTAATAAGACTTGTATTTTAACCAACAGTATATTCTTTCAATATTTTGTTTCCCATATGCACTCTTTGATTATTAGAAAAAGGTGTATTATCTGAAGACTGTTTTCCTGAATGCTTTACTAGGATCCTTCTCTTCTTGTTGGCTTGTTGCCACAAAAATTAATCAGAAATTGCTAGTTTTGAGATACAGCCCTCTGCCAAACTTGATTTGAAACTGAACAGTTCAAACTTTGCTGGTTGGACATCAATCCAGAGCCAGAGAGCACAGCTGCTGTAGAGTCCTTCATTTTATATACACTCTTGCAAGGGGTGTACTAGAAAAAGTGACAGAAGACAATAAAGGAGTTTGGTAGATGAGGGTGCTCAAAAAGACAGCTCTAAAGAACTCATCAGAGAAGAAGTAGTTTTTTACAACTACTGTGATTATTGCCTTTGCTAGAAACTGTCACGAAAATCATGAAGGCATTTGCAGGAGGATATGAGGTTTACAGGTGTTTGTAGGATGATTCCAGTTTTAACACAGGGGCAAACAGGATACAAAATGACTTGTCATCAAACATAAGACAAACTTGTATGCCTCCAGGTGGACCTTAAAGTCAGGCTAATTTATGTATTTTTCAATTCACATTGAATGTAATATGAGAAATAAGTATTGCTTCTAAAAAGTTATTTACTTCTGTCTTTAAATTAATAACGACTATTGTTCTCAAATGGGTCAGTTATTCTTTTAGAAAGTTTAATTAAAAAGGAGTAATTTGGATTATTCCAGTGTGAAATATAAAAACACACAGGCTTTTCTGAACAAGTACTTTGCTTTTAGCCATTGCATACCTGCAGCAGATGCTCAGAACTTCTTTCACATTTGCATCACAAAGCACTTCAAAACAAGCACAGGTAACTTCAGGCATGGACAGCATTTCCTACATTTTTCAACACTTAAAATGCAAGATACATTGATGACATGATTCTGAAAAAAACTTCAGCATTTATGTCTCATAACAATCCCCAAATACTTCAGTGAGTGATCAAAGCCTCAGACATGGGAGAAACAGTTCAGTAGAGTAAAGATAAGATCACGAACAAAAATTAATAATGTGCGTAAGAAAAAAAAATAGGAGTATGAATAAGCATAAGAAAAAGAAAGAAGGTAATATCTTTCTTCACCGTTTTTCACCTTTTGTGAAAAGCTGAGAATTAATCAGAAGTCAGTATTACAGTTTAAAATTCTGTAAAGTCTTTGATCAATTAAATGAAATTAAGGGACAGAAGAACTGCTGATACATTATAAACATTTTTGTCTAGCTGCTATGTAAGTGGACTATTTCCAAGGAAAGGCTTAGCTGAGCTCTTTCATGCAATAGGCATCTAAACAGTTTTCTCTGTAGGGAAGGCATATGGCAATAGATGATTTTGTTCTAATCACAATACTTTCTCTTCATTCCCTCTTGCAATTTTTCCTTAATGCGTAAATGTTTTCAAATCTTTCAGTTTCCAGCTGTAGAACGGATGGATTCCAGACATTACTCAGCTGAAGATAGACACTACTATGCTGCCTTTTCATAGTCCACAGTAGTTTTATCATTCACTACACTAGGAAAAGAATCAATCCCTCTATACGAGAAGCACTTTATTTTAAAGTAGAGCTCTAAAAAATAAATTTAAAAAGCCCTTCACAACTTCAAAACATATGAATTGCTTACTTCTAGCTGGGGGAAGGAGGGAAAACTCATTTCAGAAGTTGTTTGCTAAGAGGCATGAGCTCAGAAACAGTCAGCCCTGGTAACTCACGTATGTTTTTCACTCAGTAAAATATTTTGACATTTTTGTGGCTTAAATGAGAGCTGCTGAGAGCTGTTCACACACAATTCAAACTCTAGTGAACAAGTCACTGTAGGTGGCATGAATTCATACCAGCATCTTCCCCTGTCAATTTACCCTGCCAGGCCATACTTCAGTTCACTCTGTGGGTGTGGAGACATAAAAACCAGCGCAACCAGGTTTTTTCCACCCCCGAGGGGCTCTTCAGAATGTCCTGATTCTGAAAAACAGTGGATAGAGTCAACCACAGTCTATCTTCCTCCCCTTCTGCACCTTGTAGCCAAAGAGCAATGCTTGAGCACTAGAAGGTGGGACACAGCCATGCCTTCAACTCACTTTCCACCTCTATTTGGCCAACTACAAATAACACAAAGAGAGAGTTACACACAAAGCTGCAAGGGAAAATAGCAATTTGGATTGATACAGATGCTTGCAATCCATATGCCCTCCTCTACCGAGGTCTGACAAAGTGCCCAAATTCCTCCTCTTGTTTTGAGAATTCCAGCATCAACCCTTTCCACTGCTCCCATGTTTATGTGATGCAGGAAAAGCAGAAGTGGGAAAAAGACATGACAAAAGACAAAACGCTGCGTAAATAAGAATGATCTAGAGTGGTTTTACAAACTCCTTCCTGCATCCAAAACCAACAAACAACCAACCAAAACAAACAACCAAACCAATGAACAAAAAAACTAAAAACACCACCAAATTGAAACAAAGGTGGTGGGAAGAGAAATGGAAAAGTTTGCAGGAAAGGCAAACAAATAAATAAATAAGTATAAAGGCAAAATATGAAGAAGGAAGACTGTATTCAGCAAGCAAGAGAAAAAATGGGAAATACTACAGTTTTTTATTCTGTGTGGGGTGGAAGAAAGAGAGCAGAAAAAGGAAGGGAAATTACAGAGAAAGAGAAAAGGAGAAAAGGACTAGAACACAGCATAGTGGAGCAAAAATGTCAGGATGCACAGAATGAAATGGGAGACAAAAAATGTTGAAAGCAAATGGGGCAGCAAAAGTAAATATCCTTGGAGTGGATTTAATTTAATTTTATCTTCTTGTTTAAACTCTAGGCCTTAACTATTCTTTGGTACTGTTTATAAATATTTATGGGGTAAAAGGAACCTTACAGGTTACAACTGTCTTGTTAAGACATAGAAGATGAGCAGAAAAGGAACAAAGTGGATTATGCAAATGAAAACAATTTTGAAAGGACAAATGTTTTTCCAAGATGTTGTTATTATTATAATTATTATTGTTGTTACTATTAAGTGAGAAATAAATTATTGTGGGATTAATTAATAACTGTGATAGGCTGTTGTTGACAAAAAAATGAGGTTTCCCAGAAGGATTTTAGAGAGTAGAAGGTTTTTTGGCAGAATGGTTAAGTAGATGAAGAAATGAAAGAGGGTAAAAGTTTCATGCAAAGATAAATAAGCACTGTGCTTCAGAGTTGTGTGTGGAAAGAAAAAAACAAATGAGAGGGTGGAAGGAGTAATGTGCTGAGTGAGCTTGAATCAGGAAAGTGGGATGGTTAATGCCCAGTCCTTTCATATACAAGCATAAACTGGGAGAGGAGTGGCTGGAGATCAACCCTGCAGAACAGGATCTGGGGGTGCTGGTCAGCAGCAGGCTCACTGTGAGCCAGCAGTGTGACCAGGCAGCCAGGAGGGCAAACTGCATTCTGGGGACATCAAACACTGCACAGACAGACAGTCAGAGAGAAGATTATCCTGCTGTGCTCAACACTGGTGTGGCCTGAGCTGTGCTGGGCCACTCCAATTGAGAAGGACGTGCTAGTCCTTGATTTTGTCCAGAGGAAGCCAACAAGGCTGATGAAAGCTCTGGATCATGTGTCCTGTAAGGAATGGCTGAGGACTCTGGATTGATCTCTTTTGCAGAAAAGGAGGCTGAGGCTGACCTCATTGCTCGCTACAGATTCCTGAGGAAGCAGAGTGGAGAGGGAGGTGCTGAGCCCTTCTTTCTAGGATACAGTGTTAGCAGATATGGAAATAGTTCAAAGTTGCACCAGGGGAGGTTCAGACTTGGCAATAGCAAACAATTTTCTGCTAAGAGGGTGATGAAACCATGGAACAGACTCCCTAGAGTGGTGCTTCATGCTCCATTGTGCTTGTTTAGGCTGGGATAGTGTTAATTTTCTCCATAGCAGCTCTGTGGTTTAGATTCATGCTGAAAAAAGTGCTGATAACACAGGGATGTTTTTGTTACTGCTGAGCAGGGCTTACACAGAGTCAAGGCCTTTTCTGCTCCTCACCCAACCCACCAGCGAGGAGGCTTGGGGTGCACAAGGAGTGGAGAGGTGACATAGCTGGGACAGCTGATGCCAACTGACCCAAGGGGTAACCTACATCGTATAATGTCATGGTCACCATATAAGTGGGGAGAAGAAGGTGGATAGGGGAAACATCCAGAGTGATCCACTCTGCTGGAGACAGCTGAACACCTGTCCATGCCTGCACATGGGATGTGGTATATCAATTCCTTGTTTCACTTTGCTTACAAGTGTGGGTTTGCCTTACTTATTAAACTGTCTTTATCTCAACCAGGAGGGTTCTCATTTTCACTCTTCTGATTCTCTCCCCCATCCCCCGGCAGGAGAGTGAGTGGGTGTGTTTGGGGTGCTTTCAACCACAAAAAGCAATCCTGCCAGTTTTAATATTTTCTCAGCCCAGAATTGTTCAGGCAGTTGGATTACAGGATCACTGTAGATACCATCCAACTAAAATGATTCTGTTCTTTTCTATTGCCCATGAGATGGCATTTGACACCCCCTCTTTCCTCCCACAGATTTATCTCATTTGTTAACAAGTACCTTGTCCTTAAAATGAACTCAAGCTCATTCATTCCAATTTATACTATTTAATTTGATTTTGATAATAACATTTTTTATTCAGTCCAGGCAAATAAGTCCCTAGCAGGACTCTGAATTAAATGGTATTCAAATTATTTAGAATCCTACCTATTGTTGCCATCATTTCTGGAAATTTTTAACTAGGATTCTATAGGCAGGAGGAAGAAAAAAGTTAGAGTATAGAAGAATTTTGTCATCACATCAAGATCAGAGACAATGAAGTTTAAAAAAAAATAGGCCATGTTAAGAAAATAGCTTTTTTCTTGCATTAAAACAGAATAAAATAGGTAGATAAAAGAAAAATCCCTAATCAATTAAAATATATGTACACATTTGAGTGAAAGCAAAAATCAGAAATTAAATCTTGCATTTTAAAGTTCAAAATTACAAGAGAATGTTTTTTTACATTGTGCTTTTCCCCAAAAAACATGTCTTCTATCCAGTGTCAGAATAGAAATCTCTCAAAAGGACATCAAAATAGACACAAACATTTTTTAAAGTAACTAATAACTACAGCCTGAAAGGGTTGGTGAGGTCTAACATACCAAAAGTTAGCTCAAAATGGTCTTCCTAATAACTGTGGTGTGCTTAAGAGACAAAAGGAGGCATTTTTAGCCTTCCTATCATTCCTCAGGATATAGCTGAGTAAGAATTTTACAGACATAACAAAGTAAAAAAGCTCTGTTTTGCTCACTAACTTTGTGCTGTTTCAAAAATTGAGGGATAAAACATTTTCAAGAGACATATACTTAAATGTTCACAGGTGCTGATAAAAAGAACATTGGTGTCCTTAAGGCTAATCTGGATTAAGAACCAAAGTCCCAATGTCCGGCATGAAAATTACTTATTTATTTAAGACTAGATTTTCTACTTGAATTCTTAGAGGCTTGTTTGAAAGCCTTCACTGCAAACTGCAATGTAATTACATGAAATTCTTAATGTAGTTTAATGCAATAATGCAATTCTAAAACTAGCCCTGTTCAAGAAGCAGAGAAAATTGTTAAGGTCTGGAAGATTCTTTCATTTTGCAATCATCTTTTCTGTAGCCATGTTAGCATTCTGTGTAGACAAGTGAAAGAGGTAATTTCAGTGCTTTGAAAAAAAGTGTGCTCTCTATTGCACACTTCCTTATGTGAATTTAAAAGTCATATAAGAGAAAAGAAGAATAAAAGAGCAGGACTCAATTTAAAACTCTCTTGCCATCATGTTGAAACATGCTGAAGATGGATTGGTGATGATTAAAGGTGAAACAGTTTTTATGCGTACCAATTAATCATGTATTTAATATAAATTAATCCTTATTTAATGATGCCTAAGTCATTAGAATCAAGTTTGCATAGCTAGAGATAGATAGACAGGTATGTATAATTGGTGCTACAAAACCCCAACTTTAATGTGTGAAATGAAGGTCAGAACTAGAGACAGACACAGTTCTATTATTAAAGAGATGCCAGACCCTTAATTGATATAATGCCCAGGGTATTGCTGGGATAGTTTCAGAGTTAAGGCTCTTGGAGAGGCTGATGAAAATATAAAGAATTGTTTTTCTTTCTTGGAGAGAATGACACGCTGTATGCACTATAAAGACAAACTTTAGGCGGAACAGAAAGTGTTGCCTGCTGAGTCACTCAGTGCTCTGCCTCCTGGAGACAATAACTTCTCATTGGGACAGGCACAGCAGTCTGTCCCGTGGTCAATCACAGTCAGGTGGAAAAATTAAATAAATAGGAGGCCAGAGAGGAAGCGACCTCTTCCTTTGAGTGTTTAGAATAACTTCTCTATAAAATATATTTTGCCTAGAGCAAGAGAGGAAGACATGCCCCAGATTCAGAAAACAACCCACGCTGTTGTGTAATTCTCTGTACACAGCCCTCAATGAACTTAGTCAAACCGATACATTTTTTTCCAGGTATTGCCAAGAGCAGGAGTTTTAGAACTTCTGTGAGACAGAGACAGTTAGTCATACATTTCTCGGGCTAATGTGCTGAGTTTGGTCACGGAGGTGCTTAGTCTGTGCTCACCCTGGGGTCTTTTCAAGCACTGAATGATGTGACTGAGAGAAGCCAATCAATGCTTCTTCCTCATGTTTCCCCTAAAGGAGATGACTAGGCTTGTTGTTTTGTGCCACAAGTTGCATTTTAAGAAGACCAGGATTGTGGAGTGGACCGTCACGATTTGGCTGATCTTTAAGTTCCAAACAGAAAAAGAGGAAGAAATAGAGAGGGCTAATTCCTACCTTGAGAAACTACTCTGTAGACAACATTCCTTGTCCGTTCCAGATAAATCATCTGCAGATGCTAGGAAAGAACATTTGTTCTAAGATCTGAACAGAAATAACACTGAGGTTAAAGGTTCAATGTGTTTTTTTTCCCCCCATGGACATTACAAATCCCTCAAGACTTACAGACATCAGTTCTGGAACTATGCTTTAGACTTGAAGGGTTCAAGGATCTTGAAAACAGATAATATGGTTTTAATTTAGGTAAAGAATCAGCTTATGATAACCAGAAACAAAGCTGAAAAGTAGAAGCTGCCCACTTAGGTCACAGGAGGAAACATGAACCAGTGGAACTACTGATGGACACATTTCTTTTTTTGCTTTCATGGGTGGGAAAAAAAGGCCATTCTTCCCGTTATTCTTACATTTCCAAAAGCAGTAAGAAAAAAGAAACAAATTAGCTTTAATTCAGCTCCATAGAAGAATACATTTCCTTCAGATGGTCTGCTTTTGACACAGATATAATTAGAGACTCCGGAAAAATCAGAACACTAGATAAGCATGGGATCAACCTATTCACTGCTGTCTAACTGAACAATTAACTAAATGCCATGTGAAAGAAAAGGTATGAGGAATATTCAAATGCGAGTTTCATGTTAGGTTTTTTTTGCATAATTGCTTTTTTTTTTTTTTTTGTACCTGAACCTCCAAGCACACAACTTAAACCAGACAGAAATAGGAATATACTACTTCACCATGAAATAAAAGCTATTTGTACAGTGCTTCAATTATTGACACTAAGAAAATGCATGAACTAGTGAGGAATAACCCACTAATTAATTTCTTTCACTCCTACTGCAGAAGCTTTCGTATTTTGAAATACTAGATGTTTAAAAACAGAAGTTTTTGTATTTTATTTTTTAAAATTTCTTTCTTCCTCCCACCATGGTAAAGTGATAAGGAAAACTAGGCAATATATAACTGCGTACACATTCCCTATCTCATTTAAATTACACTGTCAAAATATCAAAAGGATTTTGAAGAGAAAATTTGTAACCTACCTTCAAATGTCTTGCAATTGCCACATTTAAATGGTGCCTCTACTCTAAATTATCCTTATAGGCCAAAGTAATTTTTGTGCAGATCTTTCACTTCATCTGTTGTCATTGTTAAGAAAAGAGGAAATCATCTTGGATAAAGGAAGCCAAATATTAAAAATATCAAAAAATACATTTTGCTATGAGTAATGGCAAAAATTGATCAGAGAATGGCATCCAAAACACTCACCCTTTCATAAAATTGGCCAAAAAATTAAACATTTGAATGATAAAAGAAATTATGTTGTTTTGAAATACAGACTTGAAAGAAGCTTGGCATAACAATGTAAAACATCTACAAATCAACAAGTTATTAGGAATACCATCATCTAGATAAGACCCAGTATTTTTACCCAATATTTTTCTAAAAACAAAGCAATAATCTGTAAAAAATCAACAATCTGTGCCATATCTTTCTTCTGTCTGAAAGACCTTCAGACATTGGTAAAACTTGTCATCATGATGAACATTGCCAGTGTCTGGCCTAAACAGACACTTCTGTACTTGCAAGTAGGAAGTAGGGTATGCCATTTCTGGAACAATGGATGAGAGTTTGTCTGTACTGCTCACTCTGACACAGCAGCAAAACCAGAAAAAGTAGCATAATCTTTCAAAGACAAAGGAGTACAACATGATTAAGTATAAGCGAATAAATCAAGTCACCACTCATTCTTTTTTTACCTTGTCTCATGTCCAAGTTTCAATTTCCTTCATTTTAGGCTTCTGCTTTAAAGTTCTCCCTTTTTGTTCAGGTGTGACAATTTGAGACAGTGGGTCTTTTAATGACTCGATTACAGAATCTAAGCCAAAGGTACTTGAGCCAACACACTTCAGGAGAAGGGTGCCAGAATAAATATTTTTTCATCACCAAAACTGAGGGCGATTTACACATCTGATTCAGCAACTCAGAGGGAGGAGAGGAATGATGCAATTCGGAGCAGCATCAATCAGTTTTCATAACAAATTGCTTTTCAGTAATTATAATAATGAAAGATCAAATAAATCTGAACTTATATTTCTATGGCAAGTTTATATGGGATATACATATTTGTACATACGTATGCAGTATATCTTCTTATATCTTCAGGTATAACATATTTTATAGGAACAAGTACCTTTTCCAGTCCCCAAATCATGACATGCTTTCCCTAGAAGTTATATTTGGTTTGCATTCTTCTTATATAACAGGAAACAAACAATTACGGATACCCAATTACTGTTTCAGGCACTGAAGTCTTAACTAGGAATCTAGTTCTGTTGGACTCTCCCTTAAGTCTCACTGCAGGGATTGCTGATATGAGATTAATGCAGACAAGATTTCACTGTCATTGATAGCAGAGAGACAACTGAAGAGCCAGAGGCACGTTCAGAATCTATTTGAGATGGACCTAGACAATTCAGATCTGAGTCACATTGTTATTTGCTCTATATGCACTGAATCATAAGAATGATGTGTGTACTTACAAAGAAAGCTGTCTGAGAGGGCAAAACCAAATTCAGCAGTGTTACAAAAATGGGATTAAGGTGATATTCTGATAGATTTGGAAATAGAAAATGTAAGATGGACAAAATGATTCTCAGGTTAGTTAAGAATATACAGCAAATTGAAGAAAGCTTAGAAATCATGCAAGATACAATTGCTACAGCAGTGTGTAGTTCAAACAACAGCTAATCTGGTATACTATATCTCTTCTGGAAAGCAGAGTGAAAAAAATGTTTTGCAAAGTGGAAACTGATTTGGCAGATCTGGTTCCAATGTTACCCTGTCTTCAAATGAAACAAGTGGGGTCGGGAGTGCCTGACGGAGTCTCTCCATACCTTCTGTCATGCAGCCTTGTTCAAAATCATTGTCAGTACTGCCTTTTGATAATCTGCACTTCTCCATGCTGTGAAAAAAGTAAAGAGTGTTCTGCACTCACAATTCATTCTTCTCAATGCTTTACTTTAATGAGTGCAGAAGCAGAATAGTCCTTACTGTGTTATGGATTCTATCCACCATCCTTGGGGTAATGAGATATAATGCAATTTCTCAGGCTGCAGATTGCTTGCAAAGTGGCCCCATGAAGGCTCTGAGTGCTTGATTACCAGGGCAGTCCTCTCCTCCTCACCATTTAGTTTTGGTATTACAGACCCTGTCCAACTGCACAAGATAAATCCTGTATACTGTATACAGGAAAATATTGTCTTTTTTTTTTTTTTTTTTTTTTTTTTTTTGCTTAGGAGCTTTCTCATAGCAGAAGTGTTGAAATATTTGATTTCTAAGATGCATGAAGAGAAGTAAGGAATAAATAAGCATTTAAAACAGGACTAAACTGAAGTTCCAGTCTACTGGGGCGTCAGAACAAAAGTTTTTATTGTCTATTAAAAAGAAAAAACAAAACAAAAAAAGCCCAAAAAAACCAAACGAAAAAACCCCCATGATAAAAACCAGCATGTGCTTTCATTCCCACATTTCTCTTTAAAGAGAAGGGATGTGGCAGTTTCTACTCTGTTAGCTGAAACCAAAGCACTGTCAGGCTGAAGAAGGGCCTGGGAGTCCAGCTATTTGGAAGTGGTTCATATGACCAAGTCACAGTGTCTGTCACACCAGTCTGTATGTCCTCGAGTTGTACTGACACCTCCCATGGAAAATCCATCCCCAGCTTCCATTTAGAAGTTTAGAAAGTATAGAAGCCACCTCTTCTACAGCCCCCGCCTCCTGAAGTTATGCAATATCTCTTTAGGTTATTGTTTCCAGGGAAACTGATACTTGATTTCTACATCATGACCCAGACTGGGAACAGAGAAACAGAAGGAAACTCATATCAGGCTCAGACTGCTGTGAGAAAAACCCATAAAAAATTCACTTTTAACTGTGTGTTTCTGTAGAAACCGCATGCAGCATAGAAAATGCAGAAGTTGGCAGAGCATCCCTTCATCACAAGGATGAAGCAACTGATTCTAAAATATACTAAACATCCATAATTCCCATGAATATCAGTACAAATAAAATGTCAGAAAGCAAGTAAGATTTGAAGGTAGTTCAGCTCTTCTCAGTATTACACAGGAATATTGCGAAAGTTAATCCTTGTATAAAAATTCAAGCAATCCTTAAAGATGAAGAGGTGGACATCCTTCCAAAGACGTTGAGAGAAATCCTAATGATTGCAATTCATCCCTCCCTGTTTCTGTGTTTCCATCTTTACTCGGGTTTAGAGCAGTTTTTTTTCAGTGAGAAGACTATTTCAAAACAGCACTGAAGGTAATACAATGTGCTGTAAAGTAATATAATTGAAGGAAAGGGATAACTAGTTTTCATATATACTGATTTTTCATCTACACTCTATAAGACATGACACAAAAATAATGATCAATAACCACTTAATTTATCACTAGCCAAGCAACAACCCTATTAAGACCTCCAGTGAATGAAGTCCTGTCAATCAGAAAGGCTCTTATGTGCTAAAATTGGAAAGCACAGCAAAAAGTCATCTATGTTGGTCTGAGGGAGTTGAAATTCTACTCATAAAGGCAGAGTTTGGCTTCAGCTTGTTTTCTCTTGGTGCCAGGAGAGTCTTCAAATGTCAGTGTGCTGAGACTGATGACTTCTTGCCTGAGCTTGCTAGTTTTGCCGAAGTATTTTGTCGCATCCACACTAAGAAAAGAGCCTGAAAAATCCTGAGTTGTTGTTTGTAGACAAATAATAGCAACTATATGGCAACTGCTTAAAGGCAGTCTACCTATCTTGTTTTTAATTGTTATAAATGTGAAAGCAGAACATAGGATATTTACAGAAAATCAAGTAAAATAGTGTGCAGTTTCTCGTAGTTTCTTGGAACTTTAATAGTGCACACTGTAATTTCAGTTTAAACATGTTGAATTAGTTTAAAATTACTTATGTTTGGAAACTTACATGCCACCATCTCTCTCCTGAAAAATTCCTAAGTTTGGAAAGGCTTCAAAGGTCCTTGGACTTCTCTTTCAGAGAGTTGTGTGGTAGCCTATGATATTAGGAGGGAATAACAAAGGAAGATAAAGTATCATTTGTCAGGGGGCCTTCAAATCTGTAGATATGTTTTCCTTCAGAAAAGTTCCACAGAAAAAAGGAGGGGTGAAACTTTTGGCCCTTGAGAAGTAACTCTCAAATGCAAAATCACAAGTTTAGATTGCCTTTAAAGCATATTAAAGTGATAATAGTACACAGCAATGATTAAATGGCTGAATAATAAACTAGAGTCGTCAAATCACACAGACTAAGGGGGAGCTATTACCAGAATGACTATAATTAAGCATAATTATAATTGTATAATATAAATTATATATTGTAGATAGCTACAATACAGATTTGTATTATGTATTATACAGTACACAATCAATTATGCATCATATAATTAATTATATCCATAAATATTTATTACTTATTATTAATTATTTTAGCCACATCCTTCCTCTTTGACTAGCTGCACTAATTTTTTCTCCATAAGAAATCAAAGAAGTAGGCAGTTTCTATGCAAAAGAGTAAACAACGGCCTTGTCCCTCATGGCCTACATCCTCCAATGCACTGGTAGAAGGAATGTTGACCAAATGGGAAACATATGTTCACTTAGGATGCTAAACATTATTGGAAAAGTTTAGCTAATATGCTGAAAGGTGGTATGACCAAGTTCAAGCCTGCAGATCATGCACACAGCCTTTCATTTTCAGCTCTGATGATTAATTATGCCCAATTATTTTTTACTACTCTGGGCCTCTGTTTCCAATCTGGATGACAATAATAATGACACTGATCACTCTTACAAGATAATTTTAGGTGTGTGATAAAAGAAATCCAAGGTGACACTACTATTGTTTTCCTTTGGAATAGGTTTTGAAGGAAAAGCCCCACATAAATCAAATGAGCCTGTCCACTGAGACAAGGGTGTCTTAGCTAAAGCAGAACCCACATGACTGTTTTAAGAATTTTCTCTTATTCTATATTCCAGATATTAAGTATTAGTGGTTCTCAGATTTCACCGTTTAAACAAAATTGTTCAGCACAACTTGAAGAAACCGTCCCTCCATTTTATACCCGTATGGTATTTTTAAATAAAAAAGTGTTAATTATTGCTGAAATAATATTAATCACTTCTTAAGATTAATGTAACTGGTCTGTTCTGAAGAAAAAGAAATTCCTTTGGAATAATTTGGCCCATACTCTATTTTTCAAAACACCTCATACCAAAAAATCAGAGTAGGATAATGATAAGTAAATCTTAAAACCATTTTCCTCCCATCCCTCCCTCCTTTAGAGTCTCTATCTCTTGCCCCAGCAGTGCAGGGAGAGACTTGCAGTCAATTCATCACACAAAAGTTTCTGCCACTGCTCAGGCTCAGAAATACTTCCCCTGTTCCAATGTGAGGTTTCTCCCAAAGGAGACAGTTCTCCATGAACTGCTTCAACATGGGTCACTCTTCCATGGGGTGCAGTCCTTCAAGGACAGGCTGCTTCAGAGACAAGTCACAAGTCCGAGAGAAAATCTGCTCCACTGTGGGCCCCTCTCCCCATGGTCCCTGCCAGGACCCTGCGCCAGCACAGGCCTCCCACAGGTTCACAGCCTCCTCACAGCTTCCCCTGCTCCAGTGCAGGTCTCCTCCATGGGCTGCAGGTGGATCTCTGCTCCACTGTGGGCCCCCACGGGCTGCAGATTCACAACCTACCTCATAATTGTCTGCACCATGGGCTGCAGGGAAATCTCCTTTCCAGGGCCTGGAGTACCTCCTGCTCCTCCTTATCTACTCACCTTGATTTCTGCAGAGCTGTTCCTCTGACATGTTTTCACCCTGCTCTTCTCTGGCCCCAATTACACCTCCACAATTTTTTTTTACCTCTTCTTAAATATGCCTCACAGAGGCGTTACTACCATCTTTGATTGACAAGGCCTGGGCCTTGAAGCCAATACGGATTGGGCCTGCTGGACATGGACAAAGTTTCTGGCAACTTCTCAGAGAAGCCACCCTTTAGTCCCCTCATTACCAAAACCTGGTCTTGCAACCCAAATATAATGCTCTGAATAACTTGACAAAAGATTTTATGCACACTTAAGTAGCTCTTCTTCTATATTTATTACTCAAGTGGAACATTCTGCAATATTTTGATTATGAATTAAATTTGGTGGGATGTCATTTGAAATCAATGTGTAGTCAGCCACCCAAGGCTGAAACTTAAAAAAAACCCAATCATATCTTTCCCCCTCCAGATGACCTCAAGACAGGGTTTTTATACAAAACCTTGGAAAAAGGTGGTAGAAGAATGGTTGCTGCTAACATGACATTTATAGCCATGCATATAAATACTTTAAATATATTTATATATATATATTTTGTATATATACATGTATATAAGAATATGGATGCATATGTATGTATACATACAGACATACATACGTCACACCAGTAGTTGGATTTGATCTTAGAAGTCTTTTTTCGGCCTTATTGATTCTGTACTAATAAATATTTTTTAAATGGAAGAGACACAAGAAGAATAACCATTCATCTGTGTCAGTCCTACCAATGGCTTTTCATTCACAGACATTTCCATGGTGGATTCCATGGAACCATAAAAAGCAGAATATCCTGATTTGGAAGGGACCCATCAGGATCATCAAAGTCCAGGTCCTGCTCCTGAACAGAACAGCCTGAATAATCATATCATGCATCTGAGAATATTGCCCAAATACTTCTTGAACTCTGTCCGGCTTGGAAGCGGATGTGACCACTTCCCTGGGGAGCTTGTTCCAGCATCCAGCCACCCTCTGGGTGAAGAACCTTTTCCTGATATCCAACTTAAACCTCCTCTGACACAACTTCAGGCTATTCCTTTGTCCTGTCACCTCAGAGAAGAGATCAGTGTCTGCCCCTCCTCTTCCCCTCACGAGGAACTTGTAACTGCAGTGAGGTTCCCCTCAGTCTCCTCCAGGCTGACCAGACCAAGTGACCTCAGCTGATCCTCATACGTCTTCCCTTCAAGGCACTTCACCATCTTCATTGCCCTTCTTTGAATGCACTTTAACAACTCAATGTCTTTTTATTGTGGTGCCCAAAACTTTTCACAGGACTCAGGGTGAGGCTGCCCCAGTGCAGAGGAGAGCAGGACAATCCCCTCTCTCACCCAGTTCTCATGCACCCCAGGACATGGATAGCATTCCTGGCTGACAGGGCACACTGTTGACTAAGTGTGAGAGCTACCATGAACTGGGAAAGGTCAAAGAAATCCAGATTTTAAGAAATCTACCACAGATCTGAAGTGCTAACTTTCCTGTGTTGTAATATTGCATTGCAGAGTACACCAGAAATCCAACTAGCTGCAAATTAATGAATCTGTGTGCATAATTCCTGTACTCCTGGACTGAATCTAGCATCTGAGATAGCTTTTATCTGACTCAGCAATCTGACATTCTCTAATATTGCTCTGATTACACAATTACACATCCCCACACAGAGAATACATTTCTCTTTTTTTTAAAAAAAAAAAAGAAAAAAAAAGGAAAAATAAGAAGGAAAATTTGAAATGACCACAGTGAAACTAATGCAAGTTATGATAATGATGCTCTCTGTTGTCTGGGAAATCCAATTTCAATTTTTTTTTTTCTGAGACAAATTTCATATGACTAAATAAATAATGCAAGTCCTGACTGGAGAGCAATATAAAGGTTCCACTCTGCAAAATATATTTTCACTGCAAAATATATTCTCTCTCTGAACATTCCTTTTTTTTGGTCATAATCTTTTCTCTATTTGTACTTACAAGACAAATAAACCACTTTTTTCCTGCATTTTTCTCAACAAATTGATGAAGACATTGCTTTGTTTCAGTATTTCTGCTTTCAAACTCCCTAGAGAGATGGAAAATTATGTCATATTCAAACTGAGATATTAAGTAATTTTCAATATCAGAAAAAAGAGACAAGCCCTGAAGTCCAGAAAATAACAAAAATAAAAAGCAGCAGAAATAACTGCAGCAGTAACGTATATGACATTTTCTACTGATCAACAAAAGGAGAAAATAGATAAAATTCCTTTGGGATTTAAAACACTGTAACAAACTGGATTAATGGTATGAACATAGGCTAATCAGATTTCTTCTTTCTGCATTTTTTATATATAATATGCACTGAAGAAAAGAAGCTAAGGAACTCTTTTTTGCCTTATAGCTGAAAATACAGTTAATTTCTGCCTAGGTACAGTGTAGCATCCATGGTGTAGTTGGCAGCGCTGACCCATGTCTGCTCACTGTGTGTCCACAATGACCAAAGCAGTGCTTTTCCCTGCATTACTCCACCTCTGCCAGCTGCCTGACGGACTCCTGCTGGCAGGAATCCCTTTCCAATTGCTTGGCACTGACCCTCATGGTACAGTGGAAATCAAGCCTGGGATGGTAGATCCCTTAAATTCACACTGGCTGGTAGGTACCTTCGGGGAGAGCACTCAGCTTTCAAAGGCTATTTCTGCCTTTAGTCCTTGAAGGTGAATCATCCAAGCAACTGTCCTTTACTGCTGAATTTGAGATAGCAAATTTATTCTCCATTTCTCATCCTCTGTCATTTTTAATTTATCAGTTAGTAGATATTGTGAGTGCTCAAGTGAAAGTTTGGGAGTTAAGCCTGAGGATTTCCAAGGCCAAGAGAAAACATAATGCTGTTCTGCTAAATCACCCAGGGAAGCCAACTGAAACTGCAGAACTCATTACCTGACCTAACTTAAATTTTTGTGTTGCCTCCTTCAGCTAATTAACTAAGTGTCTTTAGAGATCGTCTGAATAAAACATCAACCACAGCAGTGAGAGCAAAAAGAAACTGCTCCATGCACACACAATTTGCGGGTGCTCTCCCTTTTAATAAACCTTTAGTCCAGCCTTCTACAAATTGCACCTTTTATACAAGTGCATATTGGACCATCTACTTAATTTTCTGTTAAGTAAAAATAAAAATCAGGAAAAAAAGTCTTTTAAGCTTGTGTACCTGTGTGTGTATGTATACAAATAAATGAAACCTTCAGCTGGTAATTGGAGCTGGGGATTATTTTTTAAAGATTGTTGGCAGGCAGAGCCCAAGCACATCATGAAGGTGCAAATGTATACCTCTATGTTAATAGCTGCTGGTTCCATCAACACTGTCCGACTGGTTAACCAAAGGTTCAGGTAGCTAGCAGGACAGCTGCCAGCTTTCATTATTAGCTTGAGAAATAACAGAGAACAAGAAGTTGTAGCTGGAGAGATGTGTTTTAGAAAAAAAACAGGAGAAAGAATAAGTGTATGTATCACTTTTTGATTTATCCCTTTCTGGTGCTCAGAGTATGTCATTCCCCTTTGTTCGGTTTCACTCAACCACATATCATGTGGTGCCTAAGTAAGTTATTCTTTTCTTAATAGTGGTATTGTAGAACAAATTTCCTTAGATGATTCCATGTTGCATCAGAAAAAGTCGTAGAGTCATAGAGTGGTTTAGGTTGGATCGGCCCTTCAAGATAGCCTTATATTATTTACATTTCAAGTGCCTTAGATGAGAAAAAAAAATTGCCTATACACATCCATATTAGGACTGAACTAAGAAAAGCATGGGGTATGCATAAAAAGTCAGAGTTCCATTTTCTTCGGGTTTTAGCCAATTGACTTCCATAAACTCCAACAAGGATATTTCCTGACTTATTAGTTGAGTCCTACTTTTTCATTGTTATTTTTGTGTAGTTCATTTATTTTGCTTGGTTGGGCTTTTTTATTGGTTTTGTTTTGCTTTTAAGATGCTGTCATGATTAAAGTTTTCATAAAACCCAAGAGAAGTTCTAGCAATAAATTCAATGGTCCAGTAAGCATGATAATCCTTTCACTTATGGCCAAACAAATGGCTCACAGTCTATTCCGTAAATGAAGATCACTCTTGACCTAGAGCTAGCTCTTTCACTCCATCTGAAGAGTATTTATGTGTGTTTGAATGACACATGCACTATGGAAATCATAACTTTTATAGGATAAACATAAGATACAGATACTTGTCTGCACAGACATGAGAAATAATTTCATACAGGTTGCCAGGACTAATGCAGGTGATATTTTTTTCTTCTATTTGTTAGATAAATAGCAATGGTAAATCGTAATATAAATGACCCATACAACCAAGGTTTTTTCAGAGTCTGTTCAGTGAGGCAGAAAAAGTTTCAGTTTCGGCTGGTCGATGTGCACTTTGATTGCTGACCCTTGAACTCCAGGGAAATAAGAAAAGGAGAATGAAAGCAGAATTCAAGTGGCCTTCCCTCTGCTGAAGTGGCAGAGCCCATGAATCTAGCCATTGACTTTAATGAAAAGCTGAGGCATTGCACAAGCCTGATCAATCACAGAAAATAAAACAGTCACATCTAAATTCAATTTCAGGGTCTGATCTTTTATATTCTCCCAAAGTCTCTAATTGCCAACACACTTATTGCTTCATTTGCAGTAAATGTTCTCTTGTGAAAACCCTTGTACTCATCAACTAGCCCCTAGATGTGGTCTGGGTCTAGCAAAATAGCACTGAATTGAGATTTTCATAAATCTTAGCCATCCAGGTTAATATCACAGTTCTTCTTTAATTAAACAGCTCTTGTTTAATATATTTTGCCTATCCCAGTTACAAATGTGTTAAAGTTTGTTTACAAATGCTCCTTAAGTTTTGGACATGGCAGGGAACAGAAGGAATGCCTGCCTAATGTCCTGTGGTAGACAGAGGTGGCTGGAGACAGCCCAAACTGAGAAGTGGGTAAAGGTGAAGCCTTGTTTCTTAAGAGTAGCTGCCCTTGAGAAAAAGAAGGAAATAAGTTATGCCATGGTAAATTAAAGGTGGACAAGGGAGATAATTTGCACCATTCCCTTGCACACCAGACTGAACTGGAGGTGAGGGGAAGGAAAAAAACCAATGTCACCAATTCATAAAGTGCCTTTATCTGATCCTGAAACTGAGCAACCATCTGCTCTTGAAGAAGTTTTTGTATGTGTATCAATACTAAGGTGATTCTTAAGACACTAGGAGAACTTCAGGTGTGAGATGCAAGGCTGTCAGCACAGAGGCAAGCTTAAAGTGGAATGACCATCAGGAAAGGTGGTTTGGCTCTACTTTTGGCTCTACTGGAACATAAAGTCCATATTTGTCAGTGCAGAGGAAAGTGGAGAAACTGCCACAGACTGAAAAGCAATGGGAATTGTATTAGAAAATTTTTCATTTATATCTGGTCAAATGCAAATCTTATTTTCACTTTGCCATGTTTGTAGTGCCTTTTCTTTGCTTTCTGCTGAGTACTGAGCTCTCAAACATATTAGCATGAAAAAAATATAAGGGAAATGTAAGCTTCATTCCTCATATATTTGAAATACTTATTTGATTTTAAGAGTTATTGTTCATTCCCTGTTGGATATTGCCAAAATAATCTAATCATTGAGGGAGGAATGGGGGGGGGGGGCCCGGGGGGGGGGGGAAGCAGTGATTTGTAACTTTGATAACTAAAAACTAAAAAAGAATTATACTGATATACAATAACTAAAACTGTTCCAAAATTTTCTTAAAGCTCTCTGTACATAAAGAAGAATGGGCATGAGAAAAATATGAATTTGAAGGGTAGAGATGAGAATACTGTCACTGATTAGTGAGCAATTAAGTCGCTAATTGGAAAACAAAACCCTTAAATAAAGAATTAATTTAAATTCTTTCAAATTATTATAGGAGAAAACAAGTGTCATTTCAACTTACTAAAGGAGAAGAGAGAGAATATATTAGTAAGATTTATTTTCTGACACACTGCTTTCTGTCCTCTTTTCTGACTTTTGGCTAGTATCATATAAATGTTAAAGATATATGTGGCCAAAATTTCAAATTCTGGCAAATCAGCTGTCTCTGCATTATCTTTCCTTATTGACTTGCTATGTCTATCTTCAAAGATACCGTTCCCTGTGAGTAAAATGGCCAATCCCAAATGACCGGAATTGGAAATAATAATAAACTACTTGTAATTCTTATAACTCATTACAAATCCTGAACCTCATTTGACAAACTTGTTTATTCACTCAAATTCAGAAGCGTATGCAATGCTGCTCTGGAGCTTGTACACACTATAACAAATCAGGACACAAATAACAGATTGCAGTAAGGCAGTTCATTGTCAAAGTTTAGAAGCATGAGAAAAATAAAAAATAGGGAACTGATAAAAGTAGTGTGATCTGAATATTAGTTTTGCCATCCTGAACTATGCATTCTGCATGCATCTGCAGTTTCACGAAGCTCAACTGTTAGCTCAGCTCAACCCTTTAGAAAAATGCGAGTGGGACAGCTGCACTTTATTATCAGGAGTGTAAAGGGGCTCAGAACAAGATTAGCTACTGCTGCTGCTGCTGTTAAAGAACCCCAACAGCCCCATGCCTTCTGCAAATCCAAACCCAAACCCCAAAACCACACACACACACATATACATAGGCATAGATGTATCAGTCCGTGAGAAGAATATATTCTGAGAATGAGGATCTGTTACCTGAAAGCTGAAAGAACTATTAAAAACTGATATTTCTGGAATCAGAAGGCACTAACAGGGGAAACATTAGAAAGAAATAACTAGAGAAAGTATAATTTAAAGCTCTTCAGGGCTAACTGGTCCTAGGGTTCTATATCATGTTATTGTTGCTGTGTAAAGTATACTGTGCAATTTTCATATTTGATCTTTATTATGATCATAAAGAAATTGTTCTTAGCTTTCACCTCTGTCATGCCACATCATCATGAATGTGTAGCAGGAAAATGTTGTGTAAGATCTGATCTTGAAGATGCTTTTAATACAGTCAAAATAAAGATGGAAGGCATAAAGCTGCCTGCACCTCTGCTTTTCTGTGGCTTTGAAGAAAATCAGAAACATAAGTCTTTCCTGCCTTCCCTAGTCTTTGTCAAAGAGCCAAGCCAAGTGACAACTCCAGAAAGTCAATCTAATTCAAAAGGCTAGACTCTGACAGTCATGATTAACAAAGCATCCATTTGGCGGAGACTTGACAGTTAGATGTCTGGAGTGATCCTTTCAGAGAAACAAACAGTTCATTTACAAATTACACTTCATTAGTTTGGAGAAGATTAATCTAATTGCAGATGGCAAATTGCAACTAAAGCTGCATAATTTTAGTGGAAGTACCAGTAAAACTTAATGTTCATGAAAACTACAAGTTTAGAGGTGAATGACTCCCTCCACACCTTAAACTGCAAGAAGGTAACAAATTATGATAGCCTAGAGTCTTAAAGCAAGTTTAATGCAACTGGGAGGCAGAACAAAGATGTTTCAGGAACACACATACTTAGCTGTATGTATTGTTTACCGTTTTAAATATACCCATCATGTTTCTAGGCCTATTAGGGATGCAGAGATGCACGTTTTTTTTTTTAACCCAGAAGTTTGTAGTCAAAGCCAAATGCACTCCTCAAATTGAAAGATATTGAAGGGAACGTGGAATTCCAAATAAAAAAAAGTTTTAAGAAATTGTTGTTCAAGCAGCCCATTAAGCAGGCTAGAAGTCCAACAGGTATAGAGGGAGTTATTGATATGGTTCAAGAGTTTTGCCTCATAAATACCCTTCTAGCACTTACTTAATTATTAATACAGAGGTGGACAACTTCAATAAGGGACAAAAGACATTCTTACAAAACACTGGTACTTAGCTGGTTTGTGTAAGTATCATAAAGAGAGATTTGAAATGGGGCCTTTTAATCAAAGAAAAAAAGGAATCATAAAGATGGGCTATCCTAGATTAGTGTCTTCACATTTTTTTAATAAGAAACTTGGAAGCCTGGTTTCACCCCAGTCTCAAGAAGGAAATCCTTCTGCATCTTGCTATGATATCCTTCTAAATGGATACACTAATCAAAAACATTTTTCTATATCTGTTTACTTCTCTTTCAGCTTCAGAATGACAATGGCTTAATCTTCTCTTACAGATTTCCATTGCCAATAATCCTTTCCATATTTCCTGCACAAGGCATATGACATCTAAATTAACATATTGACACTGCTGAGTCAATTCAATGCAGGAAAAGCAAAAGCATACAGAAACTGGAGTCTGAGAATTCTGATGACAGATTGCACCCTAATAACTGATGACATGACAAATTATTAATAATCCATCTACATCTCTGAAGACATAATAATGTAAAACAGTAGTGATATATCAACAGCTCAAGAATTATTTTATTTTCTTTTTCCATTTTATTCAGGTATTTTGTCAGTCTTTTGGTAGATTTAAAATATTCAATTATTTGAAACTTCTCTTCTGATGAGTTAAAATATCTTCCATGTCAACCAGGCAAAAAGCAAAGGAATAGGCAAAGCACAGTAGGTGCTGAGAGGCTAACTGTAATCACTGTGTGATATTATGTTCATTCATGCTGACATTTCTGTTGGTCAAGTGGCAACTTTGGAGATCCTGAAGTGAGCTAGCAGTATTGTGCATGCTTTATGCACACATCCTATTTGTTTTTAACAATATTGCCACAAAAAAGAGGGAAGGGAAAACCAGACGGATTCTTAACATTTAGGCAAAACCAAATAAAATCCAAGAATAAACACAAAAGTTCCCCAATAAAACAATCAACCAAATGAAAAACCCCCCAAACTAACCCGAAATAAACCAAAAAACCAAACCACTAAAAAACCAAACAAAAACCCCAAACCTAAAAACTCCGCAGCAAGCCTCACCAGGGAGAGCTGATTCATTATGTCAGCTCCTCAGGGGTTTCTAAAACAGATTTGGCAGGGCAGCGACTTTCTGACATGACTCAGTTTGTTGAGCCAGTGATCAAGTGATTTGTGTTGTGACAGTTCTCTACAGGTCAGTTCTAGGAAATGAGATTATTTCTGTTCAGCAGGAAATAACAAGACAATGGCAGGGTCAGCAAATGGAGCAGACATGAAGACATAAGGAAAACCAGTGATCAAGTGATGGCTTTTGTAGCCATGTTTCCAACCAAAGAGTTCTAATTTATGGTCCAGATACACTTCTCCTACACAGGATCCACAATGCATTTTCAAGCATTAAATTAAAAAATGAGAGGAAAGATACTATATTTTAAGGAGATAAATTTTAACCACATTCTTAGACATCTTTAGTGTATGCTAATGAGTTAAAGAAACAGCAAAAATATTAATTCAAACTAAATTTTAAAATAAGGAAATTATGCAGAGCTATGACAACGGGTGAGGAGGACATCAGCACAGGCATAGTACAATCCACAATAATGGTAACGCACAAAAAGTTTAGTTTGTCGTCCCTAGCATTTTCTACTTACGGGCTTTGGGTACTGGTCAGCCTAAATGCACAGCATATCATAAAAACTGTAGAACTTTATCCATTCTAGGTCAATTAGAAGAGTGTATGTTAACTGGCTTGTCTAAAACTTCACCATGCAGCTGGAGAAGAGCCTCTCTTTGAAACTGCAGAAGCATTGAAATAAACCAACTTCAAAGACAGCTGAATTTTATCTACCTATTAAGCCATGTCTTAAATACACCTATGGTACTATTCAGCTGTTTAAAAGGCTAATGACTATTGTTATATATTCTTGTTAGCTCTCATACACTATTCACCTTGTATAATAACTGTGTGTTGGGCATGTGGGCTTGACTGGGAATGGCATATATGCCGTGCAGCATAATTCTGTCCCGTAGATTTCACCATATTTTATTTTCTTATTTAAACATAATTTCTAATCCTTTCAAATTCCCAAAAATAGATGGCATAAGTGTCAAAAACAGAGTCCATTTAATCACTTCCATGTTTGGAAACTTCCGTTTAACCATGGAAAATTATATCCATGTAGAACCCTTGAAAGTGGCAAAATTTCAAACGTAAAAGTAAGGACACACTTACTCTGGTGCACACATTTCATCTGCTATTGCAAAAGATTATCTGTCAGCAGCTAATGTGGACACATTCCCTTCCTTATGTAATGTTTTGCTACTTTACATGGGAGAGAATGTTCATTTCTTGATAGTAGGAAATTATCTCAGTCATGTTACTCCTAGAGCTATTGCCATGCCCAAGGTGATATATCACTCTGTTTTTATATTACAATAGATTCAAGGATTGCATTTGCTTGAAAATACCATATTTGATATTTGAAATAAAATAGAATTGATGTTTTCCCTGTATAATAGTTCTTAACACTTTGTAGAGGCTTGACTTTCAGAGGTTTTGTGAATGCTACTGAAAACATTGTGATGATAGAGGTATCCCATGATAATGGAAGAATCTTTCACAAGAGACAAAAATTGAATCTAAATGGAGGGTAAGGGATTTAAAGCATAGAGCTCACAACCCCTACAGTTACTAAGACTTTTCTACACTACAAAAAAAAAAGTTATTTTGCATGTGCATAGGACGTCTCTGTCTAAGGCATTTAGATTTTAAAATGAAAGTCCACAAAAAGCAGAGCAAAACCACTGCTAGAAAGAACACCTTAGTATTATATCTATTAGCAGTATTTCAATTGCTTTGTTTTGCTAAAGGCAGGTTGTCAAATTGTATGTGATTTACAGTGGTTGATCTTTGGGTAATAATGAATAAGCCAGGTGAACATAGTGATGAAATACCAGAGAGGGGATCAAAGCAGTTACATAATACATCAAGCCAGCAGGGACCTCAGGAGGCTCTAGTCCTAACCCCTGCTCAGAACAGGCTCAGCCACGGAGTCTGACTGGTTTGCTCAGGAGTTTATTGCAAGGAGTTTGGAAATCCTCCAAGGAGAAATGCACCACCACCTCCCTGTACCCTGCTCCGATGCCTGGTTATCCTTGTGGAGAAAAATTAGTATCCTAAATCACTGTGAAGAGCTCATCTCCACGTCACTCGGTACTGGGGTGCAGTCAGGTGCCGTGAAGCCATGTCTGCTCCCACTGAACAGTCCCACAGCCATTCTTTGCAGGGTGAGTGCTCCAACCCCGCTGTCTCAGTGACAATTTCCAATGTGTTGATATTTATTCTGCTTCTGGCCCAAGCCAGACAATATTGCACCCTTTGCCAAGCCATGTTGAAACTTCCCCATCACATCCTTCCCTCTCACATGCCCAAGAGGACTCAGTCTATGAATTTTCTTATAGCTGTAGTGAGGCTGTGTTGTCCACTTAGGCTTGGGTACCCCTGCCGTCTCTCAGAGGGCCAGCATGTTCAAATGACACTACTAATATGTTTGGAAAAAATAGCTAAGTTTCTTCATTAGAACTGACAAACCAACAGCAAGTTTCTAGTTACGAACAGGTGAAAAGCAATGGGCCTAAGTTGAACCTAATTAAGTCCATTAGTTGAACAAATAGAGGAAGAAAAGGTAATTAGCACCACTCCACTAGCAATGTGCTTGACACTGGGTAATTATCTTTTGGAAAAGTACCACAGGGCACTGCAGTGCTACAGCTAAGCAGGTTTTCAGACTAACTTAGAAAGACCTGCATAATGGAGTCATCATTGTAATGATTTCCCAGAGAACATGAGAGAAATGTGGTAAGTGACTTTGTTGGAAGTGAAAAGATGTATTTGTTCTTAAAAGATGTTTTTAACACTTACACTGTACAAAAGGAACAAAAGCCCAAAATACTGCTTAGATACGTATTTGTAATCTAACTGCATAATCTGTTTTATAACAGTGATATGAAGAACTTTCCCATTCTGAAGGGAAGATGGAACAGGACTGCTTCAGCCACATTTTAGTACTTATGTGACTTTTATAAAATTAGTATTAGCAGTATTGTCAAATTCTTCTCAGAAATAGAAGATCAATAGAAAAAGATCCTTAAATAAAATTTGAAGGCAGGCCAAGCAACAAATGGGAGAAATAGCAATCTGTAAATACTGTGTACTATTTCTCAGTTATTTGGAGTGCTGTCTGGAATTAATGCCTATTTATTAAGGTAAGGCTTGAAACAGAATATATATTACTTTACTGTTATGAAGGAATACTGCATTGCCTACAGTTTATTTTGCCCTTGAGTACCATAATGACTTTTTACCTGTATTAAATCCTTGTGTTTTTGTAACGAAATGCACGCTCTTGCGCCTTAATGAGCCTTCAAATGTAATTTATAATCAAACATTATGAATCTGCAGTTGCTACATTCCCTGTTCACACATACCCATTTCCAATACATAGCACAACTTTATTTCTAGTGGATCTATCACTCCAGTCTACTTGTGATTTCCTAGATTTGAAGTACTTTAAATTGTCAGTCTCATCTTCCTTAGAATGTAGGTATTTGCTACTAAAATTCTTTATATTAAAGCAAGTGTGGGTATTTGTTTCCAAAGTTCCTTCTGTTAAAACAAAAAGGACGAAAACCTCTGCCTAGGTAATGTTGAATGTTACCCAGAAGAAAAAGAAGAAAAGGAAATAAATAGTGATTGGATGATGTTTCCAAATGTTCTCTGAAATATTTGCCAGCACTACCATGTTTCGCTGTAACCCATGTAAGTTTTCACTTCTTTGCATTTACACTAAGGGAGAGCTTCTCATTGATTTCGACAGTAGCACAGCTAATATCAGCTCTGAGGAACATGCTTGTGACTACAGATTCCTAGTTTTTGCACTGCAAAATATGGCACGAATATTGGAACTGAAAGTGGCAGAGCTGGTTAATTAGACAGACATTGTCATGAAGTTTGATCAGCTAAGAATAACCTAGTATCTCTTTCTGTATCTAGTCATCTAATCTCATACTATACATTTTGCCTATTTCAACAAAAATTGATTTAAGATGACTTAATAAAAACACTTCAATTCTTTTAAAGTTTTTCTGATGTTGATGGATCTCCCTATAGGTTTTCGGTATAGCAGACATTCCCCTGAACATGTTTTATCTCAATTTATATTACTGTATGTCATATTGTATAAATATTTCATCTACCTACACTGACAGAAATCAAAATCTCCCATAACCTCTGGTGGTTGTATTTGTGAATTAGTGAATTTCTGTAGCTAGAAATATTTTCTGTCTCTTCATTATAAATAAGGAAAATACAGTTAGCTAAGCTATATCACTGTGAATGAATTAGGAGTAGTAGAGATGATTGATCAGTCTCATCTCCTATGTATGTGAAAAGGATATAAGGTTGTGCAATACGTCAACTTATTTTACACCTGAGCGAATAACTATCTTCTTGTCCTTTTTCTTTCTGTGTACATAGCTATATATAGTTAATATATATCAAATCACTATTTTCAAATAGAATCTGTGAATCTAAATGCTTCAAACAGCCACAGGGGCATATTTATTCCAAAGAGTGAATCCAAAATGACACAGCTAATGAGTATGTCCTTGAAGGACTTAGGCTGCATTTATGCATATGTAATTTGGTTACGATGGATTCATTAAGGAAAGGCAGAGATGTCCATATTACCTGAAGCCTATTTGAAGAGAACATCTGTTTTGCTAAATGGAGAGCATTTTTGAAATGAGAATGAGCAAGAAACCTCATCTTTGCACATGGAAAGAAAAGAAGGAAGGACTTAAGACAGAGCAGTTAAGTACCAATATCTGCTAACATTATCTGGTGCAAGAAAATAAACATAAAGAAAATGGCATGTTCTCTGGGCTGCCTGAACCAACCCATATATTTATAAGTATAAATATTCACTATGCTATTAGAATCTATAGAAATAAAAACTAAGAGATTTTTCAGCAGAATGAACCATTAACAAGGTATAACATAACAAGGTACATAAATAAAGGAATATAAATAAATAATCATATGTATAAATAAAAGATGAAGGACCAATAAACTTGTTTTTGGTCTACACAAACCCAGGTTTACTTAAGCTAGTGGTTTGTCAAGATTATACATGGATTCTGCTTTGCAGGGTGGTTTAGCAGGCTCTGCAGATACCAGTGTTGGTACAATTAGTTCTGATCATCAGAAAAGTCCAATTTCTGGAGACTTTCTCCTCAATTCTTTATATATAAAGTCCAATAATCTTGTAATGTAAGCTTGGACTTCTTATATTAATCCTTCTAACAACAGAAACCAGAAAGAACTTCTTACCTACTCTCCACTACTGAAACAAAAGTTTCCAGTATGAAGCAGAACACAGGTTATGGAGAAATTTGGTATACTCTTACATTGCATTTTGTATTATTTTACCATATTTTAACCACATTTCAAAAAGCAAAAATTCTGTATTTTTTAGTTCTGTGCTGCTCTTTATGAAGCATCATATCTGGTTCACATTATCCATTGTATATTACCCACATTTTCCAGCAGAAAAGTAAGAAAGAGATAAAGTTTCCCAGTTCTGCCTTACAGATTCTTTCCTTCACATTCAGACAGCAAATCACCCAGGGAGGGCTAACCTTGTGAAAACCTCATGTTATACTGTGTCCATTACAATCATTTTGTGAAGCCAAGGAAGGTATAAGATATCCCACTGCTTTCCTTCTCTGCCCTATTGAGACAGTGGATGAGTCTTTCATGTTTTCATGGCTATTATTGTTAACATAATGATATTTGCATATATACTAGAGCTCAGATTTTAATTAAAAATAGGTCCTGATCAGCAGGACAAGTAGTCTGTGAATGTGAAAAATTATTTCTTGATTAGAAGGTTTTAATCATATGTCTACCTGAAACATGACAGGAAATGCATAAATACTTTCTGTCCCTTCCTCATAAAAGTAAAATCACTACACAAATTAAGCATGATTCATACGTATAAGAGCACAAAAGATGAAAATTTCAGAGGCACTGCATTTTGATCATAAGCAGCTGAGTGCCTGCAGTTATAGTCTCAAGCCTTCCCATAACAGGGAAATGGAAGTCCCTTCCATTAGACACTTAGAATAAGAGTTAAAAGTGCAATATAGACAAGGACCAAAGGCAATTATGTTTGTTTTACAGGTTCAATAAAATAAATCATTGAACTCTTTGATCAATATACTAAAAATAAGATAAAAACCTCCAAACCTCCAAATTGAAGATCTTTCATTTAGTTTATTAATTCCATGCAAAATGAAGACAAATCAATACATTGCGTTTCCTGGTCTACTTAATGATTCATCACCCCTAAATATAAATATGCTGTCCTAAAAATAAGTAAGATGAAGTGGAAAGTGAAATTTGTATTTAATAGCTACAGACCATGGTAGTGTTTCTGGCAAATAAAATGGAAGAGTAATTTGGAAACCCAAGTAAATGCGCACTTCTTATTAGATTGACTTCTCATCCCTTTCCAACAACATGAGTGTATATCATAAACAAGTATTTTGATGATGGCAAGTCCACCACATTACTCACTACTAAATACAGTTTGAGAATTAAACCTGAAATAATTCTGAACATTACCTAGTTGAATTTTAAATGTAAAAAGTAGAACATACAGAAATGCAGTGGTGGTGAATGGAGGTAGACTTTAGCTATGAAATGCCCCAACTTCTTAAGGATTTGCTTCCCATTTTGTTCCTAAGCCCCTGATCTTTATTTCTTAAAATCTAGATATAGAAAGCAATACAAAATTTTTTTTCCTCTTAAATTCAGTTTGGAAACAAGACTGAGACTTCTAATTTCAACTTTAAGCCACTGTACTGTTTTACTCTTTTTCAGAGCATGCCCTCCTACTTGAAAATATTTAATTCCATTTCTTTCTCTTAGAAGAACTGAGAGACAACTTCCCCATTTCGTCAAGGTAGAGGAAAAGTCCCATTCAGCTAGCTGACTGGACTGAACAGATTGAAATTAGATTCCTCTTCTAACTTGTTACTATTTAAACTGCGCATCTTCCTTCTATGTGATGAGAATATTGTCCTGTGAATTGATCAATTATTGGCTGAAAAGTGAATTTCAAACCTACAGGACTTTTATTTCCTTCATATTACAGTCAAGACATATAATTCCTCCTCTTTGATGCACTACTGCAAGGATGGAGAGCCTAGGAAAATCATCAATAAATGAAAACCTTTTGTTTCATGGACTGGAAGGCATAGCAGACTTCTGTTAAAAACACTGTGAAAGGCATAACTGTACATAGAAAAAATGTTTCCATTAGGCACCTGGGGCTGACTGCCTCAGGCCTTTGCTAAGCAGTCAAACATCATCCCTCATTTGGGAAGCTCTCCCTGTATTCTCAGTTGTGATTCTGATTGCTGTGCAGTCACCCTCTTGAAAGGCTGTTTTTGCCTGTTATCTGCTCCATATTCTTCTGAAGTTCACCAACTTTCTGACTGGCATCTCACGCCTCTAACATCACTTCTACATCAATAAGCTCTTAGCACTAGACTAGCCAATGCCATGGTCTCACCCCTCTGCAAAAGAGAATTGCTCCCCAACCTGCTCCCACTTTTAAATTCCTGTTCTCTCTTCAGACTGCGCCACCGATTCTCAAAGGAGTCTTAAATCTAATGACTTCAAAATGCTAAGAGAGGAGAAAGGAAACTCTCCATAAAGCAAAGTTCTTCTGAAGTACTGGTGGATAAAGTCCTTGATCTTTCTTTCAAACCTGGCATACATAACCGTACAGAAGTTGTTTTACTAGGGTTGGAATAAAAAAAAAAATTAAAAAAAGAAAAGAGAAATAATAAAAAAAAATGAAACTCCAGAACTGCTTAATGTTATGTTAGCAGCATTACTGAAAATGAGTGAACCTACAGGAAGCCTAACAAACATGCTGAATTGCAAAAAGCAAGCAAGTACAGTGCTACTTAGAATTACAGGAAAATGATAAAAGCTTTTTAGGAAGCACTTTAATACAGCATACATTACATCCAGGACCAGATTTTTTATCATTTGAATCCTAAACAATACAAGTCAAAAGTTTAACAAATTTTTTTTCAGCAAATTTGGTTTTCAAAATTAGCAATGGCAGATTAAAACCCATGGTTAGAAAAGAATCATACATACTCAGCTGCACATGTGTTTCAGGGATGAAGACAACTGAAAGTATAGGACTGATAGGGAAAAATGCAAGTTTCTAAGCAGTAAGCAAACCATTTTGTTTAGAAAGAGTGATTTGAGTAAAAATGCTTTTTAAATGGATTCAATTCTTAATGTCAGGAGGGGCAAAGTTTTCACCTCCATCTCTTTCCAATACAGAAGAAGACAGAGGATAAACATTCTGTCCAGTCAGGGGTCAAGGTTGCAATACTTGCCTTCTCATGCCCGCTGTGGTGTTCCGCAGCCATCAGAGACAGCAATGCAGGTGACAGACCATGCATCAGCTGTGCTCTTCAGGTTTGGAGTATACAGCCTTATTCAGCCCAGATTTTTAGTGTATTTGACCATGGCTTGTTTTGTTTTGTTTTGTTTTGGTGTTTCTGTGGGTTTTGCTGTAAGCAAGATGTAAATGCATCAAACCCCTTGCACTTACATACCTGGCGAGAGAGAAGAAATCTCAAATCCTTTTATGCAGTGACTATTAGGGCAAATATTACAGTATTGCATCTTCAATGTCTAAAGTGATTTTCACTTTTAGAGGGAAGAGAGCAAACATCAATTACATGGGATAGAGTTCTTTCTTCAAAGGTTTTACAGCTCTGTAAGACTAGTAAAAGACCAAATGTGAAAGCAAAGAGTAATTCTGCTGTTTTAAAAAAAAACTTCTGTAAAAGAGATTATTTTGTAAGAAAATTCACCTGAATCTGAAAAGTGAAAGAGATAAAAGGAAGATTTGTCCCCCATTATTTTTCAAACAACAGGCAGAATATAATTTTTCATTAAACTTTATTTAGTGGTCTTAGCAAAATTTTATATAACATTTTTAAAATAGCAATAAGTCTTCAAAAAGTCTGCAAAATGTGGACTATGTCTTCATATATTTGGCATGTGAACCAAAATTTACTTGCTTTGGAAATCAAGAAGGAATTTTAGATATGTGTGCAATGTATTTTACCCCATCTTTTTTTGCAGCTGAACTATTTTTAGCACCATTTGTATTGCATACGCTTCTCACAAACATTGTCAGCCCTGGTTAAGTTTTCATAGCAGACAAAGCTCAACTAAACTAAGACTTTTCTTCTCTGATAAATGAGCTCACTGCTGGCTATTCTATATATATCCCATTATTCTCTGCTAGGAAGCAATAGATCAGCAGAAGTAGTTATTTTCTACATGAGATTTCTTAGAGTGTTGAAATCTTCAGTATATCTTAATTACTTTCAGATTTTTATTTTATATACTGATAAGAGAAATTAATTCTGACATTTGGAGAACTTCACAGGAAGTTATCTCAATATAGCCATCATTAAAAGCACTAACCTGAATAGCCCTTACTTAACAGAGAATGTTGCAGATTTGTGAGACTGGAATTTTGACAAACAAGCAAAACCAGTTCACTGACAAATAGCTTTAGACAGCAAATTTAATGAGGAGTTTTTAATTAGGTAGACTGTAAGGTTTAGAGAACAAGAATTATATTGCTGAGGCTCATTTTTTAATCAGTGGGGACTCAAACGAAACAATATTAATGCTTTATATATTTTCAAAGAAGTTTATCACAGCATTTTATAAAAGCATGATTTCAACATAGATTTCCTGTCCTTTTTTTTTTTTTTTTTTTTGTTTTTCCCTCCTTGAATGATCTTTCAAAGACTGGAGAAACCACACCATTCCTGGAATGAACTGGCATTCTGTGAGGGATCTTTCTGTAATATACTGCCTGACTGTACCTCTACTATACCTTAAAAAAATGAACAAGAATTAAGCTTTTACTTTAACATATAATTCTGTGTTATGTTCCAATATATTCAAAGATTTTCTTATTTTGTAATGTCCTTGTGCTGGAATTTGTAATTTGCTGGATTATTTATTACTGCATTTTACTAAAATACTAAACCTGTTAATAAATAATTTGATGATACACTATTATTTCATATAAATTTGAGACAGTGTGATTGAAAACACAAAAAAGCTACATATGTCTAAGGGTACTTTTTTTTTCCCACACTGTCTATAGAATAGCAGTGCTGTGGAAGCCAAAAGATATAGAGTGAGGAGCTGGATGTTCAATCTCAGACAAAGATGGGAGGAGCATGGAGGTGCGGTTTGAAAAATTACTTGTGTAAGTTAGTTACTAAGTTCAGTTAGTAAAACAATGTGTTTTATGTGACTGGTGGGAGGTCATGCATCTTGCCACTTACTCGGCTTGGGAAATGTTTTTAATCCTTCTAAATTATCAGTTTAGAAATAGCTGGGTCATGACCTTTTTACAGCCAGTGTTCAACCACTCGTGCAGGATCAAGAGAAAGGTGAGGCAAGCAAATTAAGATGATAAATCAACAAGAACCATCCAGAAGTCTGGAAAACAGGATTTATCAAGAATAACTGAAAGAACAATAAAACGGAGAAAAACAATTAAGGTTCCTTGCTGGAGAACAGCAACATCTTGCTTCTCATTCAGAGTTTAGTTTTTCATGTATTTCATCTCTCTACGTCTACCCTATATGTCTCTACAAAAGATAGCAAATTTGTCTCATTAAGGGATACATATTCTGGAGCAGTGTCTTAGCATTTGAAGTATTTTATTTAATCTGCAGCAGTCAGCAAACAAACCAATTAAATTTAATTTATTTAGTATCTAAGAAAACCATCAGGTTATGTAGCTGGTTTGGGTTTGAATTATTGTGTTTAGGTGGACTTTCCAACCTGCTTTTGTAGTTTTAATAAGTATTCTGCAAAGAAAAAAAAAATTATGTCTCTTACAAATACTGAATAGTGATTTCGCCTAGAGAAGCATGCTGAAGAAAAATTTGTTTTAAGTCCTTCATCTGACTTCTCAAAGAAGCAAAATCTGTAAAATACAGGATAAAGGAGAATTGGAAGATAGCATTGATAATGGCAAAGATTTCTACATCACAGGAGATTTTTAATGTCGGAATTATTTTAATGCCTAACATACAGTTATAATAAATGCGTCTTATTTTCTGAAAGCTCTGTATACTCATCTTGTCAAAATAGTGGTGTGCTTCATAAAGCCTAGCTAGGAGCCAACATACACAATTTGTACTTAACAAGTGAAAAGCAAAGGAAATACTTCTTCACAGAATATGAAAACAACCTAAGTGATGAAAGTCTTCTCACTACTCGTTATGGCTGATCACAGGCCTACCCTGCTCCAAAGCAAGACTGAAAAAAGTTATTGAAAATTAATCCCCTGAGGGTTTCTAAAAAGTAAGGAATATCTACAGCTCATAGTCTTCCTAAATTACAGCTTCTTTGAGACCGGGCAAATATAACAGGGAAGCATTGTATATAATTGTTCAGAATCTATATTCTAATTGAAAAATTATTTTTACTTATCACTAGGAATGGAATGCTGGGACAGGGACTTTGTATATCTCTTCTTATTGTGTCACTTTTGCTTCATTTTTTCCTGGCTTTTCCTGCATTGAAATTCCATTCTACCTTTATTAGAGTCTTCACAAAATTAACCTGGTGATAAGAAGCTCATCATACATCACTGCTGTTGTCCTCTATTTGGTATGAAAACTACAAGGCACATAAAAGTTTGTTTGTATGACGTAGAGACATTACCTGTTCTGGATGATTTGCTGTGTGAAGGAATCTGATGCCTGCCCTATCACATGGAAGTGATCTCATTGTTGCCATGAAGTTGACAAGGTATTCATACCTCATCACTGGAATGCAACAATAGCTGCTATTACAAACTATGCGCTTCACTAGAAATTAGGTTCATCTCAAGCAATTTTTTTTTTTTTGCAAATTTTAGAAATGTATTGCACGTGCTGTTTTATTTCTTGAGATAGTGTATTATGCATGATGAATTTCCTTTCCATCCAACAGCTCAATTCAAATCCTTAGACAAGTTTAAAATAATGTAATCAACCTGCACATGCAGGCCCACATGCAGGATTCTCAAAAAATTAGCAATTTTATCTGCCAATCCAAGTATTTATACATACAGTTGTCTGTGTATTTTGATTTGTACTTCTTCAAATCTTTTCTATTGAATGATGACTAATACAAACTTCACTTCCTCCTGCATCATGAGGTAAGCATAAAACCTCAAAATGAAAATAAATTTTCTCATTTATATTAAGAATATTCGCCCACAGGAATAAGGAGCTTTCATTTGCTCCTCTAACACCACTTCCACAAAACACAGACACAGATACTAGTAAAACATTGCCTTTATACATCAAGTTGCTTTTTAAATTTTTAGATTTTTTTCCCATCTCTCTCTGCAAGAGAGTTAGATTCTGAATTTTGGGTCAAATCAATGATTTTTTTTCCCCTCATGTTTTGTTTTGGTTTTCCTATGAATGCAATAAAAATAAAAAAATCAAACTGATCTTGAATTGATAGGGAAGTTGCCAAGCATGTAAGCTAGTCATAAGAAAGTTAATATGAAATAGCTGCTCCCTTCAAATTTTCTAACAGTGAAACTCTACACAAATAGATAAAAGAAATAATTGCTTGAAAAACTGCTCTTCAGGAAGGATTTTTAACAACCTATGGATGTGTCAATAATTCTTAACTGCAGTCAGAATAAACTTTCTCCTGGAAAATAGCTACATCTAAACCAAATACATGTTTTTCAGTTTTTAATGCAGTAAGCATCAAATGAAAATAAAATGAAGGGCAGACACTGAAGACTGATGAGCTTGATAGGAGTCAAAAAATTATTTCAATATCTAGGTGGCTAAAGTTATTGTAGGTTTCATTAAGACAAATCACTGTCTAATATTCTATTCCTTGCATGAAGATAATTTGACTACCATCCAAACAAGAATGTGTACCAGAGGCACAAAATTTCCCTATCTCTGAACTTATTTTCCACATGGAAATCTTCATACCTGTGTATGTTTAAATAGATAATTGAGTATGTTGAGCTCATACAGTTTTGGCTTTATACATATCTTCTTTGTATGGAACATTTAACCTTCTCAGAAAGAGGCAACTCCAGTTTGAAGTTATTAATTATGCAAATGAGGCACAGCTGTGAATTACAGACCTGAAAGTGGACAGGCGATCAGCAGAACTATTTTGGCGTATGCAGTGGAGGGTCTGCTTAGGATCCTGGCTTAGGAGCACTCTGTAAAACCCATTGCCAGCACTGGATGCTCCACAATGGCATTCTGCTGTTCTCAGGGGCTGGAAAGGTGTCCAGGTAGTCAGATTTGTTTTATATCACAGGTCAAGAGTTATCTTACAGAGAAGACCTCACTTACTGGTGCATTGAGCCACCTTGTATCTGTCAATTTATGTGGCAAGAGGTACTAATCCTCCTCTCATTAGCCTACAAAACATTCAGTAATCAATTACTATAGAAATATTGAAATAATTTCTTATCTAAGACAATGTAACATGCACATTTGTGTAAAACACAAAATTTGACTGCATGGTTTCAGGAGCTTGTGTCTCACTATTTCTGGATGTGCAAGTCAAACCCAGATGATTACGAACAGTTGCATGTAAATCTCTCTTGTATCTCTGAAAAAGTCCAAAGGCACAGGATAAAATAGCTATGTGAAATAAGAATATCAATAAGAAAAAATGCTTCCCACTGAGAGTGCTCTCCATAGGTCCAGAGATAATTCACAATCAAGCGCATTATTCCCATGAGATAATTGATAAAAGACGTAATGCAAGCTTGCCATTACTGAGGTCTTAGAAAATAACCTAAATGGTTTTCTCTTCCCATAAGAGCCTGACTTTCCCTCATCCCACCAGCAATATATTCAATAAGATGCCATATCCAGTGAATTATCTATTTTCTCCAATACGTCTCCTAACTGGTTACAAGTTTCCATAGTTTTTAGCTAGTACTTACAAGACAGATTACAAGTGAAGATATACACTAAAAACAAATACCAAAAAGCATTTTCTATACTATGGGGACTGGATGGGTAGGGAAATTAAGGGAAACTTTAATGCATATGAATAAGACTAGAACATTATAAAACCATCTAAAGCAACTCTTCTGTCTTCTGTGGAAAAAAATATTCCAAATCATTTGCTAAAACTTCAGGGCTGTAAATTTTTATTTTTATCACTTTCCCACTCCTTAAAATATAAGTACAAAATAAAAGAGAAATTCAGTGGACAGAGAGAAAACACAGAAAAAGTTCTAAGTCAGATTTCCATCTGAGGGCTTGCTCATTTCTCTTATTGTAGAAAATCTGTCTCTCACCTAAAACCTGCTGCCACTAAAGCCTTTTCAGTACTTGTCCTCTTTTCTCGTCCCTTTCCACAGGTCCCACAGGCCTGAAGATTACAAGTGGTGTATCTCACTCTACCTGAACAGGCGCTGTGGCCAGCAAAGCAAGTGTCCACAAGGGTCAGACATCAGCCTTTCCCTCCACGGAACATCAGTTTTGGCCTCTTCCCTCTACTCACCATTGGCTTCAACAAAACTGCAGAAATTCCAATCTTTGAGGCATCTACCCTGTTGTATTTGATTCGAACTTGTCAGCTCCAGGTTACTGGAGTAATAAGGAGGAGAAAAAGCAACTAATTCTGTATGATTGTTTCCTTAGACGCACAAAATGCCAGGGAGAGTGATAACAGCATGTACAGCACTGAGTAATAAGGTAGCATCTAATGAAATACTTAGAAGTGTTCAGGCATTTCTTAAATGTCTATTAATGCAAAACACAGAGACAGAGCAATGCAGAGACTGAACCTGCTGAACATTTGTCCCCAAAATTACCTATAAAATGCCATTCTTTGTCATTTTCGTGACAAAAACTAAATCATTACACAGAAAAATCAGAGAAGAATGCTGCTGCATTCCTCTAGTGCTGACTATCAGAACCACCCCCTGATTCCCCTCTTGGTAGGACCCATTAAGAATCTATTAAAATCTGACTTTTCAATTACTCAGATTGAACAAGATTTATGTCCATATGTGGTGATCTGAGGTTAAGTGTAAGCACAGGAAGGTACCTAGTCCACAGATCCATGGACCTGCCTTCTGAAAACAGCAGGTAGTATAGTAGCATTCAAATAATCTTAAATGTATTCTAGAGATATAATTAACGTTGATGAACTGTCTATTTGGCATGAAGTTCTCCATAATGGGAACAGATTTGTCTACTGCAGTCAAACCTGATTTCTTCTCCCTCTTTTCAGCATAAAAGAAGAATAACTGTGACAAGATGTATGCTATTTCTTCAAAATTAAGCATCAGCATGCACTGACAAGTTTAGTTATTGAGGCCACGTTTTATAAAATTTTGCTGTTTTGAGGGTTGTGTACAGACTTTAGAGCTTTTGAGAGTAGAAGAAAGAATTTTCATTTTTACCTTGTAAGATCAGTATAGTATTGTAATTAAAAGCTTCTGAAATGCTCAGAAGAGAATGAAGAGTTTCAGCAGTGCAAGGAGGAAAACAACAATCTTCTAAGGGCAGATAAGGAAGCTCCATTTGACTTCAAGATGTGTGTTAATGAAGAGCAATAAACTACATTTCTTCCCAAAATGATTTGAAATTGTATGAGACTGACACAGAAAATTTAATCCCAACTGCATAAAATTCAAAACCTGGCCCAGTGTGCTCTCAGATTGCTCTATAGAGGTAACTATATAACAGGAAGGCAACTTGAAGTAAGCACTTTTTAAAGCATCTTGTTGTCATGCTTACAATATCATCAGGTTTTTTCATGCTCAGAGCTCACCCCAACCTAATCACTCTCAGAGAATCTGCTACATAATACTCTTGGGGTACCTTTGTATCTTCCTTGTCCTTTAAATGTCCTGTAGAGTGGATTTCTTCAGGGAAAGTACAATGTGGACAAGAGATAGAAGAAAATAATTTGCTATTTATACATAATGTTCTAGCTGAAATTAATAAGATGTGAGAATGTTCAGCTTCCTATCCACTAGAGGTGTTTTTGCTATGAAATGAAATTGAATCAATAAGCCATAACTGTTAAGCAATTTCTAGGAAATAAATAGACATGTTAATAATACATCTAAGCATATTTCAGACTTCCTGATTTCTTAATTTACCTAAAGGTACTACTGAAGAGAATGGGTTCTTCAGTCAAGGGCTGAAATCTTTACAAGGAGATAAATATTTTTCCTACTTTTTCAAGTTTCTTTTTGAAGGAATCGTTTTCTTTCTGTCTCCCAGAGTTAAAAATTAGAACTCAGCAAATGAAACTTTTTCCCAAATTACTTAGAAGAAGCTCCTCCATATGATTTCATATGATTCTTGTCATTACTTACACGGCTTCTCCGACTCTCAAGGGCAATGTGAGGTCTTGTTGATTTTGTTTAAAACAGTGGTTTAATTGTCCACTTTGAAATAAGAGATGCACCACTATGGATGACAGTGTTTTATTTGTGTGGACAATGTTATGTTTCTTTGAAAAGAGTAATCCAAAATAGATCTTTGGAGGGAGGGAAACTTTGCTGAAACTTTTTTGAGGGAATGGTGATGAAACTTCAGAGTGCAGCAAAGAGAATTCCAGCTAGGAAAATGCAGCTTATTCAAAGACAGAAAAACTAAACTAAGGAGTAAAAAAACAAGCCTCCAAAAGATTGGAAAAATTGTTTCTAGGGACAAAATCCACTGCAATTTTGAAAGTAACATGTTAAGAAAAAAAAAAAGTCTACCTTAGCAAATACATATTAAGTAGGTGAACAGCTTATATATACATATGCATTGTATAAATCTATTCTATCCCAACTGTACTTTTAAGCATTCTTTATGTCAAAAACTACCTAATACTTACCCTGTTGATATAGTAATGAAACAGATTTTTCTTTAATTTGTTAGAAGAAACTGTAACCAAATCTATCCACTCTCACATCCCTTTTTAAGCTAATGGTCTCTTCTATGGGTGGGAAAATATAAGGCAGCAAAAAGATAAGCATAGATGTAATGTGTATTACACCAAAAAAAAAAAGAATTAATTTTAAATCTGAAAAGATTTTATTAACATTGGTCAATCTTGTACTTCAGATTTGAGTTTTTATTTAATTCAATGTCATCTTCCTTCATGTTTCCGTGATTTCTAATAACTGACTTCAAATAAGTGAAAACATGAAAACATCCCTTCCTTTGCTACCACCTTCCTCCTGACCCATAGGTAAGAATATTTAAATTGATGAGTTATTCTTGCACTGTTATAAGATATTTCCTCACAATATCTGATCTATGAACAGTACAAGAAAATTAAAGTGTGACTATCTTAGACTAAGGATTAAACCTTTGAATTGTGAGTCTGTCTTCTCTCTTGTCTAGAGATATTGCATAGTATTTACAAAGAGAAAGAATACAAAAAAATCCACAGCCCTGCAATAAGAACCATATGAAAAATAAATGCAACTTATTTTCAGGTACAACTCTGAAGCACCAAAAGAGTTTGTAATGTTTTAAAAAGAAGCAGTACTATATTTCTCTTAGGGGGCTGTCCTCCCCTATTTTTAAAGGAGATTATCTCCTCCCTAGTCCCTAACAAACTAGGTCCTTCATGATTTATAGATATTCAATATATAAAAAGAAAATTTATATTTGCTTAGTTTGCTGATGAAACTCTTCCTTTTCTTCGCCCTTTGAAGAAGAGAAATAAATATCACATCACTGTCTCTAACAGACTGTCAGGAATTGGAATTGAAACAAATGGGCTCTCCAGGAGTCTAAAATGCTGAGCCAGGAGTCCAGACTCTGTTGGAATAGCAGTGGGAAACTTATCAGTGTCTTCTGCAGAAGAGCTGAAATTCTCTTTTATTCCTCTAGATGAAAATAAGCACTAAACATATACTAGCAATATATTCTATCTTTTAATCGTTTGAAAACACAGGATTAACTCTTCTCTCTCTGAGTGCAGATCCTTAGGGAAAGCCTGCTGTTGACTTATTCTCAAAGGGTGGAGTAAAACATCCAATGAAAACAAACCAGAATATTGTGGGAAAAGATTAAGTACCAAAAAAATTAGCCTTCTCAGTTTACATATTGATTAGAATAATGCAGTAATATTTCTATTGCCTTTGTTTTTAGTTGAACTCTATTCTGGACAAAAAACTTTGACTGAACCTCCTCTACTAATTTACCTATGCTAAAAATATAATTCTGCAGTCCTTGCTGTTGTATGAAGCAAATTAATCCATTGTCCATATAAATCTAGACTGGGTATATATGGCTTCTGTTTCTGGTGTGACTTACTTTTCTGTTTTTCTCAGATATTTGAAATGCAAGTTTGCCTCTGATCTCTCTCTAGTGTTACAGTGTTAAACTGTCACCAAAAAAATCACATTTTCTATTGATAAAATTTGTCAAGACGGGTAACCAAGCCCCTGGCATTACTTTCAGGTATCAAATTGAGTTTTCCTGCACAAGAGTTAAAAAACTTTTGGATGTGCAGCAAGCAGATTCACTATAGAAATCACTGAAGGAGAATAAATCTGAAATATCATGGCATAATTTTTTTATTTACCGTAATAATTTCTCAAGGACAGATTACTCTTAAGTTTTAAAATGAAAATCCAATTTGAATGCTGGGCGGGAGCTGTGCAGAAGGAATGGTGCAAAGCAGATGTACCAACATTTTTCTGCAGCAGATAAAGTGCAGAACTGACACACAAAGTCTTTCTATATGCCTAGGCCACTAAGCAAAGGGAAGAGAATTGGAGAAGTAAAGAAAAGCTGATGGACTGTGACATTCTTCTGTTTACGTGTCTACTTCACTGACACTTGACAGTTATTAAAGTTGTTCTCATGTTTGAGGGAATCATTTCCAATTGCCTGTACATGTAAAAGCTTCCAAGAGAAATACAACGTATCACTTCAAGAGTTCCACAGTTTAAAGTTTTTCCTATTTAAACCTCTACTTTATACAAATTTACCAGGCAGAGCGAGAGAACAAGGATTGAGTTGTTCTGATCCTTTCTATTGTAGAGTCTCTCCTGACTTTTTCTATGCCCCAGATGCTACTTCTTTACATAATGACAGCAAAAGAACCAGCACAACATGGCTTTCACACTTCAAACTAGGTGACGCACTTAATTTCCCTTTGAAAGCACGTGCCTCATTTGACAAAATTTTTTTTGTCAATGCAAAGACAAAGATGCCTGTTCTAGAGACAGTTGGTAGATGACACAGAAATAAGGGATGATGGGTGAGCTAAATGAGCAAATTACAGATATAATTTTGAAAAATATGGAAACACACACAAGGTAGATGACACTTCAGGAAATTGCTTCATATTGAAGAAAATTCATTCAAGGAAGATGCCTACCAATCCATCCTTTCACAAGGATATAGGTGTTAAGGTTTGGCTCCAAGTGAAAGTTATAGCATTTAGATGCTATAATATACTTTCTTTATAATGGAGAAAATTCAGCAGATGCTTCTCCCAGGCTGGATTTGTCCCACAGGCTTTAAAGACTTAATAAACGCAGCTGCAGTTTCCATAATTCTGAATTGCACAGGCTTGACCTAAAAGCTAAAGAGTTTGTAACTGCCAGTGCTTCCTACTAGTCTGGAAAATAAATATTACAGACTCTACACATATACATTTTTTTCCTACCAAATAAAAAACCCAACAAGAACAACAAACAGAAATGAAATTTCCTGAAAACCCAAATCCTCTAACATGACTCTTTTCTAGCAGCAATGACTTGGCCTGCTCCACTTAGGGTACCATATTGTACTTATCTATTTTGAAACAGCACTATATAAGAGTCAAGAATCAAAAAAATGTCTGGGCTGTTAAAGTGTTAAAATCTTTTGTCTGGGCCTCATTCCTGTCAGTAAAATCAAGTACTCTTATGGGTCTGTTAATTTGGCACCTTTAGCAAGATTTCTGTGTGGAGAACAGAACCTAGAAATGTACTCTGAAATCCATATTGACAAATCTGTTAATTAAATGTCAATCATAAGACCTGGTCAGCTAGACTCCACTTCCAAGCCTGTCAAAGTCTCTAAAGTTGAGATCCGAAATAAAAGCACATCAAGGAACAATAAAACTCACACAATAACACTTTCATGACATTTTTCATAGAGGATCTAATTTTCATAAGGAAATTAACTTCGCTTTTGCCAGCAACTGAAACCAGTGGGAGATTTTCCTGAACAAGCCTAAGGAAGGAGAATGACACTATACTTGGTGAACTCATTAATCTTTCTCTCTATCAGTATTTAGTCATGCACTATCTGGCAGCAAAAAGTCAAGAGGTCTGTGTACAAGATATGGGGTTTCATATGAATCAAGGAGCTGATGTTCAGGAATGAGTAACTGAAAGAACAAAGGCATTTGGTGACAGATGTGCCTATTCTTGTATATCCATGGAAAAGATGCCTATCACAGTGCATTTTTAAAGGTTATCAAGAGCAGTAGGACAACATAGTACTTTCAAATGCATTCGGACTGCTAAGGAGGTGTGATTGGAAAATCAGAACGACCACTTACTCTGATGCTATCATCCCATGAGATATTTTGGGATCTTGGACGAGAGAAAAAAAGATGAAATCTAAACCAAGTTTTCAATCTATGGAATTAAAGTTCATGCAAGAAAATTAGTTAATGCTAACTTTAGCAGAAAAGAGAGAATTCAAAATAGGTGCTTGCAAATAAGGGCAAATTATGCAAATTTACCCCAGATAGCAGTGTGAGTTCGTACAGTGTTCTGAAAAGAGTCTTATAACTTTACATACCTTTGTTCTGTATGAACTTTTTCCTTATCACATTTTTACTTAGGTTTCAAACTCTGTGCTTAGAAGCATTGGAAAAAAGGGAAAAATAGGGGCACAGAACAAGTACATTAAAGGTATGTTGCAGTTAAGGATTAAAATCTAGCATACTTCACAGCAAGTTGCAAGATTCAAGTATGACTACTGCTACTATGCATTGAAGTACAATGTACAATAGTAACATATGATATTTAGAAAATACAAGACCTTAAAGAAGACCATCCTTAAATCAAAACAATTCAAGTGAAAGAGAGAAAAAAAATGTCTGAAGTTGTGTGTGGGTCTCCAATATTTCCATTTGTTTCCAGGAATATATAACAAATATAACTGTCATATCACCTCAGAATTTTGGGTAGTTTTACAGGTACTACTTAAAAACTTGAAACCCTATGTAGCTCTACAGTGTAGACCCAAAAGGAGCTCAGACAAAACTAGAGCCAGACACATACAAGAATATATCTGCAAATTTAGCAGAAAAGAAGAAAATCTGAGTTTCATATTGTGACCATCACCATGAGCTTTACACTTGACAATAGATACCCAGAATTTCATTTTCTGCTTGGAAAGTAGGCATAGATTTTTGTCTTGATTTGCTTCCCCCACAGAATGGAAAGCTGAATAATTTTTAAAATGACTAAAAGTTCCACATACCTCTTAATTGTTTCCACTACTACAGGTCACTTTTCAAGTCTTTCACCCAAATGCTGAATATTTCTGCAGAAATACCTAGTTATCCAAAATAATTTTGAGAGAATATAATTATTTTTCTTCTGGATAAATAGGAACAATAAATGAACATTACTTAATAACTTGTATCTTAATGAATCTTGCATAGTTTTGTAATTGGAAAATAAGAAAATTCAATAATATAAAATTATTACAAAGTAATAACCATGATAACAAGTACTTAGAAATGTTGTGCTGCTATTGCATATTGTACTCCCATGCATAGTAACAATAATTATACTTAAATCTTGTAATCGGTTGTGAAGCATGCTTGACATGTTAATTTCAAGTCTTCTAGTGCCTTTGTTTTGTAGCTACATCACTCTCCTTCTCCTCATCCTACTGGGAAGGGGACTGATGAAGTATCTTGGTGGGCTGGGCACCTATTATCCATGCACAGTGTAGCTTATATTTGCTTCTATTTCTTTCTCTATGTATCTGCTTGGTATCATTCAGTCTAAGCTCATACAGCTCACATCTTAGAATAAAAAAAGGGGTAACCAGCAAAATAAGCTGGCCACTGGAGGGGCTGGAAGGTGTGTGTTCAATGTTAGTACGCACTTTGTTACATAAACTCAGAATTACCAAGATTGGAAGAGACCTTTAGGGTTGCCCAGTACAACTGGTAAAATGAACTTCAAATTCATAAATACAATCCTAAGCAAATGAAACATGAGCAACTATTAACTTTAAAACTCTAAATATTCAACTATCAACTGTTATCTTGAAAATAATTTATTAAGTCTTTTATGAATTTATTTTAGGTTTTTTTTATTCCTGGTGTTTAAAATACCCTAATTTACAAGTAACAACTCTTAATTTTTGTTCCCATTTTTCAAATTGTTCATTGCAGCCAAAATCCTTTTACTTTTTCTCTTCCTTTCCGAGTTCATAGCTTGTGAAAAAATGATGATTTAGTCACCCTGGAGACTAAATGCTGCTAATCCCTTTTTCTTATGAGTGATAAGTGAGGGAAGGTTCAATATGTCTCAGCTCTGATTAGAATGTAAAAGAATTCCTATTTTGATGGAGACTGTCACAAGGTCTCTGTTCCTCTGATGAGTCTTGAGTTGAGTATCAAGTGAGGCAGATCAAGTGATTATAAACTGAGATCAGTAGAAGAGCTTTAGAAATCAAGTGAGCTTTTGTGGAAGGCACTAAGTTGAGGAGAGATCGAAAGGCAAAGGTCTGTGGACTCTCAACTCTTCTGTTTATCATCTGGGTAAAGCAGGGAAGGGAAGTGGGTATTTTACACACTCCTAAGTACCCTAAGATGACCTGAGAAAGTCAAGACATCTTCATCCACAGTCAAGCTGATGACCTGCAGGACTTCCCAGTCTGTAAAGTGAGCATGCTGAATGGCCTCATTTAGGACCACAAAGGCATTCACAGATTGCATATCTTGACATGCACTGCTCACCTCAGGTACAAACTCACCCTTCCACTTTCTGTATCTCTTACCTGATAAAGCTGGGTCATGTCACAGGGATCCTTCTCCAGCCCCATGATAAAGAAAACCTAGCAGCTTTGCACCTACCCTGTGCTTGATATGACAAGGCCATCTTCTTGTGCCTTGCAAAAATCCTATCTGTATTTTTAATTACTGTCCTAGTTTCTACACTTTGTGCAACAATTTCAGCTTTCTAGGAGCACCTATCACAAAAGCTCAGCTCAGACAGTAGCCCAGATGTCTGGCCAGTGACAACAGTAGCAGGCTAAACAGCCTCCTACCTCTGTGTATGAAGTGACCAGGCTCAGCCTGACACAGTGGCAAGGTGCTATCAGCTCCAAAGACTTAGCAGTCCTCTCTGAGGACATCTACAATATCACTTCAGTTTGCTCTGAGCTGACATCTCTCGGGACCAATCACCCCTTGGCTTCTTGGCTATAAAGCCAGATGAGTTACATCTCTCCTAGCTCTGTCATTATCTTCTAGATTTGCCATCTGAGAAAAATATATATATATATGTATATACATATACAATCCTCATTGTTAATCAGTACATTTTCCCCAGAATCGTTCTTTTCTTGTGGGGCAAGGAGATTTGTCAGAATACTGCACACTGTCTGGTCCTGTCTAAATAAGGCTTGAGTTGCCAAATTGCCAGAATTTGCACATGAGCTAGCTTACTGGCTATCATTAGGTTTAAAGACTAAATTAATACTTGGATAGAAAGCTGAGCAAATCCAGATGGGAATGAGCATCAGTCCAGAAAATATCTGCAGGCATCTCTTGGAATTTGAATTGCAAGTATGTTTTATTACTTTGAGCTCAGTAAGAGCCATATCAGTAGAGGTATTGAATCTGAAGAAAAATACCTTTCTTCTGAAGCCAGACACAGTTCTACTAGTCGAACACTCATGGAGGATGCAATTATGCTTTAGGGAAAAATCTGCAAAATCAATTCTTCTTTCAATGTTAGTTAAATTGAGAGGATAGATTTCAGATATAAAGCCTGGTTAGAGTTCCTTTTTTATTTTTCCTTCAAAAAAGTGCTATATATGGCTATCTAATTTAAATTCCAGTAATTTGAATTGAGACACAAAAGCACACTTCTTATCCAGCACACAAAATCAAGCTAATTTGAAGAAATATCTTTCAGCAGGAAGGTAAAATTCCGCAGCAATTTTCCAGTTTCAGTTTGTCTTGTATTAAAATGTGTATGCAGAACTCTCAGAAATGCTTTCCAATCACCTTTACTTGTTGAAGTCTTCTAAAATTTTTCTATCTCAAATTTACAGAAGTTATTTACTTTCCATAATTATGGAGTGTCCTGTACATAGATATTCTTATTTAGTTCCTAGCTAGAAATTTCCCTAAAAAGGATTTGGTGTTTCAGTTTTAAATTACTCTTTACATTCAGCACAGCAGTAATGATAAAATGGTTTCCTTTCAAAATAAAAATATGTCCTATTTGCTGAAAGAGCAGGCTAAGTCATAACAACTCCAGTTATCTTGTTTTTCTCTCATAAAGTACATACATTGTACTACTTTTTTAATATTTTAATTTTAAATAAAATCAGTGGAGATCATGACACTTTAATTAATTAATCCATGACATTCTGGATTTGGTCTTCTGTGTATTTATTTTCAGTCTCCGATGTATTCAATGACTATAATAGAATTTTTCAGTCTTCTAAGTGTGTTGTGAACATGTTGAAAAACAGAAGCATCCAGATATAGATGGCATTTCAATACCATAATTTACTTTTTTTCTTCATTTTGCTGTATCACCATAAAAATTCTTTTAATTTAGGCCACAGAGAACATAAGAAATAAAGCAGAAACGAGAAAACCAAGAGGTACTAAAAAGATCATACTTCCTAATCTTAAGACACTCCTCTGGTCATGAAGAAAGAGACATACTATAAGCAAAGAGCAGTCAAATCTAGAAATAATAAGCACCAAAAAAACTTTTTGTAAGCAGCTGCTGAAAAAATATGAGTGGAGCACTTTGAGAAAAGCTATTCTGCTATGTGAAAAGTCATACAACAAAAAACGAGAAATATTTGAAAGAAAACGAGAAATATGTGAAAATATTTGAAGCCATAAATACTCTGAGACTGAATCTGTGAAGTTAGCCTTAACGTTTTTTATTGCATATCAGCTGAATGCTGAGCATCAGAAGCCCAGGGGTTCAGTGAAACAGATATAAATAAGCTTAGAGGCTATTTAAATAAGGGGCTTTTTTCCCTCTTTCTTATTTCAGTTGTGTGACAGAGCACTAAATGACATTGAATTCTTTTCAAGCATGTGACATTCAACACTTCACTGAACTTTACAGCAGCTATTTCTATAACTCCTTTAAAGAACCATTCAAGACTTATGTGTTGTTGAATGGAAAACACTCTAAGGGGTCAAAATAAAATTTCTAGCCTTACTTCACCATATATAGATGTGATTCTGCATGACAGTAGAAGTGCTCAGTGAACATTCCACAGCAAAATGATGGCTCACTTTTAAAATTCAGTTGCCTAATAGAATAACTTCTGAAAATGGGGAGGATGGTAAAAGGAAGATTTCTCTTTCAATTCTCAGTGACGCATATATACGGAAGCTCAAACTGCAGGTGTAGCTGGACTTGTCTAGCTTATACCGAAGAATTGACTTCTTGTGACTACCTTATAGAAAACATTGTACAATCTAATGATTTTTTGGAAGACTGAGTATTCTGTCTACGTCTATACAAAGGTGCATATATTCTCATACACATGTGTACATATGGCAATATGTGTAACTTTTTCTACAGTTGTTTTTTTAGTTCATTTGAATTATGATTGTGTGTACTAAGACATTTAAAATGTTTTTCCTGTACCACAATCAGTCTTAATGTGTACCTCTGCATTTCAATCTTTTCTAAGACAACTCTTCAAAATGAGAGGAAAGAGAGACAAGTCACGTCCTTTTCCTCAAGCTCTTTGCTGGATGTAAAACTAGAGAAAATTGCCATCAAATTGTGCAAATGATTATGGTTCCATTCTACTGGAGCGATAAAGATCAAAAGGGGTCAGGTTAAGCAAGCTACAGTCATTCATGCAAAATAATAATATTACTATGTTGCAGGAGTATACAAAGAACCTTTTGTTACAGGTTTAGTATGAGAGACGCCAACTTTTTGAGTCCAGAAAGTTCAATGGCTTTTAATTATGTCCCCTGAGAAAAAAAAAAAAGTTGTTTTACTAATCACTATTATGTCTCTTCTCCCTTGAGTTCCCCTAAACTGCACTTATTGTAAGATGCTGCAGCTTACAAGCATAAAAGTAAAAATGTAATGCAATGACAAAACCACAATACTTGTTTTGAAGTCTGACTTTTTGAAGTCTCAGTTACCACTTCTCAATAGTTGTATTGGGATGTGTTTACAATTTTGTATCCAATTATACATCATTATGTAACTAGCAAAAAGCACAACAGGCTAAGAGCAATATCAAGAAATCATGACTCTTCATTATTTTAAACACAATTAAATCCAGTAAAGAAAAGATAATTCAGAAAAGGCCATAGCCTTTTGCAATGCAGAGGTCCCTGCTTGTGCCCAGGCAGTGCAGTGACTCAGCCATGCTGGCTGAAGTTCATCTAAAGATGAAAGGACTAAACAGGAAGGATTGCTCAGCCCTGCCTAAGGATTAGTTAGATAGGGCCTGCTAGCAAAAAAGATTGCTAACAGCAAGTGATCACAGCCAGTTTGACTTCATGAGGGGAAAGTGCAGCTTGTGAAGCACAATTTTCTTCTATGATAACAGAAGCCAGTCAACATAAACCTTTTGTCTTGCAGTTAAGCTTTTGATGCTATCTCTTACAGTAGCCTTCTGGAAAAATTAGGGTGCTGCACAATCACTAACCATATGATGTTTAACAAAGACAGTTGATGAATTCTGCACCTGTGATGGGCAGCCCTGGTTGTGTGTTCAGACAGTGGAACAAGACTGGAGAGCAGACAGGTGAAACAGGGCCTAGGGAGTCTGCTCAATGACAAGTTGAACATGAGCCAGCAGTGCCCTGGCAGCCAGGAGGGCCACCCATGTCCTGGGGGGCATCAGGCACAGCATCACCAGCCAGGCAAGGGAGGGGATTGTCCTGCTCTGCTCTGCACCTGGGCGGCCTCACCTCGAGTGCTGGGGGCAGGTCTGGGTACCACAGTATAAGAAAGTCATAAAGCTGTCAGAGAGTGCCCAAAGAAGGCCAGCAAAGATGGTGAGGGGCTTTAGGGGCAGCTGTATGAGGAACGGCTGAGGTCACTTGGTCTGTTCAGCCTGGAAAAGATTGACTTCATCATGGTCTTCAACATCCTCGCAAGGGGATATATATATATATGCATGTATGTATGTATATATGTGTGTATATATATATGTATGTATTAATATATGTATATTTTATAAAGGTATTAAGTCTCTTCTCTGTGGTGGCCAGTGCCAGCACATGATGGAATGACCTGAAAATGTGTTGGAAGGTTTAGGCTGGATATTAGAAAAAGGTTCTTCACCCAGAGTCTGGCTCCCCAGGCAAGTGATCACAGCATGAGTTGACAGAGTTCAAGAAATATTTGGAAAATGCTCTCACACAGTGTGGCACAGCCTGCCTCTTGTGGTTGTCCTGTGCAGGGCTAAGAGTATGTTATCCTTGTGGATCCCTTCCAACTAAGGATTTTTATGCTTCTATGATTTTATATTTCTACTAACAGATGGACACAATCATCAATGTCAAATGCTTCTGTACTAAATGGATGCTCCCATGAAAAATCAGGCATCAAAACACTGATTACTGTGAGGTGGCAATGTATGATCCTGCAATCTCCTTTCCAGACATGATAATTACATCTCCTACTATGGAGAGCTCCCAGTTCTTGATGGTCCTGCTCCAGGTGGGATTTCCAAACTAATGGCTCTCTGGAACCTCTTTTTTTGTTCCCAGCAAAAAAAGCCTTCCACCTCCCTCCTGACAGGCCAAGACTAACAGCAAACCTTAGTCTTTGTTGATACTACCCCAAATAAGGGTTCTGGGTTAAGAGCCTTTTTTTTTTCAACACAGGTATATCTCAAAATGTTCCCCAACAATCAGTGTAAGCTTTAAATGTTGCACCCAGCAACAGCAGAGAGAAGTAGAAGAAAAGAAGAAAGGAAGGAAAGCAAGCAGGTCCAAACCAAAAAATACCAGAGTTTTATTCACCAGAAAACTTAAGGACCGGCCAAATCCTCCTCATTTCACTTGTATGAGAAAGTGAAATCATCTCTCACACACTCTTGTACACTGCTTCCTACTCCTTCTCTTTTCCTAATGCTATCAGAGATATCTATTCTTAGTCATCCTCCCCTAAATTATTTAAATTAAAATCTGATAATTTTTCAGATTTGGGGTTGGGGTGTGTGTACACTTTTTCAGATAAATTCCTGTTTGTACAGCTCTATTTGATGAAAAGGAGAGTTGATGAATTAGCAAATGGCTGAGCAAAGACAAGGTTCTTAATTTATAATAAAAATCCTGTTTTACCAACAATTAGCTTTAAGTAGCCCTATAACAAATATTTTATGCTTGTACACTCATGTTCCTGTGTTTTATTTTCTTTCAAACTAGACTCTGAATTTATGAATATCATAATGTCTGTGTGGGACCCATTGTGATTATGGACTTTATCCTATGTGCTCTCTGTTTTCAGTCCTAGAGATCAGTGCCTTGATGCCCTTTGTATTGGCACCTTCTGATCTAATTTTCCCAAACTGGTTTCAGTTTTCACTTTTTGAGTTTCAAGGTGGCTTTTAGTTATAGGCAAAAGTTCTATATACAACCCTTTACATCCCACAGGCAGACAGCAACGTTACAAAATCCAGCAAGACTGGATCTGAAATAAGATGCCATGCCTAGCTCTCCTATTTTAGATCATTTGGAAGTTAATGGAGCAGTTTATGTCTGAGGTACTGCATCATTACACTGTATCAGTGATAATATTACAGGACTTTCAACAGATGAAGTAAACTACATTGTAAGTGGCAACACAGAGCTTCATTTCCTTCTAGTGGATATGTAACCACTATTATTTGGATAGGCTTTGAAACATTATCAGAGAGCAGGAAGAAAAGTTTTCAGGATTAGAGCCAAAAGGAGATGGAACTGACAGAGAAGTACTAAAATATGATATATATGGTGGCTTTCTTGCATGATACGCTTCCGTTCAGAATTTTACAGCAGCATTCTCTGTAACATTTTATGATTTTCCCATTTACATAAGTAGAATATTTGACTTCCTGATATTGTTGACAATATTTCTCCTTAAACGTACATCTTCAATAGAAGCTATTATAATTTTGTTTTGCAGAAGGGGAGAATACTACATGACTTGCTTCAGGTAGGGTATCTCCGGCATTTGAATAGCAGAAGTTCTTACACAGTCACTGTGAAGGTATTTCCTATTCAAATAAATGTTATCTTTGTTTTTATTTTTTTAATTGCTGATATGTCATGATATCTTTTAATGTCAGATAATCCATTCCTATTCCATATGTTTTTTACATGATCAACTTAAGTGTTGAACATGTAAATCAAAAAAATACATTGAGAAAATGAAATGTTTGCGGGATCTGGTAGTGTTTGTCTACCTTGTGCTACTTCTTTCTTGCACATTTTATAGTAAAATCAGAAAAACTTCAAATTTTAAAATAGAAACAGAATGTTTCTTTTTTTTTCTTTTTTGGCATGTTACTATAATAATAAATGCAAACAAAACATGACTTCCAATTTTGGAGATATTGGACTTTCATTCTCATGGCTTTTAAGGTATATATAATGTGTGATATTTTCCTCTTCAGATGCACTTATGCAAATGAAAGAAAAATAATCTATTTGTTTGATTAATAAGAAAGTAAATTTTGTATAAACTGTGAGTTACATGGCTGTAGGCTGAGAGGAACGGGAACATCTTGAAAAACTTCATAAAGTTATCATTAAGTATTTCTGCTTATTAATATCTATGTATGTCATTGAAAATGCAAATAGAGAAAAAATTAAAGGGACTTATAACTGCCTTGTAAGGATTCTTACTTCTGTGATCTCACTGTGTGAAATTATCTGCCTTACTGGTACAGACAACTCATGGCACATTCAAAACAATCACCACATGGTTATGATGTAGATGTAAGTTGAAGGTTCATGTTGCATCTCAAATATTCATCGAATCAAGTATCTCAGTCAACTGATGAATTTTTAACGAGTGTAAATTTTTTATGCAAAACCAGCATTGGACACATTTATTCAAGGTTTGCTTTTTTTTTTTTTTTTTCCTTTTAGCCTAGTGCTGATTCAAAGATGAAGTCTAGAAAAGAGCCTGTGTTTTTCTTTTGAGCAATGACTTTGTTTCTTCAGGCCTCAACCTTCTATGTCTACTCATCAAAACAGATTTGCTCAACCAATATACTCACAGAAATTTCATACAGGCTTACTTTCCGTAGGTTTATTTTCAGATTTTTTTAGTCCAGATAACATCCACAAGAGTTTTTAAAAGTTGTCAGAAAAGACCCAGAACAAACCAGTTTAATTTGGTTAAAATAATTTCTCTGTGAATGATCACAACTCAGTGAAACATAAAAAACAGCTGTGGCAGTGGCAAAAAAAGTATTTTCACTCTAAGAGGGAGGCAATGTCCATAGTGAATGTAATTGCTATATAATACATTCTGCACAGTGATCTCTCCAAAGCAGATTGAAAAGCTTTTAGTCTGGAGGAAGGAGACAGGCAACTTCCACCAGAGAATAAATTGGGAAAATTAACTTCTCAGATGGAGAAACAAAAAGCCACTTGGGTGGAAGAGAAGACATACAAAGTAAATTAATGCATTTATAAATAAAAAAAATAAAGCCATTGTTGGAAACAGCAGAGTTGAATCAAACCATGGCTATTTTCAGAAATTCTTCCTGAGATCAGTATAGCTTAGGACTTGCTATTATATTTTGAGGTGGACCACAGAAAAATGCACCCTAGATGATCAGTCAGCATCAGAAGGAATTCAGTGTGGGAGGAATTCCTCTTGTCAGAGCTATGACAAGAACCTGTATGGAGTACCTTGCACATAAAGAATTGCTTTTTACATTGGTATGCAGGGATTTCACCTAGTAAGTTTTCAATATGCACCAAAGAGAAATATGCTTTTTAAATTTAAGTACTACCTTCACTGCTCTTCAAACAACACTCAACCTAAATAAATAAATAACATCACATTACTTTTATGTAGAGTGCATTGTTTAATGTGGCTTCAACAAATAACACTTCACATTTAAAATGAATAGGCTAATTCAAGGACTTCATGATTCTGCTGATTTCTGCAGACTGTTTGGAACAATGTTTTGGTGACCATTAAACTTAACTAGCTCATCTGCGCCCATACAGATTAACTTTTTCTTTTTCTCTTGCATCAGATGTTCTGATGTTCATTCTGCTGCTCTTCTTAAGTTGCCTTGTAAATATAAATGCATGAAGAAATATCTTTCTCCTAGGGAAAAATACAAAAGGATTTGGCTTGTCCAGAACAGGTCTAATATTTACCTGTTACAATATTTACTCTTTCAGGGCACAAAATTTTCAGGAAAAATAAAGGCAGTTTTTCTCTATCCTGTAGGAGCACACAGAATATTAGTGCACTATCTAATAAAAAGTGATGGGCCTACTAGAAAGTCAGGGAGCTTAACAAAACTCATTGGGGAAGGTAGTACAAGATGGGAGGTAATTTAAAGAGAAAATCATATACTCTTCTTAGAAGATGAGACATTACTCATTTTCCTGTGATTTCTTAGATGAATATCATGTAGTCCTGAGAATTTACTGCTCTTATCTCCATTGTTTTTTTAAATTAGAGAATTTGCTCCTTTACCATGGCCAGCATTACTATAGGCAATCTATTTACTTTCTCTTAGGTATACTCCTTCTTTAGCTGTTGCTCCTCAGAGGCTCAGCAAAATTACCTAGTGTCATACATATAAAACAAGAAAAAATTTCTTGGTTTTTTTTTTTTTTCAATATTCAGTGATACAGAACAACTGTTGTGTAAATTAATGTTGGAAAAGTTGGACTCTTTAATATTTTTTCTTTACTTCTTGCTATATTTTAATGGTTTCCTATGTATGAAAAAATACGTAATACTACTTTCTTTTATTATAGATTTCTTTGAGAGAAATTCCCCAAAGGACTACAGTATTTTAATAAGCTCATCTAATCATAATAATAATAAAAATAAAATTTTGGAATGTACAAAATAAAAACATTCTAAAATAGCAAGCATCCTCCACAATTTTATGCTCTCTTCATTTCTTGGGCTTTAGACTGCTATTATCCTATTTTTGAGAAGGATAGGTGCTATAACTACTTGTAATAGATAAAAAAAAAGTCTATGCTAACATGTAATTTAGACAGACTCAGTACTACCTGAAGCTGTGGTATGATCATTAACATTTCTTTATTATATGCACAGTTCCAAAAACTATACAGTTCTACATCAAAATGGGCTGATGAACAATAGACCCTATTCTAATATTAATTCTGATTTAGATTTCTGAATTTCGTTGATATTTGTTTGTGTTTTTCTTTTCTAAAAGTGGAATGTGTCAAATTTCCATGTGTTAAAAAGCTGAAGTTCTTTCTCTCTGGCAAATAAAATCCCAAATAAAATCCTTTAAGTTGACATAATTCCTCCTTTTCATCCAAATGCAACCTAGAATGTACAACTGTTACCAAGAAATACGCTAGTGTCTGTTTTTCTTTTCAAGAACTAGTTTGATGGGCAAATGATGTAGTTCTTTACAATTTTTTTCTATGAAGTTTTTATAGATTTTTTTACACCATCTTAAAAGTGAAGCTGTTTTCATCAGCTTAAGGCAATATAAAAATAATTTTGAAATATCAATGGAAGATTGATAGTATGTATGTATTACTATTATCAAAGTAATTACTTCATTATTTTATATTACATTTGACACCACATGCAACAGGTATAGAGAATTTGGAAGATGGAAGAACTAACTGAAATAGTTCAAAGTGTAATTTTTTTGTGAGAAATCGTTTACAAAAGTCTACATTTTCAAAGTAAGAAGTGTTGCACAAACCAAAAAAAAGCCTAAACAGGTCATATAGTAACTAGTTCAGTAGACTGAACAGTTATTTGCTCACTTACAGCACACCAAAAAGTTTTCTAGGAATTCACATACTAGACTCATTGTTTTAACTGCAGCCTAGTTTTTATAAAAACATATACTTCCAAAACAAAATTTCAAGTAAACCAGGGCTACATCATTCCTTATTAAGTAATTATATTGTCACTGGTATTAATTATCATTAACTATCACTATCATTAAAAGTGGTTTCTATTCTAAATGTGCTGGATGCTGTTCTCTACTTTTTTGGTCTGTTAAGGGTTATCTCTTAAAAATTATTTTACTCTAAATGTAGGCATATGTAATTTTATTTCTAATACTATAACAGTAAGAAAAAAAAGGTACACTCTTAAATCTGTTACTTATCTAGACTTTTCCAAATTTTTCCATTGTTTCTTGCAATTTTTTTGAAGCATGAATATTAATAATAACCTCATTTGCATTATAATCATAGACAATAATATTTTCTGGCTGTACTTCACGGTTTTCAGATTATACCTTTGACTTATCAGTGTCACACATTAATTTCAGAAATATTATCACTTTGATTATCATACATTTCTGTTAGGCAGATTACCACTATTACTGTATTTCAGGTGAAAATCCAGACCCAGTTTCCACAATCTTTATACACATTGGGATGTGTGCATCCTAGCAAAAATCAAAATAAAATCTCACTAATCAGATTTGACAGTTTGTGCTTTTCTGGGAAAACCAGTGACACAGTTCCTCAGTGAAGCCAGTAGAAAATTACAGTGAAATTCAGTGAAGCAAGGACTCCTTATTCACTTCTAAACTGCACCTGGGAGCATACTGAGGAAATATAAAACAAAGAAATAATAATTAACTGCTTACACAATATAAGTGAGTGTCTTTTATTTTCCAAGGCTTGTAATTGAACAAGTAGCTTTAATCTCTTCTTAGGAGTCTTGCAGAGTTTGGAGAGTTGCCAAAGAGAGGCTGAAATACAACTTAAATCCATTTTTTTTTTATTTTCTATGTTTTAGTTTAGAACAACAGTTACTCTGTTGTTTTCCTCAGTGTGTCCTTAATTTCAATTAAGAATTAGTAATTCAGTGCATATTAAAAAAAAATTACAGCACACTGTAATATCCCAAATGTTCCCCAAAAAGGTCAGAATGAATATGGTATCTTATACTAATTGACGGCACTTTACATTAATCAATCCCTGTCATACCAGGATAATGAGTACTATAACAGGATAGAGAATATAAAATACTGAGCTAACAGACTTCTTAAAAACTAGTTTTCTATGATTGTGCTGCACAGGATCTGACAAAGGCAGTTGTAAGCACTACCAGCGTAACTCTAGCATAACAGTGAAGTACTGCTTTTGCAGACCAAAATTTTCAAAACTGTTAAACATAACATTTAGCATATGCCAATGAGAACAGTAACAGTAATCCCAAATAATACTTTTAAAAGTAGAATTCCTCATAAAGAAACAAATATGCCAGCAGCAGATCAATTTATGGCACCATGACACAAATGGATGGTTCCCTGGAATGATGTGCTATTAGAAAGGTCAGCTTTACAAGTACAGAGATGTGCTACCAATTTATTTTCATGCATCCTTAATAGGTTCTATTTGGTCTCTCATCTGGTGCTGAGGAAAGGTATTGATCCCCAAAAGGCATTCTAGTTGTTTACTCATATTAGAGAAGCAATTTCGGACAACTTATCTATCTTATCACACATAAAACAGCTGCATATATTCTAGGGACACTGAAGGTAGGAATGGTTATATAAAGCACCATTATTTCCCAAGCACATCTGCCCCAGTCACTGCCTACTGACAGCATTAATGAATGAAGGCAGCTACCAACTTCTGCTGTGATTCTCTCAATGCAAAGTCAATTCTCTGACTCACTTCAACAGTGGACATCAAAAGGTTGTTAGTTTTTGAAGTTACTCATATTTATTGATCTTCTGTCTAAAAAGAAGCAACAGGTAAAACATTGCTAGCCTGTAGATTAATTGCTTATTCAGTCCTGGGGAGTGAATGTTTTTTCAAATAAGCACCGCTTCCATTAAGCATGTATTACACATGGTTTAATTTAAAAGCTTCAAGAAATGTACCCTGTCCTCATCTACTGCTTCACAGACAGGTCTGTTTCCAATAATTTCTGTTACAACAGTATGTCATCAGTCATTCTCCTCAGCAGTTGCTATGTGCTCACATGTTGTGTAGGAGCAAGAAAAACCTTGTTGTCCTGCAGTTTAAGACAACCAACAAACTGGTTCATGCAAGAGAAATACAATTACTGCACAGCAGACAAGCTGTTGGCCTAAATTGAAATTCCTCAGAGCGTTGTCTAAATAGAACACCTAATCAGAAAGTGAGAATAAAACAACTTTTTGTCCACCTAACATGATTACAGCAGGAGAGGTCACTTGCAGTCCTATCACTTTGCTTTGTGTATTAACTTTGCGTGAACTGATCACAGCACATCCACTTGTGTTGCTGTGGATGGAGGAGGGAGAAAATCCAGGAGAAAAGTTGTACCAAGGAAAAAGAGAGGAGTGGGTGAAAGGTGTTTTGGATTTGGGTTTATTTCTTATTACCTTACTTGGATCTGATTAACAATAATTAAACTAATTTCAAGTCAAGTCTGTTTTATCTGTGAAAGTAACTGGTGAATAATCTCTCTGTCCATATCTCAGTCCATGAGAAGTTTGTTATAATTTCTCTCCCTTTTCCAGCTGAGAGGGGCAGTGATAGAGTGACTTTGTTACCCATATGGCATTATGTCAGGGTCAACCCACCACAGGTTGTTAAACTCTCTTTTTTTGAGTAGTACAATCATGTTTCCCACAGTGCTTTTTAAATCATGTCTGCAGTCACTCACCCCTGTGGTTTTACAAATTCTACTCTGTTTTTTGGGCAGTTTTTCAAAGAAGCAGAAATGAGAGCACTTTTTTTTTTCTGGTCCTACTATCTGATAACCTAACAGCAGCTGCAAACTGTGCTTGGATGAGTAACTTTAAAGAGTAACTTCCTTGTCTGGTCCAGCAGGATACTGATGGAGTAACAAGGAGAACTATGACCTCAAGATAGTGGCTAAATGCGGACTAAGTGAGGCTCAGCAAATTAAAAAGATTATGGGTGGAAGGATAAATGAATGCTGGATTATCCTTACTTACAGTAAGACAGGCAATTTTAATAGGATGCCCTTTAAGAAGCAGTACACCAGAATTTATCCTCATATGAAGCCTAGGCATTGGACAAAACCTGTACATCTAGGTGCAGCATCAAGCCATGAGCAGCCGACTCCTGAAAATGAACAGAGGAAACAGGGCACCCAGGAGCTTTGTGAAGCCTGCAAAATGTGCATCAATGGGACCTGGATTTACCATTTACATAGCTTTGGCAAGAATTTTTCTACTGAGTGCTCATACTAGCTCAGAGATGTGCTACCCAACTGCCTGTGCACTGATCATAAGCTCTATGTGCAAAAGAGAGGCATTAGTGTTGATGAAGTACAATGCCTTTTATTAAATATATATATATCAGACATTAAGAAAATTTGACTTCTCTACACTGACAAAATTCCTCAATGAATGACATTGAAGTGGAAGAAGAAGACAAATTTCCACCTGCTGCTTTAGATTCAATGGTGAGGAACCCTGTGTCCCCCCTGGAGTGATAGTTAAGACCACATACGAAATGCGTTGAATATACAAAATGAAGACTGCTTCACTCTCGCTGTTTATGTCAATTGTGATCCACTGAAGCGTAAAACTTTTCAGTTGTAACTGCAGGAAGATACCAACATTAAGAAAGCACAAGTAACTTATTATTGTTTTGACTCCATTAATTTTCAATAAAAGGCCGGCCTCATTGTCAACAACTACATAAAAATCAAAAATGTTCATAGGGAGTCTGAGAATTTTCTTTTTATCCTTATAGTTTCCTCAGGGCTAATGAAAACTAAAATTTTGGCAAAGATATTAACATGCAAAAATGGAGAGCCATTTGCTAAAGAACTAATATTTCACTTAACTATAGCCAAAATGTAGGCATTAAAACTTGGTTCTCAATTTTACTGGCATATGAATAAAACAAAGTAAGTAATGGAGGATTAAAAATCAAAGAAATCAAGGTAGTGTTTTTTCGTCAATCAATATAATTCTTAACTGCTTGTCTGTACCTCTCAAAATTTCTTTATGGAGTTCCAGGAAGGGTTTGAGAGTCATGTAATTACAAAACCAGATCCAAGCCTAGTGACAAAATCTGATACCTTTCCAATGACATGGCAGAAGCAGAAATTTGATTTAGATCAACCCTGTTTGAAATTTCTATTACCTGAATATCAAGACTGAAAACTGTGTCTCTGTTTAAGCTGCAGTGCTCTACAATAAACAATGACAACTCTGAGTCTAAATGTAAAAGGATCCACTGATAAGACTAGAAAAAAGAGTGACCAACAATCTGATCTGTGAAGGAAATTAATTACATCCTGATTTTCAAAATATCAGGTTTCCTCTTGTGTTTAAATATAAAACAGTCAAGATGAAATGAGGTTGTGACAGAGACAAGATTAGTGAAATAAATAAAAGAATCCCAAGCCACACTCTACAAGCAGATTGGAGCCCTTGTTCTTCTCAACCTCTTAAAAAGAAAAAAGTTCATTTTACTCACTTTTCAAAATTATCACTCCAGATTGGTTCTGTTCAGCATAAGATTGTGAGTGGCCAAAAAAACCCCAAAAAACTACCATCACACTGATATTCTGGTGGGCAAAAAAGGGGTCTGGAGAACTACAGACCAGTAAATCAACCTTATCTCAATTTCTGAGAAGGGGATGAAGTGCATCGCACCATGGGCTCTTGCAGCTACAAAGAAACAAGATGACTGGGAGCTGCCAGGATGGATTTATCAAAGGTAAGTTGTGCCTCACTTACCTGGCTACATTTTGCAGTGAGATACGTGTACAGAAACTGATATTTTGGGTGAGGGCATGCCATTGAATACAGTATATTCTGACCCCAGCAAAGTTATAAACCAAGCGAATCAGGAGAATGCCATTGCTGGCATTTGGTTTGTATTTTGCTCATATAAAGTGAAATAGTTACTTGTACTAATCATGTAAAACATTGTTTTGGACTGACACAGCACAGCCTCCCTGTACCCTGGCCATGGTGGGGGCTCTGCTGAATTCACTCCTGAATGTTGGAATCTGACTTGCACTTGTAGCCCAAATGGGGAAAGCTCTCAATCCCGCTGGCTGCCCCACTCCCCTCCGGTCGATTCCCTGGGACAGGGGCTGCTCTGATGCCTGGATGCACTGCTGACTCCTGGAAACTTGCTGCCTCCCAGAGCACTTTCTGAAGAGGACTTCATACCTGGTTGTCACCTCTGAGACCAGATTTCTTTGGCTTTTGGGCAACCCCACAGGATTCCCATCAAGATAGTTTTCCAGGTTCTTCTCAACCACAGCCCTGCCTCCCAGCTCACTGACTGCTTCTCCCTGGCTGGTGTCATCCATAAACAATCTAGGAGTGCTTTCACAACATCTAGGCTCTAATAAAGGCAGTAAACTGGATGGACACAACATCAATTCAGCTGCTGGACAACACTAGTTAATGCCTGGCAGCTGCAATTTGCACTGTGATTCAAAACCTTTTGAGCCCATGCATCCAGCCACTATGTTGTTCAGCTATCTAAACTGGATCTCACTAATTCAGTGATAAGGAAACCCTGGGATGCTGTGCTAAAGTCAGGGTATATCCAGACCCTTCCTAGGCAGTAAGGGGAGGCTGACCTTCCTGTACAGCATGGATTCTACTTATTACTCTTTTTGAGGACGATGTGATGTTTGTCTTATTTCAAGCATCAGAAACAAAGTTACAATCTTTGAAGATGATAGATGTAAGCGCTGCAAAGACACCAGACAGCTGCTCTTGGTGAGTTCTGTCTGTCCTATGGACACTCAGAGCCTTGGATGTCTTAAGGGTAGATTTTACTAGTAAAAACTGAGACAAAAGTATACTTACACCATCTCCATGTCTTCATCCACTTCCCTTGTAGCAACAGGCACACATATTCATTGGCTTTCCTGTTACCAAGAAATCCACTTCCACCTACAGTATTTTACATGTCTGAGGTCAGAGCCTCCATGTTCATTCATATTAGCTTTTTCTGACACACTTTCTTGACTCTTGACAGAGTGAAACAAACCATTCTTGTGCTCTGATCCTATCCTTCCACCTAGTCTCTCCAGAACCAAGCAGGTGCTTGAAGAAACCAAGATCCATAACCCTAAATTTGAACATGTTCTTAAAACCAGGATCAGGAGCAAAATGTTCATTTGGATAAAACTATTTACTTTGAAGTATTAGTTATTATCACTCACACTTTGTTCAGCTAGTTTACTTACCAATCCAACACGGCAAAATAAAATAGATGAACTCTTTCCAGTCTCAGCATCTCATATGGTGCTTTTCTGACCCTGATGCTTTTCAGTATTTTGACTTCAGACCATGGTATTTATTCAGCTCTGCCATTCATTGCAAGCAGATAAGTTCATTTATCCCACTTCTTCATCCCAATCCCATTCCAGACTTCATAATCCACAAAAGTAACTGGCAGCTTTAAGAGATCTACTTCCCATGGAGAAAGGCTTAGCTCAAGACACAAAAGCAGATTAGGGTTCCCTCTCAGATGTCCTGTTGTAACCACAGGGTAGACTCCCAAAATTTCTGTTGCTCTTAGCACTGTGCTATCGATTTTCCTGGAATAAATTTACATTCAGGAACCATAAAGTCTACCTGTAAATGGATATTGCAAGTGTTGTTATTAATATACAATTGTCTACTGAGGTCATAATCCATGACTATGTATTTCAGAGCCTTCTTGGGACAATTCTACAAGATTATTTAGGCACTTAAACATTTCTTTAACATCATTACAGCCATTTCAAGGATGTTTAAAAATACAAGTCTTAAGTATGCAAGGGAGCAACTGTCTCCTGTAACACAGCTATGTAAAAAAAAGCTGTATTCCCTTATAAAAAGCTGTATGTATTCCCTTATAATTATTTTAGGTCCATAAGAGTCAATCAAAAAGATTTTAGGAATTGGTAGGTAAGAACTCTCCTAATATACCTACAATCCCACTGTATGCTCTTCTTTTGCCTATGAGCAGAGACATAGTCTGTTTCCAGAATAATTCTTCAAGACACCAGAAATTATTTTAAAAGTACCTTTAAATAAAAATAATGCTAATTTACCCTTGACAAGACTGATATTTTCTAAAGAAAAACTGCCAGTAAATCTTGGCTTTTCTGTCCTGCTTATAACCTTCAGTGTTCTCCACCTTCTCTGCATGCGAAGGTTGCCGCAAGAATGACACAAGCGAGTAAAAAAAGTGAAGCTGAAAGAAACTAGCAATCTCATTTATTTATTGATAACATTTTTTTTCTTTAAACAATCATGTCAGAAACCAAAGACCATCACTAAACTGATGGACCATAAGTGACTTCCTGGATTGAAGTAGGTTGATTGAGTAATCAGATTCTAAGGCCTAATGGAAATAATAAACCTTATTCAGTCCAACTTTTCAAAAATAATAATAAAAAAAACCCACAACCCACTTAGAGGTTTTACTGGATACTTTTTTACACCAAATGCCTAATGAGATGGCAAGCATGTAGTCATACATGCATGAGTAATCACTTTTATTTACTGTTCCCATTAAAGAAAAGGAGAACTACAATACTTTTAGTCAGAAATAAAAATTCTTCTGATTTATAGAAAATAGCATAGATCTTCCAAACAGTTTTAGAGTGAATATGAAAACAAACCTTTGCTCAAAAGGTTTCAGGTATATAATATGGCTAAAATAGCATGGGGTATAGTAATTCTACAATTTTTATAAGGTTAGTTGATTAGTACACCTGCAATACACTGTCCAATTAAAAAGCTAGTTGGTTAGGTAATAATTCCTGGGGTTCTACCCCACTGAAAGAAGTCCAGAGGTTTCTTTTGTCCCACTTTTGTAATGTCTGGTCCAGATTTTCATTGGAAAAGAGAACATCCTGTCGTTGGTTCTCTTCTTGGAATAAGACTAAATAGTATTTTAGAATGTGTTTATAAGGTTAACCTATTGTTCCTACATGCTGGGAAGGAAGATAGGAAAAGTACTAGAAGCTGCAGCTTATTGATAGCAATCTACAAAGTGATCAATATATGAAAAATATAAAAAGCTAAAAATCTTAGGCATCACTTCCCTTACCAGTAACATTAAATTCGGTCTTTATTTTTGTTCAAAGAAACTAGCACATTTAAATTGAACTTAATTTAGAAAGAGTAAATATCTGTCAAATAAAATGATGGTTTCTTTTCTCCTAACTATATAACATTTTATTACTTTTTAAACTCTTTAATGGGTTTAGTAGAAAAACTTTCACCTTAACAAATGCCAAAACAATCACAAAATACCCACCACTCTCAGAAGTGTAGCTGAATTGTTTTCACACATCAGCTGGAAAATGGTTTTCAGTTTTTTTTTAATAAGAGTTGTACTTCCAGCAACTCCAATATTTAGTGTTGGAAGGCAGAAGTCTCAGTACACTTTTAAACAATTTTAAAGCACTGATACTGAATGAGCTAATCTTAGTGAGGAGCAAAAATTAGTGGACAAATATCTGAATTTTTACATTAAGTGAATAATGCATCCTGTTATGTTGAACTTGACGCCTTTCAATTTGTACTTCAGATGCCATTGGAATGGAAGCCTGTAGCTATCCTGTAGGTTGCATACAGAGTGCCCAAGAAATCTGTGGTGACTCCTTTTCTGGTCAAAGAATCAAAATTTTCCAAAGCCCATCATTGAGATGCAGCTATAAACCAGATAAATGCTAATAAAATAAAATTATCATGCCCTTTTCCCATAAAACTGTAGTATTTATTATGTAGTTTTGTTTAACGAAAAGGGATATAACCTTGTGGTCTTTCAAAGGATGTTTACGTGAAAGACAGTGAATGACTTTTTACCTTGGCCTGTAGTGACAAGAAAACTGGCACTGGTTTTGAACAGAAAGAGGGTAGGTCCAGATGGAATATAGGGAAGACACTTTTAGTTATGAGGGGGATGAGACTGGAACAGGTTGCTTAATGAACCTGCAGGCATTCAGACTTCTTTCTGCTGTAATTTTTTAAATATAAATTTAACTTTTTTTTTCTAAAATCAATTACTTTCACTAAAACTGTTTTTCTGAAACTAGAGGTCTGCCCCTTGGACTGAAAATGGAACCACATTTCTTCCATTTTGAGGTTGTACATAACAGAGTTGACTCATGGTCATAAACTTCAGTGAAATTCTAGAATAAAGAGCATAATGTCATCCTGTCTTCAGGCAGAATATCTAGCAGAGTCTTTCAGGTATTCTGCAGCTGACAGGGCTTTCTACAAAAAGGGACAGCTGAAATGAACCTGAAATAAACTTTGATGCCCTATAAAAACTCTGAAAGCTTAAAAAACTATTTATGCCAAGGCTCTCTATGGTTAAGCGCTAGACGGAGAATATTTCAGTTCAAATTGCCTGTTTCATTGTCCTAGTATTACCAAATATTTTTAAAATACAACATAATTTTCATCTCCCTATTTATGGATTTGATACTGTTTAATAGTTGTGCATCTGTTTCCATGCTTTTTCTCACAATTTTAGAACTTCCTGTAATCTCTCCCAGAGTCTTCTTAAAACTATTGTGGTGCTGTTTTCATTAAAAAACTCCATTAATTAGATACCTCTGAGATCACTGCCCAGCATATTGATCAGTATTGCCTCAGTCTTGTACTCCCCTGATGTGTTTATTTCCAGCTGCTCTCTCACCTTAAACATACATTGTAAGTACCACGGGCAAGAGAGGTCATATTACTCTTTTATACACCACCTAGTAAAAGTGAGCCCTGGACCATGGCCAAGGTCTGATGACAGTACAAATACCAGTATATTACAGGAAAAAAAGAATGACAACATATCACAAAGCAAAACATTTCTGAAGCATGTAATTATTTGGGCCACATTTTTAAAGCCCACAAACTAGATAGCCCATGATTATTTCAAATCGTATAAGGAATATGTATTCTCCCCAACATGACATTATTATATGTATAATTTATTTATACACCTGTGAGGGAGATTGTGTGGGGAGACCCACAATATGTGAGGAGAAGCACATCACCTTTTTCATTTGAAAATACCTTTGGTCATGGACAACATGAGGCATGGTTTAGAGGAGAAGGCTGAGAGCATGATCCAAATTATTGTTCACCTGGATTTTATCACTAACTTCAATAAGGAAATATGGCTGAGCATAGTATAGCATATAATCAACAAAGAAAATATTGACAAACTATTTCACTTATATGTGAAAGTGACTGATTGAAAAAATCCAAAAAATTTTTTAAAAGTGAAGGAAATTTAACAGGGCAGTACAGAAAAGAAACCAAGACTATGTTACTAAAGAAATTATGAAAGCTCTGGACCTACTGAAAACTATGTGGGGAGGACTGAACAAAAGGCGGAGACACTGTGGTAAGGTTCCACTGTTTTAGTCAGCACTGTTTCTGAGACTGGCGGGAGGAATCAGAAAGGGAGTCAGAAGGAAAATTTTGGAATTAAAAGGTAATAATTTATTAGGATATTTCTACAAGTACTCCTTGGTTTTGAATTCTTATTCCTGTTTAAAATGTAATAAAATAATCTTCAGAGGTTGGTTGGCTTCATTTTAATATGAGGCATAGATATGGATACACAGCTCCTATAGCTCATTAAAAAATGTCTTCTAGGAGTATTTTTTTCTAGGGGAAGAGCACTCTGTGGAGATTAACATCCACCTCACCAGAGAGTCTTGTTAGTGAAGTAGGAAAATAAATCATATTTCTGCAGCACAATGAGAGCTCTGAGCTACAACACAGAACATCTTTTTCAAACCATTTTTCCACACGATCTTTATTCTCACTGACTTACCAACCACACAAAAGCTTACACAATGAATATAAATCATATCCATGAGGAATTTCTCTCTTTCCTAAAGGCTGAGAGGACACACACACATGTTGTTTTATTCTTCAAACAATGTGATGAATATTTTATGAGGTATGAAGCTCAGTCACTTTAATGAAAGAGACGCCAAGGGAAGGCTGAGTCTCTGCCCTCCCATTTCGTCTCCTCTGATTCATCTCCCACTCTTCCAAATTAACTTTCACACATGTGAGAAATAGAACAGACTGTGGTCATACATACCCCCGGGAAATCTGTGACTTGTATGGCAATAACTTTTACTGTGTCACTGTGATTTGTCTATGCTATTTAAAAGAGAAAAGGTTTTCAGCAGCAAATTCATGCACACCTAATCTGTTTTTTCCCTTTGGGAGTCCAAAGAAGGTGGGGATTAACATTATCCCAGAGCAGAGAGGATTAATGCCAATGGACTTAGAACTTGGCCAGGTAAAGCTTCAGATCATGGCTGACAAAGCTCATGAGATAACACAGCAGATTGGAACAATTACCTGCTTGGAGTTCCTTGAAGTATTTTTTTTTCCCAGCCTAGTTTTGACTCACAGGAAACTACTGAAGTTCATAAAACATAGACATTTCAAACTTGATTCTTCCCTACTAAGCAGCTCATGCATGATTTATGTCTGTATATAGCAGATGTAAGAGAACAAGACTGAACTGATTGCATTACATACCTGCTTTTATCTGGGTATAAAGGACTTCATAAATAGCAAAATCTGAAGCATCAAGCCCATTTTCTTAAATGGTAGCAGAAGAATCTTTTTCTGGAGCTAAGTCCATCCTGTCAGAGGGGAATTCTAATCACCATTGCACTGAGAGAAGATCCCCTTTTTCACTGATCATTGGTGTAATTTTTGTGTTTGTAGACAAGGGAAACAAATATATTTCCTTCCAGTTCTGACAAGGAAACTGCTGACCCTACTAATGCAAAACATTGTTCCTTGTTCAAACACTTTTTTTTTACAGGTACTGCTTAGCTATGGACCTTAAGCAAATGAATGTTGAAGTTATGGAAAGAGATTTTCAACATGCGAGTGACAGCTTTCACCTAAATAGGTGAAAATTATGGACATTAATTATAATTCACAGGCTCAAAATCTTAGATACTTGCAGCCCCAGAGCATCTTTACTAAATAAATGGTGCAACAGTCAAACCTAGCAGAGCAAAAAAGAGATAGGGTTGTGCTCACTTAAACTGCTCATGTAGTTTAAGTGAGCACAACGTAGGTCACCATTACAAAGCACACTGCCATTTTTGCTCAGATCACTACATATGCATTCCTGAGAACCAGGTGACATTGAGAAAATTGTCCCCTTAGACACCTTTACCACTCTTTCTCATCTTTTTAATTTTAAGTTTATTAATAAAGATCCTCTTTAGTGGAACCTTAATCTAAACCAGAAGGGTTTTCTGAGATAGAATTCAGTCCCATTCCAGAGGTTTCTTCTTAAAAGTACTGTTCAAGTTGCAAGTATGAAACACTTTCAAAAGATAAGACTTGAGGGAGTAAGTTTCTTTTTCCCATCTGTGGTTGTATTGTGTGACTATATCAGAGGCTTCTGAACATCTTGCTGATGAAAGCAATAGGAATCCTTTATACTCTTTTAAAAATGACTGAAAAGCTGAATTCCCACTCACCCTCTAGCCATTCAAAATACAATGACACTTAGAGCTGTTTATACTTTTAAAAGTTTTGACTCAGGAAAAGCCATCCAACCTTCAATTTCCATGTATCTGACAGAGAAGAAAGTAGAGAAGAAGCACAAGAGAGAAAAAGACTAGACTGAGAGTGATTTGAGACACTAAATATACTGTATATTCTGATTTCTGACTCCTCAACCATTCCATTAAGCATTTATTCTGGGATAAAACAGTAAATATTTTCTAAATAAATATATAACTTTGTAATCCAATTATAAGTGTTTCTATTATTCTGAATGCTGTACTATGACATATCTGCTTTGCTGTAAAATTTCAGTTTCAGTGGGTAGAGCTATTAGATATGAAACTTATGCGCACTTATATCCTAAAAAGGTCTAAGGTTTGTTTCTTCTTTTATTACTGTTCTTTTTTAAAAGCAGTAATCCATGTTTAAAAGCAAAGAAAATCTGAAATTCTGGACAATATGTAAGGGAAGGAAATGACATCCCTGTGGACTGGACAAAAGACAAATAGAGAGAACTATGTTTTTACCTAACAAAATACACTAAAATAAATCAATCAAATGTCTGATTTAATTTTAGAAATTAATGCTCTGAAGTTTTCAAAAGATTCTACTATCTATACTCTGAAAGTTTCCTATTAGGTCATGACAGTAGTACATCCAGGTCCACTATTGCCCCTCTGGAAGTGGCTGTAGAAAGAATTAGTGAGTGAAGGATACTGTATGCACCTGTGTTCTCCTAGCATCCTTAAGCAGTGGATTAGTACCTACTTTCTGACTTCCAGCTATTTAAACATTTGCTGAGACAAACGTAGCTTAAAAAATTCAAATAATATTTAATCAATATTTAGTATTGCATAACAGAGACTTTTATTTAAAATATTCTCTGGGGGAGGGGTTTATGTTTCTTCTTAATTTTATTTTAGTAATATCTTACTGTCATCTGCTTAGTGAATTATGTAATACAGAAAAAGGTAAAGGAAGATGATGATGTTAGCCCTGATATGCTTATTTAACAAAGTAGAGAAAATTATAATAATTTTTCTGGGTTTTTAAAAATCTATTCTACTCTAACTTTTATTACTCATCAGGGAGAAAAAAATATTGACCTAAAAAAAATAGGCTAGAATATATATATCTATATATATATACACACACACACATACATGAAATTGTCTTCTAAGGGCTTATTAGAAAAATGAAGTAAAAGAGAATAGGTTTAGATTTGATATTAGGAGGAAGTTCTACACTGTGAGGGTGATGATGTGTGGAACCGGTTGCCCAGCGAAGTTGTGGATGTGTTCAAGTAGAGCAGGCTGGATGGAGCTCTGAGCAACCTGGTCTATTGGAAGGTGTCCCTGACCATGGCAGCTGGAACCATAACATCTTTAAGGTCCCTTCCAACCCAAACCATCCTATGCTTGTAAGATTAAGTTGGATTTTTTTTCCCCTTTACACAAAAGATGAAAAAAGGATGTCAGCTGCAACCAAAATTATTTGAAGCTCAAATCCATCCATTTTTACTTTCAGAGAAATGTGTCTTTCTTCTCAACCTATTCCATTTTCTGGGATCTTTTTGCAATAAAATACTAGTAAATATAGCCAGAGGCACTAGAATTTCTTTTTAAAACCAGTTAAATTTAGCTTAGGAAAACTTCACAGCTGTATCTTATGAATGCAGTAGAGGAACTGTAAAGAAAAAGGCACTATCCTGAACTATCTTCAAGAGTGTCTCTCAGAGTGAAATGTTCTATGGGTTTCAAACAGCTTTCTAAGCAAAATGGAAAACCAAATGCAAAGGCAACCATTTGCTAAACATTTAACTGCGAGGAAAAAAAATCCAAAACCAACAAAACCACCCATATAAAAATAATGTCCTGAACCTCACTCTCCAAAGAATAGATGATTTCAACTGCAGTATCAAGGTAATATCTAGCTAATGGAAAGAGGTATGCTAATGCCATCTATGCTTCTGAAATACCAGTCCCCAGAACAGCAATAAACACCCCTGCAGTTTGAAATGTTGTTGAAATGTTTTCATAAATATTGACTCCCTCTTGGGGTGAGATTCAGATGGTTTAAAGACACTGTGGTTCCTTGGGACACATAGCAAAAAAAAAACCTTTGCACAAAGGCAGGTGGTACCTGACTGGCTAAACCTGGACACCTTCTCTGTTCTGGTACCTACAGCTGCTGTGAGAATTTGAGAAAGTGTAGGCAGACCAAAAATCTTTTCAGAAATGAGAATTCAAAGGCATAGATGGCTTTATTGTCAGGTAATAATATCGGGAGCTTTTAACCTCCAGAAAACGGCATGAAATTGCCTGAGGTCAGCAATGACTGAAAATTGTGACAATTAGATGGCTTCTTTGTGGCCCAGAGGAAATGAATTGGTGGCCTCATTCCAGTTTTCTATCATAAAACAATTACAGCTAATGCTGATTGACATCTTTGATTGCAACCATGGCTCAGAGGCCAAGACTGAATGAGCCTTGAAAATAAACTGCCCTTCAACCCAGAAAAGTCAATCCTCTGAGCCAGAGGTGAGGCACACACTAGACTGAGAAAAATGTACCTCTTTTTGCACACTCTACTGACAGAAACTTTGCCTCTCCTACTAAATATCAGTGCCTCCTGCTTAAGATGGAACAGAAAATGTAATTCCTCTGGGAGGGCTTAGGAAGACCTATGCATATAACTCTTTACTGATTTCACTCAAGCATGCAAGACTTTAGATGGTGCAGTGCTGTGGTGCTAGAATGTTGTGCAGGTGCTGTGCCAATCAGTCCACTCTCCAAATTGCTTGCCATCAAAAAAAATGGGACAGGTATGGGAGCCAAGAAGCAACATTACCAGTGTTTGACAGGCAGTGCATGAAGCTCGGTGAAACAAGGTAATAAATGTGTGGCAGAAAAATGAACCCAAACAGAGGATTGGGTCTTGGCTCTACAACTGAGTTAAAGGCAAATAGTTCTGGGTCATACAGATACTTTATACCTTTTACATATGGCATCACAGAAGGGGAACTGTGTGTGAGTGTCCATGTGCTGGATGCCAGTTTAGCATTACTGATGTACTATGAAAATAAGGAAGGGGTTTAGACTACATTTAGATGTAAGAAAAATTTCAATTTCCTGCCCAATGCTTAAAGTATTTGTGACTGGTTAAATCCTATCCCAGATACAACTAGATCAAAAGATTTTACTTAAGGAGCTGTTCTTGAATTCTTATAAAAAATTTCATGTGCTGGGAGACATCTCAAAACTCCTGTTCCCAACTGTTTACTTCACAGCATAAAGGTCAGTTTGCACTGGCTATGTAAAGTATGAATAGTGGTAAACATGCACATTGATTAGCATTTGAAAATGTCATGCTAATAAAAATATAAATTAAAAAGAAAAAAAATCAACTAGAAGTTAGAGTGATCCTACACAATGCCTAGCTAGAATGTACTTCCTCTGAAGTAGCAGGGACTGAAAAAGAACACTGCAGATGTCTGTAGAAGTGAATGACTCCACGCTGGCACTTGTCCTTGGCTGGACAGGATTCAGCCTCCCCACCTTCTGTGTTCAGTTATAGAGCATGGGCTGTGTCTTCTTGCCTTAGACACTGGAGTACTGTTTCAGTTCTAAGGAAATCTGTGCAGCAGCAAAAATTCACAGCAGTGTTTTTCCAGTGGACTGAAGCATTTCAAGCATAACTCCTGAAATGACCTGAGGCAAACAAAGAAAGATCAAAGAAACCTAGAAGAAATTATGCTAATGCTCAGATGAAGCATAATAAGCAACCTCAAACTGGAATTTATATAATCCATCTGCCTTTCCCTCTAAAGACAACAAATGTCTTTCACTGGTCTTATATTTTGGGAGGTTAAAAACAACTGTATTTCATTTGTCACACTGAACAAATGGAAAAGACCTATAGAATCACAAAATCACTTAGAATCACAGAATGATTTCTCTTGGAAAGAACGTTACCATGGGCAGGGATCCCAGCCACTAGATCATATTGCTCAGGGTCCTGTCCAAATAGGTCTTGAACATTTCCAGGGGTGGGACACCCACAGCTTCTCTGAGCAACCTGTTCCAGTGCCTCAACACCCTCACAGCAGTCTCAGTCTGTCTTTGCAGGAGAGGTACTCCAGCACTTTGATCATCTTTGTGGCTCTCCTGTGGGACAATTTTAACAGGTCCATGTCCTTCCTGTCCTGGCACTCCTGATCTGGATGCAGTGTTCCAGGTGGGGTCTCACCAGAGCAGAGCAGAGGAGCAGAATCCCCTCCCTCTCCTGCTTTCCACACTGCTTTGGATGCATCCTAGGACAGGTTTGGCTTTCTGGGCTCAAATGCATGTCTTGTCCAGCTCTTTTATTCACCAGAACTCCCAAGTTGTTCTCCACAGGACCAGTCTCAATAAGTTCATCTCCCAAACTGTGATTACCCAAGCCCAGCTCCTTGCACCTGGGCTTGTTTGGCTTCATATGGTTCTTGCAGATCCAGTTCTCAAGCTTGTCTAGCCTGGCCTGGATAATATCCCTTCCTTCTTTTGTGCCCACTGCACCACTCAGCCTCATGTCCACTGCAACTTGCTCAACAGCACTGTCCATGTCATTGATGCCAATATTGAAGAGCACTAGTGCCAGGACAGAGCCCTGAGGGTGAGTACTTGTCACTTACCTTTACCTGGGCGTAGAGCTTTTAACCACAACTCTCTGTCTGTGTCTATCCATCCAATTCCTTATCCACAAAATAGTGCACCCTTCAAATCCATACCTTTCCAGTTTGGAGACAAGGATGTTGTCTGGGACCATGTCAAAGGCCTTACAGAAATCTAGATGACATTTTAAGGTTTACATTGGAAAAGCCCTTTAAGATTGAGTCCAGCTGTTTTCCCAGCACTGCCAAGTCCATGATTAAATCATGACTCTAAGTGTCACATCTATATGATACTAGATACTTCAAGGTATGGTGACTTAACCACTTTCCTGGAAAGCCTTTTCCAATGTTTGACAACCCATTTGGAGAAGATTTTTTTTTTTTGACAATATTCAATCTAAACTTCCCCTGGCACAATTTGAAGCTGTTTTATCTAGTCCTACCAGTTGTTGCTTGAGAGAAGAGACTGATACTGAACTGTTGTTAACAAATCATTCTCTTTTGAATAAGTTATGAGCTGAAACTGTCTCTTCCTGCACCACATTCACGTAACTATAGAAAATGTGCTTAGTTCAATTTAAGATAGGACCATTTCTCAGCCGATATGTAAAAATGTGGCATGTGAATACTCTTAACCAATTTCAGTTGGAAAGTATAATTGATTATCTTAAATTGCTTTCATATTTTATAGAATTCTGATCTCAGACAAGGTATTACTACTTAACTAAATACAAAAGGAATGGAGAGGGCCCTAGATACCAGGCTAACAGAATGATGTAATCTACTTTTTAGCATCGTTAAGATGTAAAAATTAAAACATTCCTATCCCTTTCTTGGGATAGTTGTGCTGTCATGCCCTGTAATATTTTAATAGAGGATCAAGATGCTAAAATTTATATGCTAAATGGAGGAGTCTTGAATAGTTGCAATTATTTTTCACTGATAATAAAAGAGAGAAATAGCAAATCCACTTGATTATTACACAAATCCACACAGATTAACAGTAGGAACAAAAACAAAACAAAACAAAACAAGCAAAAAAAAACCCCCAAAGAAACAACAAAAAAAACCACCAAAAAACTCCAGAGAACAAATACTTAAGTTTCTATTTTAAAGTGTCATTCTAATAAAATCCAGGGTAAAAATCTCAAGACCTAGTAAACATGATATCTGAGAGTCTCATTAGAGGATGGTATAGAAGCAAAAAACATATCAAGTCTAATATGAAAAAATATACTACATACAGATAGTAATGCACAGATATCAATATGCAAAAAAAAGTTGTTACAGACTTAATAACAAACACATAATCACTAAAAAATCTGTATGGATTCAATGGGTTTTGAGCCAAGGGTGCTCCTTTTAAAATTTTTTTTAATTTTTCTTTTTTTTTTACATTTATAACTAATAAATGCTAACTCCAGTATTTTTTTTTTTTCCTGAGTGGATATTTCTACAATGTATTTTCATTTAAGGAGTTGACAACTTCAGTAACCTGTATTACTAAGACACCTGAAAGCTACTAAATGTATAATCTATAGTTTCAAACACTGTAACAAAATTATACAAACTGTATAATTTTTATCCTACATATGTTTCTGTGAGACTGAAACATTAATGGTTAATGACTCAAAAGACTGTCAATGCGCAAAAGCAGTGGGTGCTTTGGTGAGGCCAAGTTTGCACCTCCTGCTCCCAGAGGAAGGGAAGCAGCAGAGTTTTTTGTGTGGTGGTGAAATCTCTGATCCCTATCAGACAGAGCAGATGAACACCCAACAACGAAGGCCACAAACTGAGTTTTGATCCAGGTAAGGGAGAAGGCAAACAAGAAGGCCCTACGGTGCTTTTAATCACATCAATGTCCTCCCTTACACAATTAGCTCAGGTGTAAAGCTCCTCAGGGAGGTAATGGGATGCTCTAATCTGCAGCAAGACAACTACTAACAAAAACCTGAGTTACCCCTGCCTCCAGAGATAGGTCTTACCAGCTTCAGAAGTGGAATTTCTTATTCTCCAGTGTTCTTAATGAATTAAAAAGTGGTCACCTGTGCTGTTTTCTTCTTTCTTCCTAAAGCTTTAAGTATTCAATATATGATTATGGTCTGTGTTATATTACAACTCAGTAAAATTTTTATTCCTTTTAGATGGCAAGGTTTTGATGGTTGGGGAGCTGCAGGGGTAACCTCTGTGAATAGAAACCAAGGCTGCCAAAGCAGAACACTTTCTGTTTCAGAAGACTGCAGAACAGACCAGTCTCTGGTGCTTGATGAACCCATTGGCCATGATGAGGGTGTTGGCTCTGTGATAACACCTCTGAGAATTTTAAAAAATCCTGCAGATGAATCATGAAAAAGAGGAGTGAGAAGATGTGAAAGAGCCAGTAGGCTGCAAGGTCAGGGAATAAGGGGGAGGAGAAGATACTCCAGGTGCCAGAGAAGAAATTCCTGACAGCCCCTAGAAAACACCATGGTGATGCAAGTTGTTCTCCTGCAGACCATGTAGGTCCACTGTGGAGCAGATATCCTCCTTCAGCCCATGAAGGACTCCCTGCCATAGCAGGGGTATGCCTGAAGAAGGCTGTGTAGAAAACTTGTGCTGGACCACATTTCTAGCAGGAGCTGCAGCCAGTGGAGAATAGTCCATTCAGAATCAGGGCTTCTGACAGAAGTTGTGGCTGGTGGGGGATCCCTTCTGAACAGTCCATTACCAAAGGACTCTGCTCTGTGGAGAGGATTCACACTGGAGCAGCTCTGAAAGAATTGTATTCTGTGGTGAGGATATACCAATGGGAAGGACATGAACAATGTAAAGAAGGAGTGACAAGATAAAGTGTTATGGATTAATTCCATTACCCATATGGCTGCACCACTCAGAGAGGGGGTAGAAGGACTGGGAATGGAGGAGTGAAGCTGAGCCTGGGAAGAAGAGGGAAAGGAAGGGGGAACAGAGAGAGAGGGGAAGTTTTGCCTAGTTTTGTCTTGTTCATCACTATTCTACTCAATTTTAAATTTTCCATATATAAAATGAATCTTTCCCAAGATTGTAGAAGGTAGGCGATCTCCCTGTGTTTGTATCAACCTATGAGTTTTTATAATTTATTTTTCTGCTCTGCTGTCTTGAGGAAAGAGAGTCAGGGAATATGTGGGTGGACATCAGTCATCCACACCAGGTCAACACACAGAATGCTGTGTATTAACTTTGAAGCAACTTTCACCTTTGGAGAAACTCCAGAGTTGCTTCTCCCCACTATGTGAAACAGCAGTGAAACTAACAGAATCAGAGAGCAGAATACATTCCCAAATACAAAGAGAAATACAACATGCTCACCTGCTTTGCTAGAGGAAAACCAAACACAAGAAAGTAAGAGAAAGATTAATGCCCTAATTTGACAGAATTTGTTACAATGAATCATAACTGTCTTTCAGCTGCAAGCATGGTTATTACCGTGATAGAGTTGCAACACAAAAAAGATGACAGAGGAAGTTCAAAGTCCGTGTTGTTGCTTAACGAAATCTGTCTTCTGTAAAGATATTCACATTTGTCTGTAGGCAAAATTTCCAACACTGTCATGCATGCCTTTGAATGTGGTTTTGTCCATACAAATAATGTATAAAGATGTCCATGAAATACACGTGATGAAATACACAAATTTGCATATACCATTTGCACCTTTGTTTTCACTTATGTTTTAAGCTAGCTCTACAGCAATAGAGGAATATGTAATTCTCAAAATATGTTTTTGATCTTTCATTCCTTGAACATACATCATTAAAGAGAGGACAATACTGAGTGTAATACTAAACATAAACAGTACTAAACATACGCTACTGTTCATGATGACTGGCTGTTTGATACAGTGATCAGAATTATCTTATTGTAGTCTATGCCTAATCAGCCCTTCCAATTTAATTGAAGCAACCCATGAAGTAAAGTAATTGTCAAGGATACCAACAGCGTCAGATCCTACCCTGAAGTTTCTGGAAACAGCAGTTGAATATTATTCGAATGTCTGAAACATAAATAGTTGAAAAAATGTTGTTCAATGTACTTCATATGTAATATCTAATGTATTCATGTCTTACAATGTCTTACAAACTTGATCTTTCACAATTAAGAAGAATGTCTAATAATGCTAATAATGTATATATTACCCTGAATTAACAGGCTTTAACCAAAAATTTTGCATAGCAATATTAAGAATGGAGTTATTATTGCTATTGTTATTGTTCTTCTTATTATTATTCTTATTATTATTATTATATTTGTTCAGCTTTTTTCAGAAAGTTATTTCACTCACAAAACTTTAAAACATTGAATCTGCCGAGATAAGTGAAACTTCACTTATCAAGCTACAGACATAGCAAAGAACATTTTAAAGGTGAATTTTTTGCATGATCATATATTAGACTTCCATTCTACCTCCTGCCTTTTTGTAGGAAGAAAGAATGGGGTATTATTCAAGTGATTGGACAGCTCATCTGAGCTGCTAAAATGTATCATTTCCAATGCTCATTTAGAGAGTTCTTAAAATGCATACTGTTTATTTGACAGACCATGAGATATTGTTCACATCTAGTTTAGGAGCTTTCTGTCTCAATGAACACTGTCTGCTGAGTATGTTTGGTTTGACAATCTGTATTGAACTGTCCCCAGCTAGAATAGCACCATCAAGCTGCATCACTCTGTGGCAGTCGCTTGTTCATTCTCATCTCATCACAGGATGATGCCCTTGTAGTCTGAGATGTGTGCAAACACATGTTTTCTTCACAATGCCACAATGGATCAGCCAATAAAAACAGAAAAGCAAACTCTCATCAAACTTGGACTATAAAATAATGGAATTGCAAAGAAAGAAAAAAGTACCAAGTGCCATTTGAATTTGACAGACTCCTCAGCCAATCAAACTACAACCTGAACTGTTGTTATGTAAAGAATGTCTGTGAAAAAGAGTGGAACATTTGAAATGTGCCTGTGATGGGATAGAAATGTAAACCAAGAGGACACTGTGAGAAGAAGGAGGAATTAGAAGCGATCTTTATATCAATTTTTATGTAGCCATATTTTGCAATGGAAAAGGGTTGGGAACTAGAAGGAATGACTCAAATAGCTTGGCATTTCCCTTGACACAGTCATCCATCTTTTTGTTTCTTTTGTTTTTTCTCTTCTTTCTAATTTATCTATTTCTGTGAAGTGATTAACATTCAAAGGGATTTACAGATTTTAAAAATATTTGAAAAATATTTAAAAATGTTAAGATTCAGGGCTTTGACTGCTAACCTCATCTAGATTGGATGATTTCTGCTTTTCAGCTGCACCTTGAGTTGTGACAGGGAAGACTTTATTGCGGAAGTCACCGTGTTAAATGGATTTAGCTTCTCTTGTCAGCAACAGGATACTTGTGTTGACACACTCAAGATATCCCTGAGCTTTTCTCCATACTTGTCTTGTGTTTGCCTCACCTTTTTGTAAGATCCTCTATAATGAAACAATTTTTGTAACTTTCCCTAGGAGCTCATTCTTTTTTATTAGGGAGCATGGTGGTGTTTGGTACATTTGATTTCCTTTGTCAGCCTGCTGAAATTGCTAGACAATTGAAATTTATTGATTGATGAGGTGATAAAATGATGAATAGAAGAATAAAACCTGAGAGGTAGAAGCTGAGTTAGAGAAATAAAGTTCAGAAGAAGTGACTTTGTTTTTAATTGAAACATAAATTTGAGAAACAGTATTATGAGATTTCATTTCTACAAATGCTTATGGGGGTGAGTTTGAAGAGGCAAATGCTCTCTACATTGGGTTACCGTTCTGGGCTGATATGGCCCATTGTGTAAAGTTGTATTTAAGCAATCTAAGGGCAGTAAAGACTCAATGGGGAGGACAACCTATAGTGCAAAGCACAGAAATGGCCAGTTCCAGTAGGCACCACTGCCAATACAATTACTTAAATCCTAAGCTATCAGATATAGAAAAATATGTTAAAAGACTGAAATTGGATAGAAGAATAGAAAAGAAAAACAAAAAGAGGAAGAAATCATCTTTGATTTTCCAATGCGACAGTATACTAATTAAAGGATCAGTATAGTGTCAGTCACGATCCCACAATGTTTGCAGAGGAAAAACAAGACTTGCTTTTTCTCAGATGTCTACTGACTAGATTTTCCCTGATTTAACTATGTAAACAGATGTTACCTAGAAGAATTTAAAATAATTATAATGATTCTAGTGAAATTAATCACCTGACCTCAAATGAAAAGGAAAATATTGATAGAAACTTGTTTTCTTTCAGGAAATGTTTATCATTAGAGCTTCAAAAATCTAAAGATATGGCTAACAATAAAAAACAATTAAAATAAAAAATGCAAAGGCTTAAAGACTCATTTATTGTGCTTCCTGATTCTTAAAAGAGACAATCTTTTAAGTACATTTTTCTATCGCAGCAAATCACAGATTATCTTAGATAGAAATGAACATTATCTTTTCAAGTGTTTACATAGCTTAGGAGCCTTTTATTCCAAGAAGACAACAGCCTCCAAATTAAATTAAAGAAATCACAAATAACTTAAGATAATCATTAAAAATACCAGATTTCAAAAAAAGGAAAAAATAATATGAAGAAAAATCAAAAAGAAACAAAGTTGTAGTAACAGGTCTGAGTCAAGTCCAAAATATGCTCCGTAAATCACAGGTGCAGTCAAAAACTTGATCAATTCATCCCTGAACTCTCAGATATGCTCACTTCCCACTTCATTTTTTACATAGACTACTGTAAGCAGCCTTAGATTTACTTGGAACTACCAGTCCATTGTACATCCATAATAGCCCCAAAGGAAAGATGTGAAATTATCATCAGTCACTCAAAGCCTCCAGATCTAAAACACACAATTGCCCCCAGGTCTTTTCAGACAGCACAATATAGATAGCTAGTTTACTTAGCATATTCAGCTTTTGTTGTCAACAGCAAATGTAAAGCTTTTGTGATACAAACTCACTAAATTTTAGAACATTTTCATTTTTTGTAAATACCCAAGGAAACATCCTGTGTTTGCCATGTGTATTATATTTACATTTCTGTTATGCAGAAGCTTTAAAAAGTAAACATTGTTTGTTGAAAACAGTATAAGATAGACTGGTATAAACTTGGTGGAATCATTTTATAACCATGTCATAACAGGCTAAAAACAGCACTGAAATATCCTGACAGACTTCTCATACACTAGCAATACTGCCATTAAATCAAAGTAAAAACCAAGCCAAACCAAAACAGAGAACAAGTTTTCCCTACAAAAAGTCCCAGAAACAGTAAAACTGTAAAAAATAGTGCCTTATTTTTACTGTTTGAAGAGTAGTTTTAAGCTTCCCTGTACTGAAAACAGTCTCTTACAAAAATATTTGAGCTGTTCATTAGATGACTGGCCTTGATAGGACACCAATTTCCCTTTGCCACCGTGTTGCCATAAAAAATTTGAGGAGAAAATGAGAAGATCTTGATTTGGCAGTTAATTGGAGTTTTTTTCTAAGTTCTTTGGCTAGTAAAGCAATTTAAGACTTTTGAGAAAGGATTTCTCTCATCAGGTGTTAGCAGAGATCCTAATTTCTGGCCCATTTTTTCAGCCAGAAGAGTATAATGGAAAGCTGGAAACAGTTTATCCTTTCATGCAATTGAGACAACAAATGTAGCCACAGTTTAAGTGTACTTAGTTTTTACAGTACAGATCACAAAAGACTACAAATGAGGGACAGCAAAGACAAAAAGTAGTATTTTATGAAAGGCAAAATAAGAATTTAAAGTGCTTTTTTCTTCTTGTGTTCCACATACTACATAATTCAAAAGCTTTGATTTCTATCACTGTTGACTTCTGTTTAATAGCTAACCTTTCAATTAAATGCTACAAATAATCTCTTTCAAAAATGGATAAAAAAATGGATAAATGTTAGTGAAGCATAAACAATCCTGATGCACGTGACTGCAAATTCCCATTAATATCATCAGAAAAAAGCTACCATGAGAAATACAGACATATGAGAAGAATACTTTAGAAGGCTGTAGATTTCTATAGGAAAATAAAGTGAAACTGCAAACACAAGCCAATATATAATGTTATTTTAAACACTTTTCTTCTCACCACATATCAGAATGAAAAGTCCCCAGTTGTGATAGGCATGATGAATTGCAACATTACATTTATGAAATTGTCAGTCATCTTATTCAGTCACTTGCCCACTTTTTGTCCCATTTATTTTTATTTATTTTTTTCATTCTTCAACCTTATAAAACACCATCTACTAAAATACATTAATTAAATTACTACTTTGACTTCAGAGAATAAAGCAATTGCAGCAGTAAGTGGTCAATATATACTTTTCCTGACATTTACAAAAATAATTCTGTTGCAATTACTTTTTCTGAGAATAGACAGAGCATAATGTTAATGCAGCTATGAAATAGATACAGATACAGCTGACCTGCTCCTATCTGAGTGTACTCCAAACTGAGAAGTCTGGAGAAATGAATATGGAGACAGTTTTTCTGTACTTCTGTTTGTGCTGTCTTTTACCCAGGAGGTCATGTCTGGAGGTTGTACAGAGCAGATCACCATGTACAGTTTCACCTGAACATTGCTCTAATGTTTCCTGAGACAAACTGTGTATTTGTATAGTACCACTCACATTGGCATAAGTTTGGAATTTGTTCAGCAGTATCTACTGCTGCCCTAGACATACTACAGGACAATTGTCAATAGATTTGGTAAATAAAATATCACTTCTCATTCTTTATCAACAAGAAAATCACCCATAAGCTTGTCTTAGCTTAGCACATCATCTTATTCTTAAATTTAGTTTTTACCAGAGTTTCACATTGATGCACAGTTCTTAATATTTAGACTTGAAAAGATAAAAGCTACAGCAATATACAGCAAAAAAAGAAAAAAAGAAAAAACTGTTCATGCTCTTCCCCTTCTCTTGTGACACATCTATCTAAATCAGATAAGACAGTCTGGCTTTTGGTAGTTTTAATGTGTCCTTACCACATTGCCCTATGTTAGGTCAATTGGTTTCTACAGGTTGTTTTAAGGAATGAGACAGATTGTTTAAACAGGAGTCTTTAAGATGAAAGAGAATTCTCAGTGTCTAATAATAAAACAAATATTATAGTAAAATAAATAGGCAAACAGCCCTAAAATTAATACACCTAACAACCTTGTAACATAATAACTTACATAGATGACAATAACCTGTGTATACCTAATTATTTACATTTCTTTCATTGCTCTCATAGTGGGTATATGCTATTGGGTGGCAAGATTCTTCTTGCTATCACAATGTAAGGAAATAACTCGGCCTCCTTTTGTCAAAAACATGTTTTCTGTAAAGAAAACATTTTACTGCACAAAAAAGAAGAGCTGCTCAGGACTAAAATTGCAATGGTCATTTGAATTTGTGATTGTGAAATTGATTTTTTTGATCATTTGTATTTGTGATTGTGAAATAGAGTTTTTTGATCATTTGCATTTGTGATTGTGAAATATACTTTTTTGGATGGAGGGAGCAGTGAGAATGAACTTGCAATTGAAAAAGGCCTGAAAACTGTTGATAAAAAAACCCTGTTTCAGTAAACTTACCTGTTTAATGCTTTTAAAAGTCCAACACTTCCTCTTTACTCCACAAATCTTTTAGCCACTGGGTGAAGTCAAAACACAGCACTAGATCATAATAATCCCAGTCTCTCATGGACAACAGCATCTCTCATGGCACCACTCTCAGAATGCTTGAAATGGATCTGGAAAACACAGATATTCTTAAAATTTTATTGAAATATAGGCAACCATGTCTTAGTATAAGGAAACATGAGCACTTAATCAATGACTACATTATAAAATTATAAATATCACTTGGTAAACAAGATGAGGATTGAGAAGCTCATGTTCCAGACAGTGTGTTTTAGCCTAATATATGCAATTCTGTTGCATTTATTGACCCATTAAAACTGTCAGGAATAAGAAATAGTACTTATCTTTCTTTTAAAAAATTGCAGATTTTCAGACTAGATTTAAAAGTATTTTCTCATTTGAATTTCAAAACTATTATCTTCTTCTGAACCAAACAATCTTATCTGAGAAAGGTCATGGAAAGGTTTCAGTACAATTATAGTTGTTCCATGAAAGCTCTGCTGAATATAATTTTGTTCATGGAAGAATGTAACATGCACCTGGATTATGCAATGCAAACTCATACCGATAGCATCCTTTCCTCTTCACTAAGTAAAACAAGCAAGGAACATTGAAAGATAGTTGTAATATTTATCTAGCACTATGCTTCTTTATACTTGCAATTTTTCTTGAAATGGATTTGCTAATATTTTTAAGTGCCTGTCAGTAATTCACAGAATCACAGAATCACTTCTGCTCAAGGAATTAATGAGCAATGCTCCCTGGAAAAAAACTTTTGAAGTCACTGGGGTCAGTCAGTACTGGTCACTTTTTAAGCACCACCTCCTAAGGGCACAGTAACAGGCAATTTCAAAATGTCAGAAGTCAAGCAAGCAGGACAAAGGGCCAGCCTGGCTGATAGGGATCTTCTTTTGGAGATAAGGCAAAAAAAGAGGAACAACATCAGGTGGGAGGAATGCTGCTTATCACTCTAGGGAGAAAATCTATTCAAAAATAGTTACAGAGCTGTTCATTGCAAAGCCTCTCTTGGTGATTTTTTGAATTGTCTTGGGAATCTGGAGAGGTTCCAGCTGATAGGAAACTGAGGAACATTGTTCTAATCTCTAAAAAGGTCAAGAAGAATGAGACTGAAAAGGCCTTTCAATCTCAGTTCACTGCCTGGTAAGGGTATAGAAAAGATTATTCTGAGAGATATTGAAAAACCTGAATGACACCTGAATGACAACACAGTCATCAGCAGGGCTTTTTGAGGGGGAAGTCCTACGAATCAAATCTTTTTTCTTTTTATGACAAGGTAACCCACCTACTTGATCAAGGGAAGCAAGATGATATAATCTTTTTGGATTTCAGTAAAGCTTTTGATAGTGTCTCACAGAAACCTTCTGGACAAAATGTCTGGTGTTCTGCTGGATAAGCACATCATGAGGTGGGTGAGCAACTTGCTCAACTGATGGGGTGGATGGGGTGACATCAGACATCAGGAACTGTCTCTGGTGGCCTTCCACAGGGGCTCCATCCTCAGCCCTGTGCGCTTCTACATCTTATTAATTGTGAGAACACAGGATTGGAAGGGGCACTAAGTAAGTTTGCAGATGATACAAAACTGGAAGAGGCTGCTGACTCTCCCTAAGGCAGGGAGACCTGCACACAAACCTGGACAAATAAGAGGCTGGGTAATCATCAACAATATGAAGTTCAAGCACCTGATTCTGCCCGTGGGACATGGCAATCCTGGATGTATGTACACACACTGAAAGCAGCACCACAAAAAGGGTCCTGAGGGTTCTGGTCCGTGGCAAGTTGAACATGAGCCAGCAGTGCCCTGGCAGCCAGGAGGGCCACCCATGTCCTGGGGGGCATCATGCACAGCATCACCAGCCAGGCAAGGGAGGGGATTGTCCTGCTCTGCTCTGCACTGGGGCAGCCTCACATCGAGTGCTGGGGGCAGGTCTGGGTGACACAGTATAAGAAGTGCCTAAAGGAGAGCATTAGAGATGGTAAAGGGCCTTTGGGTGAAGCCCTGTGAGGAGTGGCTGAAGTAATTTGAAGCCTGGAGAAGAGGGGACTGAGGGGATATCTCACTGCAGTTACAACTCCCTCATGAGAGGAAGAGAAGGGGCAGGCACTGACCTCTGTTGTGACCTGACAATGACAGGACACAAGAGAATGGCCTGAAATTGAATCAGGGCAGGTTTAGGTCAGATACCAGGATATCAGGAAAAGGTTCTTCACTCAGAGGGTGATTGAAGAACAGGCTCCTCAGGGAAGTGGTCACAGCACCAAGCCTGACAGCATTCAAAAAGGCTTGTGGACAATGATTTCAGGCACATGGAGTGATTCTGGGGCAGGAGTTGGGCATTGACAATCCTTGTGGGTCCCTTCCAACTTAGTATATTCTGGCATTCTTTAATTTATGTTGGAAAAGACCACTAAGAACATTGATTCCAGCCTTTGACTGATCTAGACCATTGCACTAAGTGCAGTGTCCAGTCATTTCTAGAATACCTGCAGGGATGGTGGCTTACCAAACCTTTCTATGACATCTAACCCAAACCTTACCTGCAAGGCTATGTCCTCTTGTCCTGTCTCTGGTTTCTTGGGATAAGAGGCCAAGCTTAGCTTTTCACAATCTCCTTTCACATACTTATAGAGAATTATAAGGTCTCCCCTGAGTTTTTATTTCTTCAAAGTAAACAAGTCCTACTCCCAGTCACTTTTCAGATGACTTACAATTCAAGTGGATATTTCTGTTACATACTAGCTGGGTTTTTTGTTTTGTTTTAGCTTTTTTTTTTCCCAGACTTTAAACTATGGTGCACCTACCTCTTTCACCAAAAAGACCAATAATTTAGATGAGATGAGTTTACTTAATAAAGCTATTTTACTATCTGTTCTCTGTCACTGAAAATTACAGATATCATGTAGGATACCAAATGGCATTCAGAGTTCATCCAGTAGATACAGTGATCTATGATTTCCTTAATAGCCTCAAATTGTTATTTCAGTATGTGATAAACTTTAAAAAACACTGCTCCTAAACATCTCAAAAGTTCTGTATGTTCCCCTTCCACAAGTGTTCCGTATGGTTTTTAATATCATATGCACAGAGGTGAGTGTTAGTTCCATACATATGTATGGGGTAAGATAAAAAGAAAACATTCTATCCACATTAAGAAGTATGTGAAAGAACATGACAGTAAAATTAGTTTTGCAAAGTATTTCAGAAGTTAACATACAGTATGACTTCTAAGCAAATTAAACTTCTTAGTCTGCAACAACTGAAGTAAAACGAGTGGATCAAAAGAGAAACTGTTGTTCTGCCTTCATCAGTCATTAGCATACGTTCTAAAAGTTGCACAGACAGAAAATGTTTCTAAATGAGGGACAAGATCGCACTTCGCCCAGTTTGGAAGTGAGAGTTCAGTGCATCTGAAGCATGATGCGGTTCCATGAAAAACAAAGTTTCCAAGCATAAAATATTTATTATCTGTGGCTTCAAATGGAAGATCAACCATACCCATGGTTTTAGGAATGTTCTGGACTAAATGACTAGGAATTACAGCATTATCTTTTCTAATACCCCAGGTGAGATGAATGCAGGAAAAGTTAAAGATTAGTGGAACATACTTTGAAAATCAACTGCATATGTTTTATTGAGATGCTGATGGATTCTTTTAATCTAGTCCAGTGACAGATCAGTCACGGAATGGTGTGTGGGTCTCCATGATTGAACACAGAACTGAATTTTACTGAAATTGATGTAGGAACACACTAATATGTAACTGACTAAATCTACTATAGAACTCAAAACACATGGATATTTTTGCTACTACAAAATGACACTTCCAGCACCAGCGCAAGATGGGGGTTGATTGAGTGGAAACCAGATCTACAGAGAAGAACCTGAAGCTCCTGGGAGACAAGCTGACCATACTACATCATGTCACCATTGCAGCAAAGAGCATCTGCACTGGCAGAAGTGTTGCTTGCAGATCAAACCATCTCGTACTTCCCTTCTGCTCAGACCTGGTGAGACTGAGAGGGCTGTGCACAGCTCTGCCCTCTCTGAAAAAAACAACACGAACACACTAGAGCAACTTCAGCTTTGTGTCAGGACCACAAAGATAATGGACTGGGGCTAGTCTTACATGAGGAGAGGCTGACAGTGGCTGTAACTCTCCAGCTTGGAGAAAAAGGGCTTTGGGGAATCTCATCAATGTGAGCAACTGAAGAAGATGAACTCTTTGCAGTAGTGTCAAGTGGCAAGACAAAGACAACCTCAGTCTGAAATAAATGAAACTGTGTCTGAACAAATAATTTCTGCTGTGATATTGTTTGAACGCTGGAGTAGGTAGGTTCCCCAGGAGACTGTGAGGTTGTCATTCTTGGAGACACTCAAAATCTGACTGTACACAGTCCTAACTTACCTACTCTAGCTGATTCTACTTTGAGCAAGGGCATTGAACTGGACTATCTCCAGAGATGCCTGCCAACCTATTCCATTCTGGGATTCCATTAAGTCCTATAAAATTGTTGAAAGAATGAAGAAAATCATCAACAACTTCACAGCACATTGAGACGTATCTGTATAATCTCTATTATAATAGCATATTCTTTTACAACAGTAAAAAAAGAGAAAGTTTATTTTGTCTTTACCTTGCTAAGACAGTGGGTTTAGTTCAAAAATATTAGCTGTGACTTTTGAAGTCACAGCTAATCACCAAAACTGGCATTTAAATAAAGAATCTGCACAAGAAGGACATGCTACTATATCTAACCCCCCAGAAACCTATTTAAGTAGACAAGTTTAATATTTAACATCTATTTCATTCTCTACTTGTTCATTTTAACCATTGCTGCAGTCCAATTTTTGAAAGTGAACTGAGGTAGCACTGGAGAGACAGTATGGGTAAAGTCTGGAGAATACTTTAAAAAGCATAATCCCACAGAACAAACACCTAACAGTGTGCTACTTAGTAGGGGTTAGCAGAACCAAGTATGGCATGCAAAATAAGCCTACACATTCTGTTGCATTTCCACCATCGTGAAAACAAAGGAAATGCAAAATGTAGCAAATGGCTACATTTTGCACTTCCTTTGTTCAGGGATATTTTATTGAAGCAGAAACCAATTTCCATACATGAGAAGCTTCATGATATCACTGTTGACAGCTCTCTTCTATTTCTTTACACCTTGGGAGCTTAGACTCTGTGATGGCATGAAATTCCACTCAGGTTTGAGAATTACACTGTAATTACTGCAGTTTCATGCTGTATCTTATAGTTTTAATGGTGAGGACCATTAACTGATCCAAGGGTTTAACATTTAAATCAAAGGATGGGGAAAAGGAGTTGGCTGAGAGAAAAGAAATGGATGCAATATAATGTCAGTTCCAATGACTTGTTTTAAATATTGGTTCTGGATTTTCAGACCTTTCAGTGGGTTTGAGTCAGAGTTATTTCAGAGGTAGCATAGCAACAAAACAAAGAAGAAAGCTGAAAGGTGATTGGAAGAGAGTGTGAACTTTCAGAATTGAAAGTATTTTGATGGCACCATCACAATCTTGTTACAGGTTTGGAGATTTTTTTGGAGCTATAGTGTAGGGTGAAACAAAAGTCAATGTAAATAAGACCTCAACCATAATTCAGCAACTTCCTGGATCCCAGAAAAAGGACCAGGTTTTTTTCAAGGGTATTCAAAGGATATTAAAAAATCATTACTACTCTCCAACACTACTGTAATCAGCCTGAAGAAGAAGCAAAATGAGGGAGGGAGGGAAGGTACTAAACCACTGTTGTGTTTTAAGCCCAGTTAGCAACCACAAGGTCTCATTTTCAATAGTTAACTAATTTCTGAGAGTGCAATTTCTTTCTTTTTCTCCTCTCCTCTCCTCTCCTCTCCTCTCCTCTCCTCTCCTCTCCTCTCCCTCTTTCCTTATTTTTATTTCTTTTCCAGTTTTTTCTTTTTTCCTTTTACTCTTTTCTTTTTCTCTTTTTTTTCTTTTTTCTGTTTTCTCCCTGCCCACAGTGTTGGATCTACCACGTTATTTCATGAAAAAATGGAAAGATAAGGTTCTCAAATAATGAGTTACAGAAATATGACCTTTGATACACAATTTATCAAAATTTTCTCTCTATAAAGCAAAGTTTAATATAATTAATATAATCGTACAGAGATTGCATTTCTCCTTCTTTTTTCAGATTTCATAATTTACAAACGAAAGTCACAAAAAAGAACAAAACTTGTAAGTCCATAAAATTTTTAAAGCAATTTCATCCATTTAAGAATGATTACAGATATGACCTGTGACTCACTTGCCAACAAAAAGAACAAAATGTACATACATCCCACCTTTTCCACACAGAAAAAGAAATCTTAACATTTGCAAGCATTAGAGTAAAATAATTTGATTTTTAAATGTCCTGCAACATAAGCAGAAATATTATCAGAGCACATATTCAGACTGAGTTGTTTTGTGGAAATTATAAATAACATACCTTAAGACTTAGTGGAATCAAGTCCTGGAGACAATCACTGCACCTTTGAAAATAAAATTAATTTGTTAAAACTATTGCAAAAAATTTAGTTTAGGATAAAAATCCCTGTCCTCTGCAAGATTTTATTTGGCACAATTTTCAAGTTGTTATAGTACCTAGCAGCATGCTCCTGTCTGATTTTCAGCTACTTCAAATGATGAGTGTAATTTGTTCAGTCCCTCCATTTCTTTTTGAGTTTTCCAATAAGAAGGTTCACTGTACCATACAGTCCTCCCCAGCCAAGCCTCTGTTCCTGGATTTCCTTTCATTTTGTGTTACAAAGCCTAGCAATAAACCTTCCTAAAGCAATTATTTTATGAAGTGGTGTCCTGGTTTAGGGCAAATATTTAGGAGGAAACCTCTGGGGGGGTCTCCTCTGGGAAGAGCCGATTCCAATCACCCCTCCCCCTACAGGTCCGGGAAGAATTTCCTTAGAGAAAAAGTGGAAAAAACTATTTATTTAACAAATAGAATATTCACAAGTATAGGAAAAATTTGGATAATATGAAAACAATGAAACCTCTCCTTCCTCTGAAGAGATGGTAGACTCAGAGTCCGTCTGAGTCTGGTTCAGTTCTCCAGTGGGGGGGCCGATTGCCAGGCCCGGCTGTAGAAGTCAAAGAGGCGGGGGGGCCCCCGGGGGTTCCCTGGTGTCCTGGGCCCACGCGATGCCAGCCAGTCCCAGGAAGAGGAAAAAAGGAAAAAATACCCAGCAAAAGAAATAAAGTCTCTCCCTGCAAAAAGCCTGGAAAAATCCGAGGAAACTCTCTGCTGTGAGCTCTTCCAGCACCCACACCAGAGAGAGAAAAAAACAGAAAAAAAAAAAAGAAAAGAGATAACACTGTCCGCTGGAATGTAGCCTCTCCGCTCTCTCTCGGCCTTGGTTTGTAGGAGTAAAAGCATCCTGCAGACAGACGGCGAATGGTTTTTTTTTTTTTTCCTCCACCTTTACTTTCTCTCTCTTTCTGGGACCAACTTAAAGCTGCAGAACTTAATGTCCAGCATAAGCAAGAGGACGATTGGGGATACAAACAGGTCATATGGCCAACCCAGGACAAGTGGGTATCAACTATATTTTGTAGTCCCTCTGCAGCACTGTTTACTGCAGCAGCAGTTAACCAACAAACTGTTCAAGAATAAATACTATTCTCAGAGGTGACAGAAAGAAAATACCTAGCACCAACTACTTAGTCAGCTTTTTTTGAATGAAGGAGGATGCAATGACTGGACTTTTGGTTTACCAGTGTCAGCACATTGGATAAAGCATTACAGGCAGACCACTGGGAACTGCTTATTTTGTCAAGGAACACCTTGATAAGCCTTTTCCCATCCTAACGTAAGTTTTGTACATGCTACGTGAATGACATCACACTCTCTCATACTCTGTTGTAGAAGAATCATTGGGACATATCCTTTGCTCCTCTATTTGTGCAGTGATTTCAGAAAAGTAATAACAATTTATAATATTAAGTATTTTACCCCTTGAGTTCAAGACATAAATGCCTCATTGATAAACAGAAAATGGCAGCGTATGTTTTTCTGAGAGAAGAATATTCCTATGTAGTGTGTCCTTGACATCCCTTGTTCTACTCTAGATACATATTTATAAATGTAATATATAAGATATATAATTTATATTACTGTAAATCTATACAGACATGTATACATATATATATATGGCATTGGCATATTTTTTTTAAATACTGCCTGAAAATATTTGTTTATTCCTCATCCCTTTGAAAATGTCTTGAAAATAAACCTGAAAAAATGCATTAATTTCAAGGAAGCAGATCTTCCTTCTAACTGGAATGATTCAGGTAAACACACTGACAGGTTTTGCAATAGTATGAAAAAATTCCCTCCAGCTATGAAAAATAGAAAACATTTGAAGAATATAGTTTTTTTTGCTGTAATTCATACTTAATAGAATACATATGTCTCTATGACATCATAAACAGAGAACTTAGTGTCTTATCAAGTTTCTTCTTGTAAAGCTTTCTTTCTGCTGTGCATATTGCAGGCTTTTGATTTTAAGTCTGTATCCCAAACAGATCTTTCAGTAATGTTCTTTTCAAAAATTCCACAACTCTTATTTCATGATGCTATCTACACAATGCTCTTCAGTCATTCTGATTGAAATGGTGGTTTAGACTTCAGTTGATGCAACAGTTATGTTAAAAAAATCACCAACTTGATTTGTACTTAGTTGAAGTCAATAAAGATTACCAATGATCTCACAAGTCCTGAGCCTCCAATCACTGTATTATTGACAATGATGTATTTCTTGGATTGTTGACACTACGACATTGAAGTCAAGAATACCAGCTCCATTAATCACTGATGAGAAAGTAGCTGACATCCTTTAGTGATGACTACACTACATTACACCAAGGAACATCACTTGTTAAAATTTACATATATTCTGAAACATTTAATTAAAAAACCCCCACAATTTTATGTGCTTTGAACAATCTCACAAGAGACCAACATACTTCATGCACCTAGTCAATTTATTTCATCTCAAGAACTAATTAAATCACTTCTGGCACAGTTTGTTCAAATGCAAAAATAGAAATCCTGATTTGTAAAACAAAAAGCAACATATATCAGCACATCAGGTGGTGGGATTTGTTTACTCCAAGGAGAAATGGGCTATGGACTGGATTTTCTTTTGTCTGCTAGCTATGACAAAATACTTCTTTGAAACAAAATTATGCCAGTGATGGAGTTGAGACAACTTTGTGTCAATGACAGAACAAGATGCACTATAATGAATAATAAAGTACCCAGAGACTGTTCATTTGGTGAAAGATTTCTGGCCTATGCTGTTAGATAAAAATTTCTGTCAAATGTTGTCAGATTATAGTTCTAGTGTCACGCTTCAAAGAAGCCCTCATTCCCTGAAGAAAGAGCAGCCTTTTGCCACTAAGTTGCCATTTTGCTGATCTCTGAAAATCTGTCAAAAGCGGTCAAGTTAGGGGGCTTGTGTGCATACACAATAGAGTGCAGGGGAAAATCAAACTGTAGTTGATTTGAATTGGCAATTTGTGACCAAGAAATGACCTGGCATGGAGGGCAAGGAGGTCCAGGTGCAGAACAGGTTGAAGTGGCTGGACATAGGAATGACAGGACAGAAGGACTCCCTGAAAGGGAGTGAAGCTTCCCTTGGGAATGAGGCACATTGCAGAGTTGTCTTGCAACAATCCATCACTCACAGAGGCCACTTTTGGCAGCAGAACTGGGATGGAGAATGGATACAATATCAGGCTGATGTTCATGGGATTGGAACTGCTGCATGTGTATGTAAGGAATTGACTCCTGCTGCACCTCTGTGTGCTCCAAGTAGAACAGCTTATGGTGATAAGGGTATTCAGTGTATTATATATTAAACCTTTTATATTTAAGCACAAGTCTGAGTTTAACTCAGCTCAAGGCATGCAATAAAATTTCCCCAACAAGAGACTTGTGAATTAGTGGTTAAAAACATACAGATCCTGCCTGCACAGTTGACTGGACTATAAACATGATATTTCCACACCAAGGATAGGTTTATCTCACCCACAGTTATAATATAAAACTGATGATGATGAAGCTCTTGGAAGTTTCAGGCACATTACAGATCTCTACTGGGGTGTTCTCCGAATGTTTATAAAATGTTTTGGATTAAATTGTCTAATATAAAATGAAAATATACTATTTACCCAGGTAAGTACATTGTATGCATCCTATTGTATGCATCCAGAAGGACAATAATAATTTCTCTTTACATAATCTATAGACCTTGTTTTCTATACTGAAAGCAATGGAGAACCACCCAGTCTGAAATAGTCAGCTGAGTAATCTATAAAAATAAATTCCTTTAACTAAAAACAATTAGGAATGTAATACTGAAGGCATAGTTCTCACAATAACTAAGAGGTAATTACTCAGCTTGTTCTGAATCTGATAGACAAAGAATTTGAAAGTAAATTAAATCACTGATTTCTTGTCCTAGAGTTAAATGCCAAATGAGATCATATAATTACAGATGAATGAATTTTTATCCTCATTTTATACATAAAATCATGTCTAGCATACAGATTGCAAAAACAAGAAAAATTAGAATCTTCTGTGTTTATTTCAAGGAATAACAGTGGAGATTCACTTTGAGCACACAGTCTGATACAGTCTTGCAGCTATAAGAAGATTAAAATTATTCAGCCCCAATGAACTCATCTACATCCACAGAAAATTTCACACGAAGTTATGCATGCATCACCAGGACCCTCTGACAGGAATTAACATCACAGCCATAGAAGGAATGCACTGATGGCAGAATGTGCTTTAGGAAGGTACATAACCAGCAGATTCCCATGCTGGTCACATCATATCCCTTTTCATACTGTCCTGCCTTAAATAGCATTAGTTCCTTAAATTTCTTTACTCATACAAAAGCTTCCATCATTTCTTATTCTTAGTGGCATAGTCACACTCTTCACTGACAGCAGCTTCTTGCATTTTAAAAGACCTTTCAAGTGACTCTGATTGTTATAGGAACACGAACATTTCCTGCCATGAGGTTGAGAACAATGTAACTAACATGTCACTACTAATGGAATAAAAAAAATGCCATATTCATCTACCTCCACTACATCTAAAAAATTCCATCTTTCACCAAGAAAAGCGAGTCTGGTTAGCACTTGACGTACTAAAGATGGATTTCTGCTGAGTTAATCATAGCATTAACTCTGAAAAGCCAAGACTTACTTTATTACTGATAACTTTGCATTTAAATCAATGTTATGGAAAATTAGAGCAATGAACGTCATGGAAGTGAAAAAGCATCCATAATAGTAGCAGAAAATGAAGCAAATTCAAGTCCATGAGAACAACAGTAAAACTTTTGAGATTCATGGCTTTATCAGAAAGTGGTATGCCACTGTGAACAATTACAGTTCTATTGAAATTTTTGTCAGGACATTGACTAAAATTTTGCTTAATTGGTCCTAACATTTGCCCAGGTCATAGCCACAAAGCAATATCTGAGGACCAAAGGAAGAGCAGACCAATTTCTCTTGTGCTGTCAATATTGTGCATAGGGTTATTATGACTGTTTAATAAAATCAGCTACATCTCCTGCTCACCAGTGCAGACACAGCAATGCATTTCAGCAACTAGACAGCAATACTTTCCAGGAAGATAAAGGCCTTTTGTGAATGCAGGTGACCCTTACAGCTTTAACTCTTAATAAAAAGACACCAGGATCTTGCAGCAAAGTGCTCACAGTGCCACAACCAAGATCCCTTCACAACAGTCAGACTTGCACAATGCTTTATAGTGGAAACTGTTTCTTAAGGCATCTCGTCTTAATTTATATTTTCTCTTTTAAATAAAATAAAATAAAATAAAATCCAAACCAATTTCTAAAACTTTTTTCTCATGTGATATTGTGGACAACACCAGGCCATCATAAATGCTTATAAAGATTTTACATAATACCCATCAGGTAACCTATTTTTGAAGATGTTTTTACCAGAAAAATTTAACTGTAATTGAAAACACCTCATTGAACCAGGAATTTGGAGGAGGGTAACAAATAAATTTCCATAAACTGTAGTATCCTACACATCCTAAGCTGGGGCAAATAAGAAACTAGAAAATAAGTATGCCAAAAATGCAGTTAAAAAAAAAAAGGCTTTTTGAAGAGGCAAGTTGTAACAACTCCCTACTGACCTTTAATTTACTCATTCTACTAACATGTCATACTTGGCAGGTTTGAACTATCCAAAAGGAATCCACTTTAACATCATCCCAGAATTCAAGTAATCCATTTGAATTACATGCTGGCCACTGTGATGGGAAGTAAAATCTGCTATTTATGTTGCAAACTGAAAGACTGCCACAACCATAGTAACGCTCTCAAATGGAGATATTCCTGTTAATTATCAATTTACATCGTTTGAGAGATCAGTAGAGCCATGAAAAGCAGCTGTTTCTAGCATATCTTGGAATTCTCTACAAATGCTGCAAGAAACACATCCTACTCAATTGAACCAGAGCTTGAAATACACCAATGCATACTTTGAGATTGCAAGAACTACTGAAATTTAGAACTACTAAGTATGAATCTTCTCACACTATGTTAAAAGCCTCAATAACCAAATTGCTGCACCTGTCTTGAGAGTAAAGCAGGTTAAAGACAATGCCCTCGAGCAGCGAGTTATCAGAACAACTGTTTCAGCAGTGTGTATCAGTGGGGCTAATATTTCAATTGTCCATCCCAAAGTACACATACAGCAATTATGCTAACAATAATTCCACCACTCATAGGTTTTCTGGTAACCTTTGTCTCTAAAGACAGACTAGAAAGAGCTATGTTTCAAATTCTTTTCACAGCAAAGGGCTCAAAGGACCTTCCTACCTGCATATCCTTTTAGACCAGTTTTGAGCAGATTTTAGGAATGCCATTAGCAAGGAACAACAGGGAATAATGATTATCAATCAACAACAATAATTTATTTTCATTTTAATTTAGAGCAAAAACTAAAGCTGTATAAATGTTCTTTTTTTCAACCCACGTCTAAGAGCTGAGGGCTGTATTGAGTTCAAGCTGAAATTTTGAGTAGCTGTAATTGCTGATATGTATCAACAGACTGACGGCTGGCCAACAGCCTCAACATAAGTAGTTTAAAGCAGTCTGACTATAAATAGTTTTGCTGACTCTGATGAATCTCTTCACCTTTTATCTCTCCAAATCAACAGAAGAGGAATATGAATATGGCTTACTCACACCTCAGCAATTTTAATTCTGTTCCTCCTTGTACCAACTCAGTACTGTTAGATTCATCCTAATATAGCTGCAGAAGGAGCATGAATAACAGTTCTAATAGCATTTTGCTTCAGAAGATATAAATAAGGATACCCCTTCTGTAGGCAGTTTAGACTAACTGAAAATGAAGCCAATGTGGACTATCCTAGAGCATAGAGATGATTGCAGAAGAAAAAGAAAAAAATATTTCCTGTCCTGACATATTGTCAATTTAATACACAATTATAAATGAATACTTATTTCCTTTTAAAAAAATATTTCAAATATATCAAGTGGGAAGAGACCAACAAGGACTGAGTCCAGCTCCTGATCCTGCCCAACACCATCCCCAAGAGTTGGGCCCCAAGTGCCTGAGAGCATTGCCCAAATGCTTCTTGAACTCTGTCATGCTTGGTGCTGTGATCACTTCCCAGGGGAGCCTGTTCCAGTGTCCAACCACCCTCTGGGTGAAGAACTTCCTGATATTCAACCTAAACCTCCTCTGACACAGCTTCAGACCATTCCCTCAAGTCCTGTCACTGTCACTGTCACCACACAGAAGAGATCAGTTCCTGCTCCTCTCACAAGGAATTGTAACTGCAGTGAGGTTTCCCCTCAGTCTCCTCTTTTCCAGGCTGAACAGACCAAGTGACCTCAGCTGCTCCTCATAGGGCTTCATTTCAAGGGCCTTCACCATCATCATTGCCCTGCTTTGGACACTGTCTAATAACTTCATACTTTTTCACATTGCAGCAACCAAAGTTGCACACAATATTCAATAAATAGACAAGTTTATTTTTTTCCCGGGAGGAGAAAGAGAATATGAAATGGTAGAAAAGGCTGCAACAGGGAAACTGGGGTGAAATCAGGCAACAAATTAAGAAGTAGTTTATTTTTACTTCCTGTACTTATTTCATGCCTATTGTTACAGTATCCTTTCAGGAAAAAAACTGCTTTATACTCAAGGTATTTTATTGAGCCCAGGATAAAGAACAGGGAATTGCTACCTACGAATCTTAGCTCTGTTTCTTCTCACATAATTTTTACTAAAACATACTTTTTCCTCCTCCATCATCATATGAACAACAGAGGCTGCCTTACCAAGATCTGAGAGCCTTGTCTATCCAGAGCATTAGGTGCTTGTGCCCATGAGGAGAGAAAATACCACTTAATTCCCAGATGTTCTTCTCTTGAGGGTGACTTGGGTCAGAGGCATTTAAAAATGAATGAAGTAGGCAGAGAAGGTGTTGTTGTAAATAGACATTGACCAGTTTATAAAAAGGGGCAGGCCAGATAACCCTCTAACTCATTGGTTCTTTGAGGAGATACTGAAAGGTGCAGCCAGCCATTAATTTGAGTCCACAGCAATTTTAATCTATAAATGTGTAATCTTACTACCAAACTGCAAATGTGGTAAAATACGTGCTTATCTCAGAATGAAAATTATAATGCTTCAAATTCATAAGATGTTAGCCAAATGAAAAGTGCTATTTGAAAGTTAGTTACATATTTTGAATAATATGCCATACCTACTTTTAGACAACCTTACAGACCTTAATATCCACTGTATTTCTAGAAAAAGCTCCCAGAACAAAAAAATAAAAATAAAAAAACACTTCTCTAAAAAAAAAACCAAACGCACCCTATGCTTGCAACATATTGACAATATGCTTCACTAATCAAACTGAAATTGTCTGGCTTCTGACAGTAAGGAGCTTGAGAAGAATTACATTTTAGAATAACCAGGACAGATACACAACACAGACTATGGTGTTAAAACTTGCCCACACAGATACACATTGACTTTGTAAGATTTGAAATTAAAAGCTGAACATGCAAAACCACTCAATCCTTCTGAATGGAGTTTTATTTGAACCTTTAAAATTAATTGCTTTTTTAATAAAAATGAATTCTCAACAAATCGACACAAGGGTGAGATTGACTGCAAGTGGCATCAAAACTTCCAGCTACAGCTGGAACTAGCCCAGCTAAGTATCTTTTCCTATAATGAAGAGAGCAAATAAAGTACAAAACCCCAAGAACATGAAGAAGTGAGACAATCAAAAATGGTGAATAAAAGAAAATCCATCTTAAAAGACAAATAACCATATTGCAAACAACCTAAGACTTCAATTTTAAATGTATGAGCTCTCAGAGAAAAATGGGGATGGTAATGGGCTAAAACCAATAATTAAACAAATTTCATTGCTATCTGTACCTGAAGAGCCATTGTGAATAACTCTGAAACATTCACATAAGGAGTTTAAGACCATATCAGTGAATGAGAGTTTCTATTATTAACTGGCATTATTAGAAAACAATAATAACTAATTTAAAGATAGCCTTCCAATTAAAATGGGTGAACAAGATTATACTTGCTATTATTGAGCATTGTCTCTCTGGAAAGCTGATTTCCCTTTTTAAGGGTGATGTTATGGTATAAGTATCTAAGTTATTTAGAAAGTAACTGGATGAAATGGAGTTTCAGGGAAGGAATACGTGCTTTTCAGGAGACAAAGATCAAAAGCATGCAAGTGCAACTAAATTCATTACCTTCTTAGAGGAAGACATATACATAGAGAGCCTCCCCCCACACTCACTACTCCATCTTCCATGTGGTAAACTTCCAACCAGAAAGCTAGAGAAAACTTACTAACTCCATATTTACGCCTCAAATCCAAGAACACATGGCTGTTCCAATACAGCTACTGTGTAAGGCTGTGTAAGAAAAATAACCCTGAGCAGCACAGCCATGCTGTGAGGAACAGTTACCCACCCTTGGGTCCAGTGAAGGACCCAGAGCAGGGACCATGTTCCGAGGTGGTGCATGGGTCAGGGGGCTGCAGGGGAGGTGGGGCTTCAGTGCCTGCTCTGCAGCAGGAGGGTGGAAGATTGAGTGTGTGCAGGGCCCCGAGAGCCAGGGAGGAGGCTGGGATGCTGAGAGGTGGTGTGTGTTCAGCACTGTGCGACTTCACAATCTTCCGTGTGTGTATGTCTCTGTCTGTGTATGGGAATTGCATTGTCTTAGGATTTGCTGCAGAAGGGTGCCTGGAAATTTGTATGTGTTTACTAAGCTTTTGTAAGTGTTGTAAGTATTGTGGATATGTTTTTGTTGCTGTTATTGGTACCAAATATATAATTCACTACTTCAACTAAATTCTGTGCTGTTAACATAAACAATTTTGATACTGATTTGATTTAAACCACTTCAGCAGAACAATTTTTTTCTATAATGTGCTATAATGTGTTTCTTTTATCAGACGGCTTAAATTGAAACAAAAAGCCCACACTATGAATATACACACTATCTTACCACAACACCTTCAATATAACAAGTGAACATTCAGTTTGCTCCCCAACCAGACACAACTGTTATGTGATTTCCGAGACAGACACCTTGTCCTTTGGATACCAAGTGTAATGGTAATGTTTCACATGATTGAAGATCAAGTGCATATTTCATCAGTGATTGAATGGTGTGCAGCTGATACATCGATAAAAGCTTTCAAAAGAATAATACAGCTATAAGTCTTTTGTCATTCTATTTAGATCTTGTGTACATTTATACCTGGTGTCTATATGCATACTCACTAAAATATTGACTTCTCATAATAATGCCAAAAATTAAGTAAGCCTGTAGATGAATAATTAAAATTACTAATAGAAAATTAATTCCTTTAATGGCTTTAATAAAATATTTTATGTAGTTACATATAGAGATTTGTTTCCTTTCTCTTGCCATTTTTAATGGTACATGACATACATTTAAAACCAAACAAAATTTAAGAGTTGTTATACACTGTGTTCAGTATTCTTTTAAGTGGATTGATACTGGCTAACATTTGCCTATGATATTACTAGTTAGTGAGAAGTACTAAAGTAGAAATGAGGAATGAATACATTCTGATAACCAAGAACAACAACAGGAAGTGGAAAGAAAATTATTTTGGAGCTCCGGCTGTGAGAAAAGACCTTTAGAAGGAAGTGGCATCAAATGCAGAAACAATTCAATTACAAAGCAGTCTTTTAAAGAAAGCAGGAAGATGGTTTATATCATATATACAGCAGAATGCAGTTTTCTGTTAAACGGATGAAGGCAAGTGGATTTTAGAAACTCAGTTAAGTGGAAAACAGAAAGAAGAAGATATGCTGGAGAACAATGCTAAGTAGAATAATGCTGTAGGAATAATACAGATGAACATGAGAAAGAAAATAGAAGTGCACAATATGTCAATTTCAGATGTTAGAAAAGAAGTAGAAATTATTTAATAGAGCAAATGGACCATGCTTTCAGGTTTTTAGATGTTTTTAAATATAAAAACACTTTGGTTTACATTGGAGATAAATCTGTTTTTTAGCCAACTCTCTGCTCTTCTTAGTGAAAAGAAAATTTAACTTATTTTTTAAAACCAAAATAAATCTTACAGAATGCTCTTAGATAAAAGGGTAAATGGCATTGCATTATTTCATTTCTTATTAACTCATATTGTTACATTTTTATTTTCAATGAAAATGCATGGATGTGCCACTCTTAACTCTACAAACATAGAGAGTATTCCTCCTTTGTTAGATGCCTTGAAAAGCCACTTGTGTTGTGATTACATAGGATTTCTCAACATAGATATATTATATTAAATATTAAAGCACAGTTAAATCAGTGACATCTGTGGTATAGAAGGCTTATTTGATTAAGAATTAGTTTAATAGAAGTAGCTCATATAAACTATAGCAACATAAGCACTTAGGTAGACAAAGAAGTTCACACTAGACTAGTAAATGAGTCTACACTAAGTGGTTCAGGGCATAACTAGACTATTATGCGCTTCAAGTGCTCTGAAGGTACAATTTATTACACAAAGAGAAAACGGAGTGACCATATTCCAAATGATATTTGTTTTATTTGCCATCATGGATCATGCTGAAGAAAATGAAATTAAGATTATAGTATTTAATTCCTATTTAAAGGAAAAAAGAAATTAATAATAGAGGGATGCTGTTTATTATATATTTGCTTCAAATGTTCAACACAGATGTTGTAGTGAGACAACTTTACAGATCATCCCTATTTATTTTAGTAATAACCTACAAAGAACATAAAAATAATTCAAGGTGATCAGGTATCCTAAAACTATTTTTTCACACTGGAATATCTCAAGGACATTAATTCTGATGAATTAAAAAGTAGAAGGATACTAAGAACTACTCTTCTAAATGTCAGCTCTTACATCTAGACACTTGGATGTGATCTTGACGGAAATTGAGAAAAAAATGTATAAATATTTATTAAAGAAAAGAGAGTGGGCCGGAAACAGAACTCAGGTTTTTTTTTCTTATTTACCCTACTTAAACTAATTCCCCTGGTATTCACTGTTGCTTTTTCACTCATAGAGTCCTCAGGTTTTTCCTTCAAATCCTGCAATTTTTCACCCTTATATCGCTTTCTTAGATCACCATGCTTTTTTTGGAATTCATGCAACACTGGCTTCTGTCTAACTCACGGAAGACTTACATATACCACAAGGTGAAATGAAACAGAACAAAGAAAATTTAATGTTAATATGGCTCCTAAGACATCAGGCAGTAACACAATTATTATTTAAATGAAATGTGATGGTTCAAAGAAAACATTTTCTATCTCTTTTAATTTTCCATTTTAATTCTGTTCTTGAATCTACAACCAAATTCTATCTTTGAAATACTTTTGTTGAATATTCTCAAAGCTGACACTGCTTAACTGGATCTGTAGACACCAATAGTCACAGAGGTCGAAACTGAGGCACTATAATCCTTTTCTTCAACTCAAAGGGAAGAGCACATCAATTGCAAGGATAAATTAAAGTCTTATTTTTGAATAAGCAGTTGGAACTTGCTTGGTTCCAACTAACTTTAGTTGCTATTATGTACACTCATAAATGTTCTTAAGCAGGAGTGATCCAGTGGACTGAAGGCCAGAAGAAGCACAAGGTTGACATTGTTAATGAATGTAAAAGCAAAAAGGCCTCGCTGTCAGGTAATTTAGGACAAACTATTTACAGATCATCAAAGGTGGCAAAGAAAGCCAAACTTTCTTGAATCTCCAGTTCCCATTTCATATGCAATTACTTCCACTCTCCAAAATAACTGGGGGAATTCTTAAGCTTCTGAAAAATGATTATACATATTTTATTGACACTGTTTTTCTTTTGCAGGAAGCACATTATGAAATACCACCATATTCAGCTCCTCAAGGAGAGTGCAGGGGTGAAGAAGAAATATCTTTTATTCAGACTGGATTGTTAGCAGAGGAGTCTATTCTCCAAGAAGGAACAGGCCAGTGACATTCCCTGACACCCCCAAATGAGAGAGACAAGCAGTGGTCACCTATCTCTATACAAGGCATGAAGTTAATAATGTACAGTGAACAATGTGTGAGCATGAGCTTCAGTTCTCACTCCAACATCAACCCTATCTGCAACCCTACAGAGGTAGAGGTCAGTGTCTTATCTTGTCTCACTTAGTACAGGTAATAGCATGACATGACTACAACGAGGAGAAATACAATAAAGATGGGGGAAAACTCAAATACTGTGGTAACAAATGTCTGACAGCTATCTAAGATGAGAAAAAACCACAGAAATACTGAACAGAAGAAATAAAACCAGCAATAAGACACAATCTAGCATAATTTAAAAAAAATCCAAAGCAGTCTAGTATCTAGTATCAAACACTTCAAGGGCACTACCTAGGTAGTTTTTGCCTCAATATCTCCCTTTTAATCTACATGCATTTAAAAAGCTCACTCTTGCCAACCACTCTTACTCTACTGTTCTTACTCATTATTTATTCCAGAGACACAAAACCAAGACAACATTCTGTCAAGGCATAAAATTTTGAATAGGCACAGCAGGTGAGTGTGAAGGAACCAAGGAAATGGAGGTGAAGGGCCTTCAGCCTGTGGCCAGCAGCACGGTTGGGGAGTAAGTGTCAAGTCTGTGGTTTCTCCATCAGAAACACTACAGCTATATTTTCCCTGTTTCATTTGCTTGTGCAAAAATAAAAAACTCTAAGGAAGGAATTATTTCAAGCATATTTGCTACCAAATCTGGTACCAATGCTGGCCAAATGCCAGGCACCCACGAAAGCCGCTCACTCACCCTCCCCTGCTACAGCTGGCAGAGGAGAGAAAAATTTAACAATGGGTTCATGAGTTGAGATAAGGACCAGGAGAACACACTCCAAAGGCAAAACAGGCTCAACTTAGAGATAAAAAGTGAGTTTATTACTACAAAATCAGAGGAGAATAATGAGAAATTAAAATAAGCTCTTTTTTACCCTAGCCCCTCCCTCCCTCCAACAGTGCAGGAAGACAGGGATGGTGGAGTTTGGTCAGTTCGTCACACAAGGTTTTTTTCTGCTTGGCTCATGGAGAGGAGTTCTTCTCCTGCTGCATTGTGAGGTCCCTTCCCACAGGAAACAGCTCTCTGTGGAACCACTCTGATGTGGTTACAATCTCACAAGCAGCAGTCCTCCCAAAACTGCTGCAATGTGAACTCCCCCCACGGGCACACAGTCCTCCCAAAACTGCTGCAGTGTGGGTCACTCTTCTACAGGGTGCAGTCCTCCAAGCACAGGCTGCTCCAGCCCCTCTCTCCATGGGTCTCCCACTGATCACAGCTTCCTCCAGGCATCCATCTGTACCCACAGGGGCACCTTCCCCATGGGCTGTGGGTGGATCTCTGCATCCCCTGCGGATTCCCATGGGCTTCAGGGCCTCAGCTGCTTCACCATGGGCTGCACCATGGGCTGTAGAGCAATCTCAGCTCCAGTGCCTGGAGCACTTCCTGCCATTCCTTCTCCACTCACCTTGGTGTCTCCATGTTCATTCTCCCATGTGTTCTCACGTCCTCCTCTTCTCTGGCTAGAATTAAAACTGTGCCCCTCTTTTGTTCTGATTTCTTCTTAAATACATCATCACAGAGGCATTATCAACCTCTTTAATTGGCCCAGCAGCAAGTCCATCTTCAGAGTAATCAGGGATTGGCTTTGCCAGACATGGTAGAAACTTCCAGCAGCTTTTCACGGAGCCACCTCTGTACGCTTCCCTTGCTACCAAAAACCAGGCCATGCAAACCTAACACGATATGGTAGTGCTATTGCAGAAGCACCACACTTGTGTTTCTTGCAAAGATTTAAATCTTTTTCCACTCTCCAGGTAGGAGAATAGTTTTCAATACTATTCAATGTTTACCCCATCCAGTATTTTTCCAGTGTGCTTCCGTTCAAAATAAAATAACTCTCTTTATCTCTAGAAACTGAATCTCCATGGCCTCACAAAATTACAGAAGGCCCACAGAAATTATGCAGATTAGCACAGGAAAAGAAACTGGTTGACTATTAGCATGTCACACACATGGTAATAAAATAGTATTTGGCTTTAAAAACCCCTCTTATATAATTCTTTAACAAAGAAAAGAAAAAGAATAGTCCAATAAATTACTTGAATCCTGAATCCTTGGACTATGTTGCTCATATCTGCTTTTGAAGTCCTATTAAGCTACAAAGTGGTATTTATATCTAAATGCAGGGTTTGAGAAGAACATCAAAACACCTCAGGTAAGTGCTTTCTGTTGGCTTAAATTGCCAGGAGGATTCGGTTGTGCATATTTTCTCATTTGTTTTAAATCCTCTAATATTATGGGAAACTAGTCTACTAGCCTCATTCTACAGATGAGAAGTTTTATTAACTTGGATTAAAGTTATGATATCTGTACATGGTGCATGGAGTGGTGATTGCAATAAAAATTCTCATTTGGATAGAAGCAGTGGATTGTGGTTATAAATCTTGGCTTTGATTATATCTGCATAATAAAGTGCAAGGAAGCCTACAGATTTCTGAACATTTGAAATGGGGATACTTTAATGAGGAAAGAAAAAAAAATAAAAAAGTTCAAGCTCATAAACTAGTGGCATTTGCAAGCTAATGACATTTACATGCCTGTGTGGCATTACAGCCCAGGTATACTAGATGATCTTGAAAGTCCATTCCAACCCAGGCCATTTGGTGACTTGACGATATCATGATATTAAAGTTTATGGAAACCTAGAGGTTCAGAAAAACACTTTATACATAGATTTTAAAAAACCAAACCAGATCAAAACAAAAAAAAAACCCCTAAGTCCCTGCATTCACTTTCTTTCAAAATATGCAAATAATTGGTTATGAAAATAAATACCTTCTCTCTTCACCCTATATTTTAATACTTTCCTCTCTTTCTGTCTGTACAAAGACAACCTTTAGAAATATGGTCCACAGAGCTTCCATTACCACCAGAGGAAGAGGCTGGAAAACTTGGCTTAAAGAACTGTTGTGCCTTGTGATCAGTACAGTAAACAGAATAAATCAGTAATTTCCTATACCTCCCATCCCTCACAGCAGAGGATTTTTTATGTTTTTTTTGGAATATAGTACATCATTACATCTGCCTGGTGAGAAAGAAGGATCTTTGCATGCATTTTGACCTAACTGTGTGTCTTACATAAAAAGAAAGTAAGAAGTGAGACTATTTTTAGTCAGAGACTCTAATTCTTCTTGCCAAGCAGTAAAGTAGAGGATTATTTTCCAAACTACTTTCATAGTTGTGTGAGGAATGAAGAAGCAGTCCCTGGAGAACTGAATTATGATACCACTGCAATTACGGGTGATATGCCTGTCTTCAGGCTCTGCACATCTGTGTTAATTGCCATCAGACCTGAAGCTGAAGGGACAATCTAGAGTTGCCTTCCCAGTATTGCATATGAGGATTATGGAATGACAAGTATTTTAAGTTAGTATTTCTCAGTGATATAAAGGCATTATGGCATTGCAGTTCAGGGAATGCCAGCTCTACCTCCAATAACATAAGCGTCGTCAAGATATGCTTCACTAGAAGATAAAAGGAAGTGATGACCATTTGCTAGAAGCAACTACCCAAAAAAGTACTGTAAATTAGTCCAAGTCCCTCCCCATTTCGGGATTTTCAGATCAAGAGTAAAGGAAGCGTTCCCTAGGGCAATAAGGGCCTTAATGAAAGGCTTCTCTAGAATGCTTTGTTTTGTTTTTTTTATATATAAAATATACCAAATGGACAAGCAAACATTTTAGGCACTTTTCAGAACATACTAGGTGAGGTAACTACAAACAGATATTTCAGTCTATAACACAAAAAAGTCTTCTTGGAGTGCATTCTTCTTACACAATTATAAAATGGTTTGGGTTGAAGGGGAGAGTTGATGATCATCTAGCCAAATGCTCACACTGTGGGAGGAATATGTTTTACTAAATCATGTTGCTCAGTGTTCCATCTAACCAGACCTTGCTACTTGTAATGATATGGCATTCACAATGTCTCTGATATTTTTTATTGTTCAACTTAAATTTGCCTTCTTTTAGTTTAAAACTGTTACCTCTTGTCACTAGAGGCCTTGGTAAAAAGTTGGTTGGTTTGGTTTTCTTCTGTTTTTTTTTTTTTTTTTTGGTTGTTTGATGATTAGGGTTTTGTTGTTGGTTTTTTTGGTTTTTTTTGGCTTGGTTTTGTTTAGTTTCTCCCATGTCTCCTTTATATATTGAAAAACTGAAATAAGATCTCCCTGAAGCCTTCTCTTCTCCAGTCTGAATAAACTCAATCCTCTAAGATTTTCTTCATAGGAGATGTGTTCCAGAACTCTGACCATTGTTGCATCTCTCTTCTGGACCCAGTCTAACACATTTGTGTCTTTCTTGCACCAGGGCCCCAGAACTGGATTCAGGTGGGGTCTCTCCAAAGCAAGGTAGAGGAGGACAATCATCTTCCTTGACTGGCTGGCCACACTTTTTGTGCAGCCCATGGTTGGCTCTCTGTGCACATATTTCTGGCTCCATTGTGGCTTCAGGAGGCCTAGCTATTTTTGTTATGTCAATAACACATTTAAAATACTGGATTTTACCATTTATTTCACTGTCACTCTTTTGCAGTAATTCATGTCAACAGTAATTGCTATATGCCAGCTTCAGTTAGACATATGATCTGAAGCTACTTGCCTAAGGATATAGGAAAGATTTCTTCATATTTACTTTCAGAAAACTAATGAAGAACAGAGTAATAGATTGCTAATCAGAATCATGGGAAAATGTTAGTTAGAATGGGGTAATATCAAGAGGCTACAGCTCTTTGTAGATTATTACACAGTCATAGAATGGTTTGGGTTGGAAGGGGCTTTGAAGATCATCCACTTCCCAACTCCTGCCATGGGCAGAGACACTTTCCACTAGGTCAAGTTGCTCAGATCGCTTAACCCCCTCTAAATCTAAAGAGATAAAGGGGATTGGCAAAACTACAGAGAAAGCTGCATGGTTTATTAGTTTGCTTTAAAGTAGGAAACTAGTCCTAATGGAGACACTTCTCCTTCTCTTCATCAAATATTTTCTGATTAATAATTTGGATTAATAGCCAACCATGAATGAATATTTTGTTAACAAAGTAGTAGTCAGCAATCTCCTTGTATCAGGGGTAACTTTAGTAGGATACACAGATATAGATAGCTTTGCTTGTGGTAGACAAATTTTCTTCCCATTAGATACACTTCCAAAACTAAGTAGGGAATGTTTGAAACTATTGATGAAAGAAAGACTATCAAATACTGAAATCATCAGTAGTCGAACTATTAAAGTATAAAATACTTAATTTGAACCAGTATCAAAGATGCTTATCTTTAGTTTATTTATCTTCATCTAAATTTTCTGCATCTGCAATTTCCTGATATTTCAAGGGATAAATCATCATAAGGCACATGACAAGGAGGATACATCTAGAAACTCCTGAATGTGTCTCCACCACCAGTAGTGAATTGCAAAAAAATGTGACCTCTATAGAATAAAAAGGCAGCAAAGTACATATATTACTCTACAAGGCTGTAAGTTCAATTCGCTCAAACTGTATTCAAAGGAATGAAAAAATACTGTTTATTCACACCAACACTTCTTTGTTTAAAATTTATTTTCCTTATTTGCATTAAGTTTTCAGTGTTTTCCTTCCTGAAGAATAACCCCCATTTAAGTTCAGGATAGATGCTTAATTTTAAATTCAGGTATAAATCAAGAAGTTGCCTCTGACAGAAATTTAAATGGAATACAGTATACATAAATAATGTAAGTGCTTGCAACCCTGAGCAGATAAAATACACATTAAAAAATCAAAAAAAACCAAACAAAACTGAACCAAAAAAACTTGAAACACTGATGTTTTCAGCTGAAGTAAATTTAAAATGCTAAATTGAATCTTATACTCTTTGTTACACAATATGGAAGAAATGAAAAAAAAATTATGTTAAAGTAACTCAGAAAAGTGTTTCCTAGAACGGGAAATTCAAAGGGCTTCCTATACAATCAAAAAGAAGATAGCAGGTGACAGTGTTTATGTTATAAGAATGAACCTAAAACAAGAAATGTAAATGAGAAGAGACTTAACATAAATGGAATTTGTACAACTGTTTTCTGCAGGAGAAGACAGTTTCTAATTGACATTACAGTGCTTCAACTATACTGAATTCCTTGAAAAGTTCTTTTTGAACATAAATCTCATTCAAAGATTTTTAACAACTGTATAGTAATACATATATTCCTATTCAGCAGGGCTGTGAAGAGGGTGCAGCATTCCTGCATACAAGATACTGAACACTTTTCAATTTTTTCAGAACAAGAAGTGAAGACAATGATGAAGTAGAATCAAGTATAAAGATTTCTAGGATGGTCTGGGAGGATCCCAGTGCTTTCAGTGATTTTTCTTGAACTAGTTCATCTGTCCTGTCTATCACCCTGATGAGCACTAATCGCAGGCGCACACTGGTTTCCAACTGTGAACTTCCACAATGAACTTCTCAATGATCTGAGAAAGGCTTTTACAGGAGATTTATTTTTGAAAGAAGATGCTTAATCATAGATTCCACTATTTGGTCCAAGTTCTATAGTTGCAAAGTCCCAAAGAAGACTATGGCAAAGTTACAATTTAGACTGGAGGAATACAATAGATGATGTGCCCCCAGTTTCACTGCGTGTAGCTACAGACTGAAGAATGGCAGGAACATTGGTCTTGGGAAGGGGTATGTTGAAGATGGTACTATTCAAAGGATATACACCCGTAGAGATTTCATTCCCATTAACTGACTATGGCACTGAGTGAGAAAATCCATTATCCACTTTTTCATTAAGGAGCATACAAAGACTTGCAAGCTGTACCTACTAGTGAAAAAAATAAATCTATGCAGCCTTGGAAATTAGGGTTGGCAGAAAGTGATAAAAAGCAAACGGATGATTACCATGTGAATAGTGATCAAGGTCCAGGGAAATTACAATGCCATTTTTAATCTTTAGTTAGGCACTTGGTCACGTTCAGAATCTGGAAAAAAATGTTGGCTTTGTAAGACACTAGAGAATTACTGGTGTCATTTGCAGGATCTACAGAGACTCTAACAGTCCAACCATTCTGAAATTCTTATCAACATCAGTTCTTCTCTCTAAATTCACTCAGAACATGTGGTCTACTAGAAAATTTTACTGTGTTGGGATGTTTTACACTCAGAATCAGAACAGATTGTAAGATTTGAGAAATAATCTTAGCAAAAGGACACTGACACAGCTACAAATACACATTTCTAAGCACACTTCATTTAAGGTCATCTTGTAGGGGCCAGAATCCTGCCCAATGTGCATCACCACTAATGCATTAATTTATAGTTATTTAACCTTGCAATGTACTGGAATATCAATTATTTATAGTTAAAGTTGTCAAGGATCTCTTGCTGTCTTTCACTTAAAGCTGAAATTAAATCTCCAGACAATGACAATGAAATGTTGCAGGAACGTGGAAGCAATTTTGTGAAAGGTGCACAGAAAGACAGTGACTTTCTAGAAAAAAAAAAAAAGGCTTTATAGGTGCCTAGAAAAAGCTAAGCACATGAAAAAATCAGTGAAGGGAGCCATCTGAGCTATCTTCTCCAGGACAATGAATTAGTAATGAATGAAATAGGAAGCCAGAAACAAGTAATTGCAGAATGCAAAGCATAGTACCTGCTGTCAGTCAATGAAATGAGGCATGAGCTAGAAGTTTGTTGCAAATAGGAAAAATAGAAATATATATTAGGAATAGGGATATACAAGCGAAAGGGAAACAGATGAAATCAGGGAAAGAAGATGGTGGATAAGCAATGTCTTTTCAGAGAGGCATCAAGCAAGGCTGAGGTGTGTGCAAGAAAAAACATATGGGCATTGGTTACCTCTTAGATTAGAAGGGATGCTGAGAACAGACAAACATAACAAGTGGCAGGAAAAAAAAAATCCTGAGTATTATTTCCTTCCCTAGAGAATGAAAAACAATTGCAAAAGCTAACTGAAAATTTATAACCTGCTAATATCTATCGTAATATTTTTTTCCCATGCACAACTATAATTATGCCCAGCAAAAGATGAACAGGATCATTATAAGGGAGCTTGGAGTATGGGTAATCTGTCTTAAAGCACACCCTGCAGAGTGAGATAAGTACACTTAGAGAGGTATTTAAATCTGCACAATGACTAGAGATAATTGTCCAACTAGCTACACAGATCATACATGAACAGGAAAGCTGGTATTAAACAGCAGTCTGTGAACCGTTTTCAAAACATGACAACAAGACAGATATTGGCCCATAAAGATTCACCCTGTAATGTTCTCTGCTGAAATAGACTAGGGCCATCACTAAACTATTTTTGTTCTGAAAAATGGAAACAAACAAACAAACAAAAGGTAGTGTATATCACCTTTGTGGCCCTTTCAACTCCGGGAGAGAATTTATAGTGTATTACTTTCTCAAACTATATTGAAATAAGTACCAATGACTATTAAAATAAGTACTAATGGACTACAAAAACAATCTCAAAAAGTATATTGTCATCTACCTGCTTCAAACACTTGAAACAGATTAAATAAAATATAGCACTGTATCCATATATATCTGTATTTTAGTGTGTGAGTAGATGATCTATTACAAGGCAATACCTTAATATACCTGTCTTGAGGCCGCTGTCCCTGCCACTCTTTTCACGTCTTACAACACCATGAGTGCAAAACTAAATATTGGCATTGCCCGTACCATTTCTTTTCCATGCTTTCATGAGCTTCTGTGTCAAGACTGAATACTTAGATAATTCTTTCTACTTGTGCTAAATCTTTCTTCTGTAAATTTCACTGTAACTTGAAAATAATGTGCCTTCCCCACTCAAATTACCACATCTCTTTTTATTTGTCATGTAGCTCTCACCCCTCATTTCTAGTTTGAGTAACTTCCAAGTCAAACAAAAGTGCAATACACACAGTAGTCCTATGATGTAAATATACATATAAGCAAATGGCCACACACACCAACACACACTTAATATATATACATAGAATAGACTTTAGCTACATAGAAAAATGTATTTGTATATATATGTATATATATGTTTAATTTGGTCCAGTTTAAAATGGCATAAAATAGCTCCATCATATGTCACAGGAGACATCTGAAGTATGAGTGATTTGAGACAACCAAGCATCTTTTCCACTTCTTTTCTTTTCTTTTCTTTAATTTCATAAATTCTACGTTGGTTATTATACCCTCCTCCACTGGAAAGATCTTTTTCACATTGATTCAGTTTTTACACTGGAATCTAGAATTTTGTTTTCAGTTCTGCCACTGCCACTGCCACTCACACCTGACCTTTGGTATATTGTGGGACTTTTTTTTATGGTTCAGTTCACTGATCTGCAAAATGCTATAACAATATCTGTGTTGCAGCAAACTGATACTCCCATATCATGAGACAGCTACAGATGAAAAACAGTATCTAGGAATATCCTGGTAGCCAGTCGCAAGAGAAGGTGCAATGACAGGATTAAGGCTGGTTAATCACATAAATATTAACTCTGTTAAAGCCAAAAGCAAGAAAATTATATGATAATACACTACAGAAATGCACTTTTGATAGGACATGCATCACATACCACATACTTAATTTCTCCTAAAAGTGTAACAGTAAACAGTACAAATTTTACATGTTATGGCTAATGAACATATAGAAAACAATACCAAGACAGAGGATTTTAAAAATAACGTAATAGAGTCTATACATTTAAAAGTGCATTTAACCAAAAAAAGTACTTATTACTAAAAGAAAAATAGTTTCAAAAGTGAAATATTGTTTTGATGTTTCAATATTTCTGGTGATTTTGCTCTGGGTTTTGTTTTCTATGTTTTTTTTGTTTTTGTTTTTGTTTTTTTTTTGAGAGAGAGATTTTAGAAGATGCCTTTATCTCAAGATTACCCTTTGAAAGCAAAAAAATTCCACATTTTCTCTGAAAGACTTTATTCATAAGCTTATAAGTGCTAGAAGTTAATTTTTAATTTTTAGAAATCCATTTGACATAAATATTTAATGTGTATAAATCTGCATATTGTAACAGTACTTAACTTGGGGAATTTTTCTACTACACTCAAAATTCAGGGTTCAAAAAGTTAGTATAATTTGCTAATTAAAACTCTGTTGCTGGACAGATGTAGTTCTGTATAAATACATATTCCTAAATAATAAAAATATAGATCGATCACTCTGCAATTTTATAATTTTCACTTTAATGTTTCAAGGCATTGTTCCAATTGGCTTGAAATAATCAGAATAATCATTATTTTATGATTTTTTTGTGCTGGACTTTCCAATAATTTGTGGGTTTTTTTACTATTTTCCCAGCCTGATATTCAGTTTCTGAAATTCTATTACTTTTCAACAGATTTTCTACATATACTTTTTAAAACTAGTCCCAAGAGTAATGGTTGCTTTAGCAATTAAAACTGTCCGGTAACCTTTATTTTTATAACAGATATGTTATTTAAATCAATTAATTTGCATTTGGTTACTGGGACTCTTATTGTCCAGTTGAGTTTTCACTAGAAAGGAAAATGGTTTCGCATCTGGTCTGGCATTGCAAATATATTTTTATTCTTAAAGAATAATATTGAAGAATAGTAGTAGAATGTCCGTTGCATATTACCTCCACCAGTTCTCTTTCAGTTACTAATCTCAGACATCAGCTCTCTCCAGTGTACTTTGGAATGAGCCCGAACATAGCACAGTAGTATATTCCTGGCCATGGTCCCTTGCCATGTACTGGTACTCTCATCCACAATTTCTTCAGACTTTGTGGTTTTGAATTTGTCTGACTACTGGGTAATTCTCAAGTCGTATTCGCTATTGACTCAGTTTACATCTTTATGTGGATACAGTGTTCCTTCTGTAGATTTTTTGGAAGCCAAATTTCCTACTTTTATTCTTCTACGGTAAAAGGAAATAAAGTAATATAACTTTCCAAAAGAGGTATATTATAAGCACATGAAATATCACCTTTACACAACATGGTGGGTTCAATATTCTGGTCTATCTATAGAAACACTTCTAGTTGCCAGAGAAGAAATGCATATTTCCAATTTATTTCAGAAGCCAGTATAGATTGAAAGTAAACTTGATTGGAAGATAAATAAAAATCGCACTGGAAAATCATATTTATTTCAAGGCTTTTATGACAAAATCTACTTTACTTTGCAGCATGCATGCTTAAGTTAAACAAGTATATATGGTTATCCCTCAATAGCCAGGAAATGAAAATACTCACAGTAACCAAGGGACCTGGACTAGCATATTCTTTGCTCAGGTCAGCTTCGGAAGTGCAAGGTTTCATGATTGTCAGGCTACACTTTCCTGCAAGTTACATTTTTCTTTGACATTGCTTTTGGTTTTGGCCTTCCCTCCTCCATAAGAATATATTTTAATGCTTACTAATTCTATTTTAAAAAGTGAAATCCTATATCATTACTTCTTTTATGAAGAATACAGACATCTACAAGCTAAAGTTATAATTTTAATTTTAAAATTATTATTCAGGAAAATTTAAAAAATCATTTAATCTCCCAGGCAAATCCCAATAATTCTCACAGGAATTAACACAATCAGAAAATTTTAAAGGACATGCAATAGTTTTTTTTAGTGCCTAGTAGTCCATGGAGATTCAGAGCAGTTTCACTCCTCAATGGCTACTGCTCATATTATCCAGTACAAATCCAAAAGGTAATACTATGTAAACCATCAGTGTCTTTGTACTCCAGACCTCATTAGGATTTAACTTCAGGGTTCACTGAATGTCTTTGACAAAGGCAAGAGAAATGAGTTTGTGATTAAAAATGAAATTTTGAAATATAGAATGGAATGGAATGGAACGGAACGGAAAGGAACGGAACGGAACAGAACAGAGCAGAACAGAACAGAACAGAACAGAACAGAACAGAACAGAACAGAACAGAACAGAATAGAACAGAATAGAATAGAATAGAATAGAATAGAATAGAATAGAATAGAATAGAATAGAATAGAATAGAATAGAATAGAATAGAATAATAATTTCCTTAGGTGCCATTTGTAAGGGATTTTGTCTTTTAGAATAACAAGGGATTTACAATCAATGTGGCACCTAGGTGTCAATAATACACTGCAGATATATCTGGGTCCTCAAAGGCATACTGTACAACTGACTATAAAATCAACACTGTATTACCAAGGTTGTAATCATGATGATCAGTAAGGTAATATAAACTCCTTTTTCTAGTGGAAAGCCTCATTATCAAAGTGTTTACCTTGACAGCCTAAGTAGATTCTGTCATAAAGTTACGGAATCATGCTTAAGCCAAAAACACCTCAGGAATAATTCAACATGACAAGTTATAGATTACAACTGACAAGGATAAATTTATCACATGATATTTTGCATATCATAATATTGAAATAGTATGGCATCTTGTCTTTTTCAGTCTTTAAAGAAACAAATAAAGTTTGAAAAAATTGATACAATTATAATAGTTGATAGAAAAGTGGTAGTTTCCTATTAATGCAGGAGATAGAGTTCTGAATCATACGGTAAACCATTCTGATCTTAACAGTTATGAGTTTCTATGACTCTACTCATAAATCTCTCCTATTAGAAGAAAGAAAAATAAATATTTTAATATGTAAAGAGAGAGAGAGAGAGAGAAAGAGAAAGACAGAGAGAGAGAGAAGGAAAGAAAAAGAATCAAACAAACAAACAACAAACCAAAAAAAAACCAAACCAAAGATAGAAACAAAGAAAGAAGAAGAACAAAAACTAGCAAGGAAGATTCAAGTCGGAATTTGCAAATGACCTAATACTTTTCAGGGGAGCTTTCCTTCTCAAATTGTGCTGCGGATGTAATGTCTCCACTGTAAAGAGAACTTGCTGAGCATACAGTTACCATTGCAAACATGTTCAATTTGAAAATTTGACCTTTCCCAGATGTGCTGGATCCTCACTTCATTTCTCATATTGTTCTTGTGTTTTCTCTCTGGAGATTTTAATAAAGTGCATTTCACTACTCCTCTGCACTTAGGTTCCTTTTAAACTCTACTGTAACATCTATTGTTTCTCAGACATTCAGAAGATTGTTGATTGTAAGACACAGGTGGATATGTAGTCTTTGGTCATGTGTAATAATGAACAAAAAAAAAAAAAAAGACCAAAGTTTTAAAAATTAGAAACTTCAGTGATGATTGTCATTTACACTAATTCCAATGCATAAACAGGATGATATCTGAAACTATTTCAGCAGAAAACATGGTGAAAGAAGTTTTATAAAACTAGAGTTGTAGTCTACACTTTACAATAACCATTCCAATTTGGCACTGATATATTGACTGAAAAGATCGATAAATATTTGACCATTTGTAGTATAATTTGGAAATATCAAATAGATAAAACCACCAAAGTTTACATGGTATGGTGTTCATCTTCACTGACTGCAGACTGCACCCAGTATTTGATACAAAACACTTTTTTTGAAGTTTATGCTTGGAAGCCGTGCTTCAAAAATGACAGATGATCCTAGAGTATTAAAAATACTTCATTCTGATACTAAATATTTGGTAATACAAAAGAGATCTACATTCATAAACTCAATGGGATTATAAAATGCTTTCTTGAAAGGAAAAGCAATTAAAATTTAAAAAAAGACGTTTCCACTATTTTTTGCCAAAAACATAATTAAAAGTGGCTTAAATCATAGGTAAATAGTTCTCATCTGACTTTTTCTATACAAAAGAATGTGTGGAGATCTCTCCAGCTTTCAAGGGAAAATATTAGAAGCCATAATTATTCAGACAGGAGGAAACACAACAAATTGATGACAAAAACCTCTTTGATATTGCTAAGTGAGAATTTATACACTATAAGATAATGGTTACTATGATCTTCCAGTGTAATTTTTTGAGTTGTGTATAAACTGGATTTCATCATAACTCACCTACTGAGTTTTAGAAATGGATAAAAAAATGGTGAGTCTGAGGTAGTCTGTATCTGCCTGTATTGATGCTCTTGTTTCTCAAATACCTGAGAATTCCTGTTTCCTCTTACTTCCAATCCATATACTAAGCACCTGGACCCAAGACACAAAGACCAACACCAGACCCAGCTGGATGGGATTTTGAAAGATCATCTGGTCCAGTCCTCATGGGAAATGCAGCCTGGACAAGATTGACCAGCAACCTTTTAAATTGTATCTTGAAAAAGTCCAGTGCAACTAAGCAGACTGGTACATTCAGAGATTTAAACCTCACTGTTTACCCAACCTTGTCTTCTCTAGCTCAGGACAGTGGCACTTCAACAGTCTCACAGTATGTGGACTCAGCAGCACAGGAATTTATTGCTCAGTGACTAAATCGTATAAAGCTTTCTGATCCAGAAATGGTTTATGTTCCTGTCACAATCAAAGTATGTATAACAGGTCCAGGGTTTGCCCTGAAACGAGAGGGTGATTCCTTGATATGCATTATAAATGTGGTGTATTTAACCTAATCACAAGAAATATTGATTGGGTACAGAAACAGAAAATAGTAACCTGGTGGTTAGCCATGCCCTTCAGATTTCTCAGTGGAATAGGATCCCTCTTTCTTCTTTTTGTAGTTTCTATTGGATCCAAATAATAGAGAGAAGTAAAAGCTACCACTTGTTTCTAGAATAAGGAGGCCTGATATGGTCAGGTTTAGCGTAGTAAGGAAGAGTATCAGGAACCTGAATTCCCTGTGGGAGAGATGTGTTAAGCAACTGAATAAAGAACCGACTTGATATAAAGAACACACTCTACGCATACATTTATGCAAAGCTCAGTGCAAGAGACCTCCTGATTATGTTATACATAACAGAATTACTGAATTTTTATTAATCCAAGATTTACAAGCAATTTTTAAAAAGTTTACATTTATAAATAGATAGATAGATAGATAGATAGATAGATAGATAGATAGATAGATAGATAAATATTCACATCAGCTACACAGGGACATTTAGCAAAGTAGCTACCCTCAGTATAAGCTTACTAGAGCACTATGCACCCTTAGCAACCAAGAGGATTTTCTGTGTAATGAAACAGCACAATTCATTACACATTTTACTGCAGAGTATCATTAATAAAATACCACTGCACCAGCCCTTCTGGGAACTCAAATCTGACAGCAGTAGTTAATTGCCTTCAGGAGGAGCAAAAGTAGCTTAGAGAGGCTGCAGAATCTTTTCTCCAAATACATTGGGTTGCAGCAGAGTAAGGACAGAACAAAATGCAGGCATTGTCTCCCTATTTTTCACTGACAACCTTGCCAGTTACTCTTCTCCAAAGATATTATCATGCATTTCTTATCCTTCCATTGTCTGTATATTTATGACAGAAACCGAATTCAGAGATAAAAATCATGACAACCAACACTTATCATGCTGAACCTCTGTGCATTGATATGCATATGGAGGGGGAAGGATAAAATCCTAATAACCAAATCCAAAGTGCGGGGAAACTTAATGCTCTTTAATGGATAAACAGCATAATAAAAAAGAAAGATGTACTTTAACAGAGAACAGAATACACAATGAACACGTTTCTTTCACATCATCTATACCCATTAACAGAAAAGAAAGGAAATCCCACATTTAAGGTGACTTAAAGCTGACCTTATTTCTAAAATCAGCATAAGCATGAGACAGTTTAATAGGCTTTGAGACAAATCAATTGGGACCTGCCTGTGTCAACTGACCTAATAGTACCTTCTGGGGCAAATGAACTTTTCTAATGCAGACTAATTTCCAGAAACTTGACACAGCAGAGTTTGTTCCAGTTTAACATTTTGCAAAAAGGTGTTTAAAGGGTGGGAGTCAGTATTGCAATGTTGAAATAGTGGCTGATTAAGAGTGATCTTGCTCAGAGACTGACATTGGGTCCAAAGCATTTTAGTGCCTTCATCACCTGTTTGATGCATATCAAGGTAATGCCAGCAAAAAATTGGGGAGGGGGGCAGAATACTGAGGGGAATGAACAGTGTGTTGGAGAATAGAACTGTTATTTAGAGGAATTCAGCCAGGCTGAAGAAATGAGATGCAATTCATAGGGATAGACTACCTACAGAGTTTCCCCAAGTCCTGGAAAGGACTTACCCCTGCCGCAGGGAGCAGAAATTGCTCTACAGAAAAGGCACTGAGAGGCAGTGTCCTGGGTTGGCCATATGGCCTGTTTGTATCCCCAATCGTCCCCT
>JAHLSL010013290.1:511629-548315 GCA_025920805.1 Petroica traversi | reverse complement strand
CCCCCACTGGAGAACTGAACCGGACTCAGACGGACTCTGAATCTACCCTCTCTTCAGAGGAAGGAGAGGTTTCATTGTTTTCATATTATCCAATTTTTTCCCTATACTTGTAAATATTCTATGTGTTAAATAAATAGTTTTTTCCACTTTTCTCTAAGGAAATTCTTCCCGGACCGGTAGGGGGAGGGGCGATTGGAATCGGCTCTTCCTAGAGGAGACCCCCCAGAGGTTTCCTCCTAATATTTGCCCTAAACCAGGACAGGCAGAAAGTTCCTGGGAAGCAGAAATAAATGCACCTGAGCAGCAAATCAGGCCACAGACACAGGAGCAGGGTCAGGCACTGATCCTGCTCTAGTGTTCAGCACTAGTGAGATCACCCAAACAGCGCAGACAGCGGGACAAGATATCTGTGGAGGATGTGACATCCCCTCCTTTGGAGATGCTCAAACCCAAATAAAAAGAAGACCAAAGCAACACCATGAAACCAATATGGATGAATGCTCGCAATTTTACTCATTTTTCAGTTTTGTGTGATGTTCTTTAGTATATTTAATGACTGTTGTAATCACCCTTTGCAAGATTTATGTAAGTAAATGTGTTTGTTGTCCTTTTCAGAGTATTATGGCTTTAAACTGTGGTGTATCAAAAGTAGGACAGACATGCAAAAATAAGTCAAAAATTATCAGCTCTGTATTTTTTTCTTTATTTCAATAACAATTAATAGAACATCTTTTTTAAAATTCTAGCTCCTGAGTTACTTTTCTGAAACAAAAAAAATTACTTGGATATTGCATGCTTGTAAAGCAGGCATAGTACACAATATACTTCATAAAACTCATTCTGTCGAATCACTATATTCTATTGAACACAGTGACTTCTCATAGGAAAAAAGAAAAACAACAACAAAACAAAACCTGAAGACAAGGGGCTGTTACAAGATCCTTGAGAAGACAAGTTTGACCTATGACCATTTCAGCAGTATGGACTCTAGTTTCTACTTCAGCAGACGTAATTAGAAGATGCCGTTACCAGATCTTCTTCACCAGTGAACTTGCTGTGACAGAAAAAAAGAAATTCAGGTGTATATCCAATCAGCTCACACCTATTAGTACACAGCACTGTGGAAATTCTCTTTGGCGCCTTGGCAGAACGTGCCATTTGATGGGAAGGAAAGAGGAAAGGAGTCAGTCATGAGAAAGCTTCCAGTCATATGCAACTTCTCATTTCAGTCGTTCCAAAGCAGCAAACTCCTTGATTTAAGTGGAATGCAAAGTCAAATAATGCAAATTGACATAATCACCAGCACAGCAATCTCTCAACATGTCCTTCATTTCACAATGTAGCATCTGTAATGGGCTCCTGGTTACATATTTTTTCTATATGTTTCAGCTAAGATAGGTTATATTTTCATTAAGGACCACATTGTTTCATTTCTCAAACATGTATTTCTTAAAAGAAAGGAGATGGGAAAATGACCAGCAGAATGCATTAGGAAAAGAAGTCCTAAAATTTACTTGTGTTGTATCTGTTACAACTTGTAGACTCTGTAGAGCAAGAAAAGATATTCCTTTACTGATAAGCACAAATATATACCTAGAGTCCTTTGTTCTTCTGTTCATATTCCACACAAGCCAAATGCCAGATTGTGCATTATATCTGTTAAGCAGAGGCATACTGCTCACAACTTGGCATCTCATAAATAAGTTTAACCTTTCCCTCCTCTCTCTCACCACTGCACCACCCTCCCACTTTTCCTGACTTAGTATCTGAGACATCTGAAAATATTTACATTAACATTTTTAATGGTCTCCTGAGAGGGAATGAAATTCAACCATCTATCAAAACTATTCCTGCATTCTTCTTGAGAAAAGACAGCAGTGATACACAAAGAGATCTTTGTGAGTTAACTTCTTTTTCGGAATTAGCACTCTAAGATCCAAGAGAAAGCCCTGTTTGTGGAATTACTTCACTGCAGGAAAGACTTTTTAGGGAATGCGATCAAAGAATCCACACTCATAGAAACACATTGGTCTGATCTCTAACAGTAGCCATTGCTACAGAGTTCAGTGCCGGACATCTGCTTTTTTGGCAAGAGTTTTGCAATTTGATCTGCTCTCTGTGCCACTATTTTCACACCCCAAATGTTTTTAAGTCTTCACCAATTGGTAATTGCAGTGGTAAATTTCAGTTTTTGTCCACATTCCAAAATTAGACTTCTTTACATGCTCAGCAGTGCCAACTTTCTCTCACCTAAGACAACTATCTAGAGATAGTATCTAGAGAAAAAGTCTGCTCCTCCTGGGAAAAATTCAAATAGAAGAAAGTATTGCTTTGTTTCCTAAAATTATTTAAGGAAATCATCAACAAAATTTTCAGCTTTTTTCTCTCTTCTTTCCTTTGAGACCCAAGTCCCTTTCTGCCTCCTATCTGGTCTGATAATGAAAGGGATTCTACAAAAATTGTCTCTGAGCTGGATGTTAAAATGAAGAATGTATCTTAAAAACCTTATTATAAAATAAACCAAGAGAAAAACCTCTGAAAGTCACAAAGTTTTGTCTGGAGAGTGATAAAAGCTAAACTTTCTTCTCAAAACTATAAAATATTCTCTTAGAAAATCCTGTAAATATAAGCTACAGGGTATTTTTTTTGGTTCATCCTAATTGAGAAAGAAGGAAAAAAACCCAACAAAGCAAAGCAAAACAAAAAAACCGCAAACCCACAAAAATCGTCATCTAGAGATTCTTATGGCACTAGCATTGTGTTTCTTTGACTTTAATGCTAATTTGTTACACCTATAGATGGAAGTTTCTACCATTTCACTAACTTTGATGGTATTCTTAAGCATTAACTCACTTCTAAGCATTGATTAGAGAATAAACAATCCTTTCATAAAGTACAGAAATTATGATGTGATGAACACAGACTAAATGATAGATTTTAAATTACAGGGTTTCTACTTTATAAATTCTCATTATTTTATACATGCATGATTTCCCACGTCTAAAAGATGTTCTAAAAGACTTCACAGAAGAGTATATGCAAACACTACATTTTTAGAAGTTATGCATTCACAAAATTAAACATATTCATTCTTCAAATGAAGAAAGTGACACTACATAGTCATACAAAGGAAGAAGAAATTATACATAAAGGCAAAATTATAAGTTCAAACAAAGAAACAAGTCCAATAAAAGAAATTAAAAGTACTTCACCTAGGAAGAAATAACCCTATGCACCATTACAGAGGTCATCCTGCTTGGTCTTGAGCCACACTTGCAGTAAAGAAGTGTGAAAGAGCTATATGAACTCATTGGAAAGAGGTTTGTCAGCAGGTTGGGGAAGGTGATTCTTTCTCTCTACTAAGTTCTGTGTCCAGCTCCAGACTTCCCAATAAAAGAAAAATGTGGATTTGCTGGAGTGAGTCCAGTGGAAGGCCACAAAGACAATGAAAGTGCTGGAGCATTTCTCAAGTAAGAAGTGACAGAGATCTGCAAATGTCCTGTAGGAGAGATGCATCAGCAGCATCTTATCTGAGGAGGGGACTGAAGGGCAAAAGAGACTCCCAGAGTGGTGTGCATTGATGGCACAAGAGGTAACAGGCACAACTGAAAACTCATGAAGTTTTCATCTCTTTACAAAAAAAAAATAAATTGTTGACTATTGTGAGGGTATTTGGAGACAGAAAACAACTTCCCAGGGGAATTGTCCTGTCTCCATCTCTGGAGATACACAAAACTTGACAGGACACCCTACTGAGAAACTTGCTACAACTGACAGTGCTTTGAGCAGAGGATTTGGACTAGATAATGTCAAGAGGTGTCACCACACTCTGTTTATGTGATTTTGTGAAAGTATACTCTCATCCCTGTGTGCAATGCATCAATGGGGTAGATGGCATTATTTTTCTTCCATTATATTTTTGAAGTAGATATTAGCACATTCAGAGACATGAAACATCTCTTTCCTTTTTCACTTTATAAATATGGCCATCATCTTAAATCCATACCATTCCAATATTTCACTTCAAAGATACTGGTCTGCATTCAACTGGAATTCCAAAAACAAGTAAATTTTGGCTTCATGAAAATCTACAGACTGCATCTAGATTATTTTTTCTTAGCTATACTCCATTATTTTCTGAATCACATTATCCAGTAAACTTTATTATCTACATGCTATTGTAGGAAAAAATCATATATTTGTTTACTGGTTTAAGCATGGCAAGGAGAAACAAGGAAAGAGGAGAAAAGATAACAATATCTTCACAGAGAAGTTTATGCTGAAGAGATCTTGGGTTGTAATTATTTCAATATCTTTCTTTAAAATTTCAAATAAGATCAGCTTGCTCAATACCTTGTCCATATAGGTTTTGAAGATATCCAGGGGTATAAGTTTCACAGCCTTGCCAGGCAAGGAAGGAAGAGATATCAAATTTATCTACCACCAAGTTCTAAACTCAATAATGAATTGTATTTGGACAAAAAAAATGGGCAATATTTGCCTTTTTAACCACAGACTGTAATTTTCTCTTGCAGGATCTGCAAATTAGTCTTTTGTTGGATTGTGGAAACACTGAAGTATCACAAATATATTCATCTAAACAAGGCTATCTTCCTTAGACACCAAAACCTTACACAGAAAATAAATGTAAAATATTCAATTAGATAATTTCACAGCATGGAGAAATAATACTGAAGAGCTGTCTACCTTTCCTTATGATCAAAGTGACATAGACATATGTTATTCTAGATATACCTGTACTTTGTTGCCTATATCACAAAAGCACTTCAAAAGTTTGTTGATACAATGTATATAGAAAGATGATATAATACTGCCTTCAAAGAGATGGCATATGCCATTTTTTTCATTCAGCTAATGCTGAATTTTAGATTTGTGGTTGTAGTACAGCTGAAAGATCAAAGCTGAGAATTTTACAACTACATCAATTTTTCTCAAACAGTTAGAAATGTGGATTCACCTCTTACCAGTTAAAGTAATTTGATTGATATTATTTACAGAAAAATGTATTTTTTTAATATTTAAATAATGAGTTATATACTGGAACAAACCTCGAATCAGTTAACGTTTTTAATATTAAAGGACATCTTAAAAGGCTATACATTGCTATTTTCTCAAATCAATAAAAGAGGTAAGTCCTTGTTAACAGAATGCAGCAAATAATTTGGGTACATTGTGTAAGCTTCTTAAGATTTCTTCTGATAATTTTTTTTAAAACAGGAAGCATATTTGCAGTAATATTTCAGTCTATTACATATCATAAGTACCAAGAATGTGATTTATGCAACGCAGTGAAAAAAGTGAGTACAAAATAAATATACTGTGATTAACACATATTATGTATAATTTTCTATGTGGCACTAAAGGCAAGCACAATTTCTAGACTCTTAGGGGTAAAGAATGCTGAAAAGAGTGATCTAAAATGGAAGACTTCAGAAGGCTGCTTGCCTGCATGAAATCTGCTCCACCTTGTAAAGTGATGATTAAGTCCTGTCCAGCCAGGATTACAAATTAGAGCTCTCTCAAGCATATTATAAAAGGAACAGGTAACAGTGGAAGGAGGGACAAGCCAATAGACATACCTCAGCACAGGAAACACCCATGGGGAAAAAAATGAAGAAGCAAAAGTGAAGGTATAGGCCATATATTTACCAGCTTAAAAGGCAGATATGAACATAACAAACATTTCACAGATTTTGTGTCAATTTTTCTGATATGGAAATGCTGGAATATGAATTGATCCTTAATTGGCAAAAAACACTTTTATTTAAAATCTGAGACCACCACTATTAGGTTACTTAAATTCAGATATTCATTCAGATTGCAATGCTTTTTTGTGCTTTTGGTAGGGTTTGTTTTTTTTTTTCTTTTTTGATTGGCTGGTTTTAGTTGGGTTTTTTAACTCCTTGCTATAATCTTGGCTTCTATATGTGACATAAAAGTGTAATTCAGCTTCTTCTGTGGAAAAAGTGAGAGACAGAAATTACGGTAAAGTAGTCTCAGTCTAGACTGTACTTCAAATACAGTCTTCATGATTCAAAAGAGTCTACTGATTAGTGTTCACAGAAACTGGAGGCAACTTATATACAAAATAATGATGTTTATTTTAATTCTTTAAAACAATTTATATGCATTTTCCAGAACAGACATACTAGTGCTAGCACAGAAGCCATCTATTTTTCCAAGTTAGTTTATTAGTCTGAGGTTTCTCAAATCTGCTTCAGAGCAGGCTAAAGGGAAGCTAGGATAAAGGAAACTTATCCCCTCACAAAGCCTACATATGTAGAAGGTGCATTCGAAGAATGCATTTTGGTAAAGATTATATAAGCAAAATTTGACTTTTCAAGTATTATCACGAATCATTCTTTTCCCCCTCTCTTTGTCTTACTTAGAAAAGCTAAAATATTGGTAATCACTTTTTAGAAAATCACTTTTTATATTGCAATTATCAACAGGCTATCAAATTCTGTGTACAGAGAGGAGGAAAGTATGTCATAGCTGCAAATTTAAGGAATATTTTAGAAATACATCAACTTTCAAATATATCTTTTCAGGTTATACCTGGGGGCAGCAATAATACACCGAAATAATAGCTACTACTAATTGCAAAGTTTGAGACATAAATAATGTCTATTGGTCTCTGATGCATGAAAGTGCTCATATTTATTTGAATGTGAACCTGCAATCAAGCCTGCAGATGTTAATGGGAACATTTGCATGCATAAAGCTAATCTGCTGCTAAATTAGCTACTTGAGTCAGCATTTAGTGCTGAAATTCCACTAGGATTCACAGCCCGAAAAAAATTTAAGGCTCATTTCATATATTCAGGATATGTGTTTTTCATGCAGTTCTCTCAGAAAGTGATCAGAAATACTCCTAGATTGAGTATATACGGGTAGATATCCAAAGTGACACTTAAAGGAACACCAGCATTCAAGGTGACTGAAATATGTCAACACAGCTGGCGTGTGGAAAAACATGTTTTTGGAGCATATATAAGCATCTTGGAACGATCTGCCTACCCCACACCTGCCAGAAAACCTGCATAATGTCTCATAATACAGCTTCAGAACATACCGTGCATGCTCTGGGCAGAGTGCTGGAATTCCATATGACAGTGCTAACACCACGCTTAAAATTTGTTTTCCTTTGTCATTTAGACAAAGGACGTGACGAAAGGTCTTTGTTCGTGACAAGTAGTGTCCTTTAAGATTTAAAACACCCAATCAGCTTGCACTGGGTGTTGTGAGCATTCTTCATGGAATCAGGATTCTTTTCAGGCTCCAATCTGCTTGAATGATAAAGTCATCAAGACAGAATGTTGCAGCAGAAAATTCTGTGAATCCAGGTAATCTTTCAATTTATGTGCAGGTGACAATAGAAGGGTGAATGTTAAAGCTGTAAAATAACTGAATTTAGGGAGGAAATTAAGCAAAAGTATAGGCATTTTAAATTTAAATATACTCAGAGTTATATTATGTGATGCCATAATTTCCAGGTATTTTAATGTCAGGGAGTTTGCCAAGTTTCCACTGCTGTTCCACCACTATGAAGTTGGAGCTTAAAGCAACTAGGAGTAAGAAAACCTGCATCCTTACAACTTTCCAGCTTGTGTCCCACCACAGGCTGCTGAAAATACTGAGCAATGCTCACTACAGTTTTGTGACAGTTATCTTTAGCTTCCAAACTTTATGGGTGGGGCATCAAATGTCCTACCAATGTTACTCACTTTCATTTACACCTCTCAGAGATAAAGTATGAACTCCTCATCTGGATTTCTGAAGTTTCTATGCCTCATTACTATTACCTCTAAGTCATCTGGATATACTTTTACGGGTATACATTGCATTTCCACACAAATCATAGAACCACAGAATTTCAAGGTTGTAAGAGACACTTAAGGTCATCCAGTCCAAACACCCCTTGGTCCAGCAACTGAAAGCCATAAACCTCCAACAACATCACCCAGCCCCAGATCCAGATGCCTTTTAAACACCTCCAGGGATGAGGACTCTACCATCTCCCTGGGCAGCCTAAGCCTGACCACCCTGATGGTGAAAAATCTTTTTTTCTAACATATAAACTGGATATCTGTAAATCTGGCTTACAAAGCCAAAAAGAGCTTAGCCCTCTTTCTACCCATCAAAGAAACCCAAAATTAGTAGCATTAATTTTAAAGATGTTCTAAAATTCAGAAAAAGATATCATTGTTGTTGGAAATAAAAATGTTCTTTTTCTCTTGTCCCACTAGAAATGAATGGTATGCAGGAGGAAATATTTACTATTCCTTGATGAGAAGACATATATTAGGATTAAGGTTAGAGAAGACACATAAAAGATTAGGAATCTTTTTGTCTGTTGCACATGAACACAATTTTTTAAATAAAAATAATTTTTGATTCTGACAGATTAAAAAAGTTATAGGCACATATGTATTTCACAGTGGTTTAGAAATAAATCATTTTGATAAATGGAAACATTGATTAAATGCGGATAATGACACTGAATCCAATACAAACATAAAAATAGTAAACATTTTTATGGTACAAACATTTTTATGGTACATCCTACTTTTGGCTAAATCTGATCACTAGTGCAGTTTCCTAGAGTTTCTTAGAAAGTTTGAATGACTTATCAAGAAACTTTTCTACCAAGGTACAGCCTTAATATATAACTGTATTTAATGTTACAAATCAATTTTTGTGAACAAAAAAATGTATCAGTAAAATGAAAAGCTGAACTGTTGGTTGTATTTTATTAAAGTACAGATTTTACAACACTGCAAAAGCTTGTCTAAACATACCTGTCTTCAGAATAGTGAATTACATGGATACAATCCTTCTACAATATTATACTGATCACGAGGACACTTAAGCATGAGAAAGACTATTTTTGGGTGTGACTTCTGTTATGGGTGATGGTTTCATGGTTTCTTTAATAATCAAATAAACATAGAACAAAATATTTTTTTTTATTTAATAGACTTCTGATCCTACAAAACTTTCTAGTAGTGTCTAAAGCTCTTCAGGGATATCTCAGCCCATTGCAAATCAAAAATTACAGACCAAGTAATTAAATATGAAAGCATGAATAATGAAATAATGATCAAAACATGTAGAGAAAATCTGCTGGATATGGCCAGGGATCATGATTAAGATTCTGGTCTAGCTTAAGTTACTGACAGTTTAGCCTTTGGTTTCCACTCAGGCACCCCAGGGATGTGGTCACAGCACCAAACATGACAGAGCTCAGGAAACATTTGTACAATACTCTCAGCCCCATCATGTGACTCTTGGGGATGTCCAGTGTAGGGCTACGAGTTGGACTCTGATGATATAAATGGGTGTCTTCTAACTCAGGTTAGTCCATAATTCTATGATTTCTGGTTAATATTGAAATCAAATGAGTCATTGTAAGATTTGGAAAGAATGATTACCCTGAAAGTTAGGAGGAATAGTCTTTGTGACAAAAAAATTCCTTTCATTTTTATTTCAGCTAAAGTTTTGCAGTGTCTTCTGTGCTATTGTCTTCCTATGTCAGGTCTATTTTTAATCTTTTTCCCCCATGTAATTTTAACATGTTACTTCTGGAAATTTCTGAGTTAATTGTAATTTTTTCCTTCTTTCTTTTCATATTCAAAATTGCATTTCCTTCTTCAATGTAACTGATAAAATCACTCTTCTTTTCCAGGGAATATTTCCACATAGTTTTCTGAGACTCTGAAATTAGTCTTGCCTATTCAAAAACCTGTGAGGCAGCAAATGCTTTGAAAAGAAGCAAAACAAGAGAAACATCAAATACTGAAATCCAGGGTTTTCGTCCTGTAGACAGACTTTTCAAGCTCATATTTCATTGCTCACTCTTCCTATTTTTTTCAGCGTTAAATATCATAGGATATGAAGTAGAAAAGAAAAAAAAAGAAATAAAAATACACGTCAAGGTTTCAGTTTTTGCAAAAGAACCATCCCTACCAAGGTGACCACTAGTTCAGAGAAAATTTTTAAAAACCACACCAATTGTTCAAGTTTCCAAGTTACTATTAAATTCAAAGCTTCAAATTAGAAGCATAATCAAAAATCCAGAGATAAAATTAGTAAATTAACTCCAATTTACCTAATTACAACATAATATTTTCCTAAAATTCTCTGATATTTCCTTTATTCCTCTTTGAAAAATATATTAGTCTGTTACATCACCATTTAAACTGAGCAAGATCATGTCTTAGCTATCTTTTTACTGCTTTTTTGTTTTGTTTTGCAGCAAAAAGTGAAACTATATTCACACTGAATGGAATAATGCATACTTGTAAAATATGATTCTACTATTGAATCTAAATTTTTGTCTCTTCTATGTAATTTTTATCTGTATGTAATACTTGAAAGCTGTTATTGCTCAATTCCTGTGATTAGCTAGATTACCAATATAGTTAAAGTGCCATGGAATATAGATAATTCATTACAAATGTAATGTATATATTACATTTGTGTGTATATATTGCAAATATATGTAGATATAAATAATGATAATATGTTGTATTGTGATGTGATGTGATATGATATGATATGATATGATATGATAGATTATATTATAATATTATATACCTTAAAAAGGCATATTAGTCAAGGATCTAACAGAAAGATGAAAGTATATTTCTTTATTATAAATAAATGATGAAAAAATGATTACATGAACTTATTCTCAAGACATATATCTTCTTTCAGACCTTGAAAGTCTAACTTCCATGCCCTCTTTTTCTCTCTTCCCACCTGATAAAGAAACATCAACCAACCAACCGACAGAAAAAAAACCCAAAAAAAACCCACAAATAAAAAAAACAAATCCCAAAAAACTCACCTTGAAATTTTAGAGTTAGGAAGCTGATATTTTTCACAGACATGAAAAACAACACTGACCTGTCACAACCCACTCTTTCCATAAATTGGTATGTATCACTAAAAATATGTGCTGGTGTTGACAGAGAGCATTTTTCAACTTTTTAACATCTTCTTAATGTAACAATTCCAAAGTCAGGAAGAAACTGCATTTTTTTTCCCCCTATTCTTTGTGTTTATGTCATTCCATGATTCAGGGGGAAAAGATATAACAGTATTGTCAAACATGTCACAGGCAATTTTGCATTTGTTTTTCTGATACAGTGGGAGAGCTCTGAAGTGCAGAAGAACCAGAGAACTACATTCAAAACCAAACAAAACCCTATAGAATTGCCATATAACCAATGTGAATTTCTCAGATTATAAAGAAAAAATCAGGAACACTTGCACTATTATTTTCTTCTGCAAGAACGCCTTAAAATTCTTTTACTCACTTTGGTAAGATCCAGTTTTCTTCTAAAATTCTGGAACACTGTGAAGAACCACAAATTCCCAGATTACAGTAATCCTTGAAAATCTACTGGTATTATAGTATTTTACAGAGGAGCCAAAGATAAATACTAATGTAATGAAATAAAATAAAATGTTTCATGTAGAAATACATAGAATCAAAGTACCATTTAGGTTGGAAAAGACCTCCAGGATCAACAAGTTCATCTGTTAAGCTACTTTATCTCTCTAAGTGCCACATGTATGAGTGTTTTAATTAAGCCCAGGGATGGTGACTCAACCACTTCCTGGGCCACTGCTTGGCAACTTCCAATGCTTGGCAACTTTGGGTAAGGAAATATTTCCTAATATCTGATTTAAACCTGCCCTGGTGCAACTTGAAACTATTGCCTCTTGTCCTATCTCTTGTTACCTTGGAGGACTAATCCCCATCCTCCTTTCAGGGAGTTCTAGAGGATGATAAGGTCACCCTGAGTCTCCTCTTCCTCAGGCTAAACAACCCCTTCTCCCTCAGCCAGACCTCAGGCTGTGTTCAGTGTTCTATAATTCAATAAACTTTGGCAAACACCCAGGTTTTTACCCAATTTAATGTAATTAAGTATAGCTACTGAACAGTATAGCTATTTTTTGTTTCAGTCTTATTTTCTTTAGCTCTTGGGTTACTTAGGAATAATCACTGAAATGAAGACCTTTTGCAGACATGAGTGCTGAGAATGCTTTGGTTAACTCTAATGAAAAACCTTTACTACAGCAGCATATTGGAAAAAGGTAATTGAAACAACTATGTCCTGCTTGTTACACATATAAGGTCACACAAAGCAAAGCCACCTATTAATAACTGTAAAAAAAAAAAAAAAAAAAAAAAGCCAAGCAGTTCCATTAGACTGAAGTGCAAAGTTATGTGCAAAAATTAAATCTAATCTTCATGAAGGAATGGAATGAACAGTGATTAAAGGGAGACTTCTGTTCTTTCTAGTTTCCATGTCAGGAGTTTGCCGATGCAAAATAAGGAGCCCTTAAATATTTATATGTTGAATGGGCAATATTTGACAGTCATAGCCTTTTGTATCATGTGCTTATATGAAATTAAATATATATATATATATGTGTGTGTGTGTGTGTGTGTGTGTGTGTGTGTGTTTATAAAGCATGCATCTTAATTGTTGTATTATTTATGGAGTTCTGTATCAAAGTTTAAATTATAAACTAAAGATATGAGGGGACAAGAGAAACTAAATATGTGTGCATGTTTGAATCTCATGAGGTGTCTATTACCATGTCTACATTTACATCCTTGAAGCAATGTCAATGTAATGCAATTGAAATATATGACGACAGTGAATAACACTACTAAATTCTTCTAAAAATGTATGTTGCTCAATGCCACAGTTCTTTTATTTTCATATGAAAACATTTGTATAATCAATATACTAACTGAATAGTAACTTGTTTCAGAGTTGGAATTCAGAGACAAAATCATATGAAAGTAAGATGCCTGAACTGAGAAGCTTTCTAGTTAAAGATGCCCTTTCTAAAAAGACATAATCATTCAAGGGCTACATTAAGAAAGCGTGATGCCTCACCTCCACCTGTCTCTCACTGTGTCTCATAACAGACGAACTCACTAGGTAGGTTTAATTTAAATTACCAGCAAAAGAAATTAGTTTTATCATTGTTTCATCAAGGAGATAACAAAAGTGAGACTAATTATTTTATTTTACCTGATTTACTGTGACTTCACTGAGACCTTATTCTCTGTGCCTTGTTGAAGTGATGCCCTTATCACTATTTTGTTACTGTGTTTTTAAATTATTTATAGGTGAGATTTCCCAATTGGCTTCTGCTTCTTCTCTAAGTCTGATGAAACAGAGACATCTGCATCCATTAGCTAAAAAGAAATCTGCCTTCATTTTCATGCTTTATCTTGACTCCCACAAACCAGTGGCCAGATTGGACATACTCATCAATTTACCATCACCTAACAAAACCTTTGGTCCCTGGGTTTTTTACAAGGCTGAGAAATGAATTTGGCTGACTACCCCTTCCTGTATTAACAAGGTCTAGGGTTGCTGGAAGCATCAGAAAGGGAAGTGGCCATTAAAGAAATCATAACTTTTTCAGATTGATAATAGTTATAAAACAATAAGCAAGGGAAGACGGGGTAAAAAAGACTTACTAGAAGTGCAGCCACAACAGAGACAGACAGACAATTATTACCTGGTCATTACAAAATAATATGGATTTGCACTGTCCTTTTGTTTCCATTTCTGCTGATACTTCTTGTCTTGGTTTGTGTTTGCTCACTGTCTTAGTTCTCTGCCAATCTTACCATGTCATCCAAATCCAGCCATCTTCAGGCAGAAAAACACTGATCTCTTCTATTATTTTCCCTCAAAATTAATTTTTGTTCTTGTCTTGGTTTTACAGACAGGTGTTTGCTAAGGGAGGCAGGAGCCTACCTTGAAATGGAAGATGTAAAAGCCTTCCCTCCAAGTTATTATAAATTTGAAATCAAGAGGCTCTCAGGCAAAGATATGAGGATAGGAATAACAGTTCTTTACTAATACTTAAAACAAAGCTAACAAATATCAAAAACTAAGGCATAAAACCACAAAACAGAAGCAGACACCCAGTACCAGCCTGCTCGGCCTCAGGCACTTTTTCCTGTGGTGCGGTTCCAGTCACAGCCGGCAGGGGCGCTGGTGGCTCCCTGTGGGCAGGGCGGGTGCGATTATTCCCCCGTGGCTGCAGGGGGCGCTCCGGCGCCAGCCCAGGGGACACGAAGTGATGGTGGCTGAGCTCAGGGCAGGGAGGCGTGGAGGAGAGGCTTTGCTTCACAGGCCCTCGGGGCAGCGATGTCGGTGTCATGGCGGGATCCCCAGGAGCAGCAAGACAGCAGGGTGTCTGGGCAGGCATGGAGTGCCGGGCTGCAGCATATCAGATACTTGGAGCAGTGCTGGAGGGATGGGGCAGTGGCTGCTAAGCTCCCGGCTGGGCAGGGAGAGAGAAATTCGCAGCAGAAAGGAAAGCAGCCCCACACTGGGCTCCAGCAGTGACAACAAATTTCCTTCCCCAAGCAGCAGCTCCGATCCTCTTGCTGCGAATTTCAGAGAGAAGCCAGCAGCTGCTCCAGCCTTGGCTTTTATCACCCCCATTCTCAGGTTATCTCTGCCTTCTGAGGGAAACTTCCTTCTCTTCAGCTTGGCCACCTCTTTTGTTCTTTTAAGTACCCAGCTATTAGAGTTTCTTAGCAATTAACGGGAGAAAAAAAATCCTTAAGAAAAAGAAAGGTAAGAAATCCAACCCCCAACAGTTCTTTTTACTTAGCTTGCAAGTGTCTTTTTCTACCATGGTCTCATGTCTTTGTTCTGTATGCTATTTGAAATTTCATCTCAGACCAGTAACATTATATAAATTCAATTGAATTAAATTAAAATTTTGCTTGATGGTTCCTAAGACCATTCATCCATTTCCAGCAATAATTAAATGGAACCATATACAAAAAATTATGCATGAAGTAGAAAAGCTGAAATGAAAAGCAATACGCCCGAATAAATAATCTACTTATTATATTTGCTCATAAACCACAACCATGTCCAATAAAATGAGGAACAGCATCAAACCCAAACCTTGTCAAAACCAACTTCCTTAAAGTCACATCCTTCTTTATGTAGTGAATAAGGTTACCTGGCACTGACATAGAATAATGCTGTAAACTGGAAGTCTTTGTTCATGTATCTTTGGAATTAAAAACTAATCTGTTTGCACTATTTCTCCAAGAAGAAAAGCTGAATAGATCTGCAAAATTCTGGATTTACACTTTTCAGAAAGACTTGAATTCCATCTGTCGGTAAAACTATACTGACCATCTATCATCTCTAGGCCCCAGACCCAAGAAATCATCAACAAAGCTCATCAAGTTTAAAGGTGCCAGCCACTCAGCATGCAAACCCCATAGGGAAAATAATGTTTTATTATTCAGGCTTTCACAGAACAGAAAGGCAGAAGGTATGCTGGAATATACTATTTCAGAAATTCTTTTGACTGTGATGATGGCATGATTTTCATGTCATTCATTTATATTTGTCTATAAACCCAAGAAAATTATACTGTATTATAAATCTTTTTTATGGCCTACCTCCAAGCCTGCTGCTGTAGTAGAAACAGCTGAACAGTTCTATATATTAACCATAAATTCAGTTTTTACAAACCTACACAGGAATATGACAATGCACAGACTAAAGCTTGCTTCAAAATACCAAATATCATGGCAGTTTAGAAAGATGGAAAAGCCACAGATATGCTGCTATGTAGTTATTATTAGAAATAACTCAAATTTATGAGATATCTATGAAAGATATTTTTTATGAATCATAAGTGGAAATTTTATTCATGTTTAAGAAAATCCAGACAAAAAAAAAGAAGGAAAAAAAGGGCAAATAATTAATCCCAAGATTTAAATCCGCAATTGTTGTGGTAATTTTTTCTTCAGTAAGAAAGAATGTTATTATATGTAGTATATTAAAGAACAATCAAAATTACTGTGTTCTCTTTTGCTAAGTAAACAGACTTTCACCACTATATATGTTTTAATGAAATTTTTGAAAATGAGGACATATAATAAAATAGTAATAAGTTGCCAGTATGGGAAAGGTTGAAATTCATATAGATGTTCACTGATAAAAATGATACCTCAGAGTGTTCATATCTGGAGACAAATACAGGGAGTTCTTCAAAATACTAAGATTCAGATATATAGATGATACATCTGATGTCAGTGATCGCTTGGGCAAATGGACTCTGATGTCTCAGGATAAGGGTTCCTGATATTTCTCAGAATTTATTACTAAATAAATAATGATCTGATACTTTTGGTGAAGAAGAACAAGTGAAAGCCCTACTTCCATAAGAGCTGAACTAACCCAAACAAGGTAATTATCAAGGACTTTTTTTTCCCCTTTGGACATTTTGACACTTTAGAGGCAGAAAAATTTGATATGGGAAAAACTACCAGGGTAGTATAAGCAGAGCCATCTGAAAGAAGAGCTGTGCACCAGTATGCGAGCAGACTGTGAGGGGGTGTCTTGCAATCCACCTTACGTCTGCAGTGTACCCAGCTAAACACATCTAATTCAGGCTTGGGAAAAAAAACAAGAAAGAGAGGAGACTTTAAAAACCAACTTCAGAAGCTTTTCAATTAAAAAAAAAAAGATTTAACATAATTAAAAACCTGATTCTTCTCAAAATAAAACCTGTTTACCCACATTCTCAGTGATGGTATCCAAACACTGATGAACCAAGTTAGAGTTTTGCTTGGTGAAAAATATATAGTTCCAGAACATTCTCTTAAAACTAAGATAAAAATATATTTACAAATAATTCAAATTTATATGGTGACAATTCTAATGACTATGCCAATTTATTTTTTTTTAATTATGGCAAAGAAAACAGGTAAATAAAAATATTTATTCTTACAAAAATTAAGCATTTTTTCAAGGCCATCCATACCTGTCATATGCCATAATTCTTCCTTAATCCGAGGCTTTTTTTGTATTTAGGAAAGGGAACTTGTCAATTTAGAAACCTATGTATTGCATCTTATGCTGTCATTGCTCAAGAGTGGCAGCTCTAAACTATTCCAGCTCAGGTTAACTGAGACTTATTTCATGATTGCTCAAATCCATACACAATAAATGAACTCAGACTACTGGAGTTATAGCTTTAGAAGTAATGAAGAAGAATTTCAGCCCTTTCAGGACTTGAATCTATCTTTATTTTCACTGTATTTACAGTTACATAGAAAAAATTCTGTTATGAGAAACATTTTGAGCATAATATTTACATTTTTAAGAAAAGGAGATTCAAGTGTTTCAGTTTATTTCAGATCATTTTTGCTTCCCCAACTGACTGCTGTATATAACAGTAATGCTGTATATAAGTAGTTAACTTTGACTGTTTCTGCTATTTATAAGATGCATGCCCTTTAGAGCAGTCACACTTTCATAGATGAAAACACCTGCACTATTAAAGTAAAATTCCTTTTCTGTTTAAGATACAGAAAAACTAATTAGTTCAAGGACAGAAAGGCCACACATATGATCACAGTTTAACTACATATTCTTCACATTTAAGAGAGGGATTTTTTTTTTACTTTAAGACACTAACCCCTGAAGGGCAAAGGACTCAGACTAAGAGCTGATAGACTACTGAAATAGGCATACAAAAGACTCCTATCTGAAAATAAACAAACAAACCAGGAAAAAAAGGAACACTTGCAAATATACTTCTTACTTCTGACCAAACTCACTCACTTCCTACAGAAATGTCATTAGGGCAACATATGAAAACAGTATAAGTCAAATGCTAAAAAGCACCACAAGAAAAAAACCCAAACCGAACCAACGTTAAGAAGCAACTTCACCAAAAAATATGTCTCTACTTCTAAAATAACTGCAGCCATAAAGTTGTAACAAGACAATAGGTAGAACATTTTCAAGTGGCTTTGCTTCCACACAAAGCATTTTAAATGCTGCTGCCTACCTGTCTCTAGCAATTACTGAAGTGGCACTGCAGTCTGTTATAATAAAGGAGTGCAGGAGATATAGCCTTGATAACGCAAGAGGATTCATCCAGAACAAACTATCCACAGAGGAGAAGAGAAAGTGTAAATGAGATCTTAAGGCCCTGAGGTTTATTATTAACATTTGTAGCAGCTAAGGAGAGTGGGGTTTTAGGCAAGATTTTTTAACTTAGAGGTCTAATTTTAGATGTTGGGATCCTCATGAGTGGCCCTATTTGAAAAGTTAATTGCTATCCTCCATAAAGTCTGAAAAATAAGCTGTCGAGAATGCCAAAGGAGACCTAGACCTGTAATTAATAACAAATGCCATACTCTGTAGTCTCTCACTTTAAATCTTACATGGCAATGACAAAATATTTCTGAGTTTTATTGTGATGCTGTGACAAAATTCCGTGAAGCACAGTGAGAATGTTAGATCAGCACTTACAGGCAGTAAAGAGATTTGTCAAAATACTTTTGCTGTTTTGCAATAAATTTCCACAGATGTGGAAGACACTCTGCCTGGTCTTCACTATTGGTTTTGTGTATTTTGGGGTGTTAAAGGCCACAATACTTCCTGCACTTTCAGAAGAGGACATAGACTCAATAGTTTATAAATATTACCTACATAAAAATAAAAGACAAGAGTCTAACTGCTGCCTTCTCATGTAAGATGGTGTTTTAAATTATGCTAATCAGAAAATTATTCCTGAAATAGCTTTATGATTAAAAAGAATACTTAAAAATATTTTTGCAAAAAATATTCAGTTTTTCCATAGGGAGGAGGAAGAAAAAAGCTGTCATGTCTTCTACCTGACTTTAACTTTCCTGTATCAGTCTGTTACCTTCTGCCAATCTCTAATGAATTTTAATCAGTTCTGGAATACTAAGCCAAGCATCCTGATAGTTCATTCTAGATGCACAAAAGAGCCTCTATACTTCCTGAAGGAATAACAGAAGCAGGTAGTTTAAAAATAAATGTTTCTTAAAGATTCATAATTCAAAAAAACTCCTGGTTTGAGTATTTTTTTTCTTCCTTTTTTATTTTTTTTAAAATTTTTCCTGCTCTGCTCTGATTAATGATAGGACAGTTTGCATCCTGTACAGCTTATACAAAAAATCATTGATCATGGATAGCCCAATATTTTCAGAGTGATAAACCAAAATTTATGTCTGTTCCCTAGATGTCTCATTGCAGAAATTTGTACATTTTCATTGCTTGACTCTGCAAATGAAGCGACACTCTCTGGAGCTCTTACACTTCACAATAAACAACATCACTTTTGATGTAAGGAAGGGTCCTGCTGAGGTGTATGAGAATTGAGCTAAGTATTTACCAAACTCAAATGTCTTCCTAAACCAAGCAATCAAACCCACTATTTTTTTCCCAGTAAACCTTTAAATCTGTCAGATAACTTGTTGTTTTCTTAAGAAATTCATGGAAGCTAAATAGTAATACAGAGGGTTTAGTAGAATGCTAGTCTTGTAAAATCAAGTCCCTTGCCCTTTACATCCTGTATTTCAATTAATAGACCATTCAAGAAATTTATGTAATAGTAGCTCATTACAAATTTCCTTAAATCTGAAGCCAAAAATTACTTTGTCAAAAGACTCACTCACTACTTATTTCCAAATATTCCTCTTTCTAGAAGATGGACTACTACAGAAGGTTTGAGCTACTTACATATCACAAAATCCAAGTGTTAATCATTGTTAGTACTGTGACTCAGTCAGCAGATTAGGTTTGAAGGGGAATTAATATTCAATACACAAGTGAAAAATAGAGTGTAGAAAATATTAATGTTGCGATAACACAGAGCTTCTTCAAATTTCAACATTGTATGAGCATAACAGCAGTGCAATAAAGACAAAAATCCAGCCCACAACTCTGAAAGTGTAAAGCTACTGATTTTTTGCAGCTAAATGTTAGTGCTTTAGCATGCCAAGATCCAGAGAAGGATTTAATTTTGATAGTGCAGCAAAATTTAATATGTGAAAGTCCGGCTGTGTTTTACAGCCGTATAAATACACAATTTTTAACAGAAATAAAACACATTCAGTAGAGTAGAGAGATAAGATACAAACCTACACTTATAGTTCCTCAGAATTTGAGAATATATTGATCAAAATTTTAGACCAACCATATGTCCTTACTGGCAGTATATTGGAGATGGCAATGTACATCATAAAAAATAAGACCGAATATCTTCAAAATATCTTGCTACTGTTTGATTCAAAGGAAAAAAAAGAAAGCTGAAAGGAATAACCCTCCCTGGGATTGCTCCTTTTTTTTTTTTCCTATTCTTTTTCTCTGCAGTGACTTAATGAATTCTAATGAAATTACAGGCTGGTGAAAAAGTCTCAAAGGATTTCACCCATTTACTTCAGATACAATTCTAACTTTGGATTTGAAATTCATAATAATGCATAATGAGAAGAAACCCCCCTTGTTTTGCTTGATACTTTTCTCACAATCAACAAGGAGAGAAGAAATGGACTCTGATCAGCTTCCTAAAGGCACATCACCACCCTAGAGAGCAGCTGGTCCTTTACAAAAGCAAAAATGCATGCATCCATGAATGTAGGTATGCTTGTATATCCTTTAGACATCTGCAGTTTCATGAGGATTGATGTATTATTTTCAATTAATATTCTGATTTTATTAATTTTATTTGTTTCCCCTCTGCAAAGTTTACTGCTGGAAAATTCTGCTGTATCTTGGTAGGCTGCAGATAAATTTTTAATTTGACAACAGCCGCATAGTCTTAAAAGGATAAATTTACATACTGAAACAAACTAGAAGATATAGACGGAATATAATCTGTGGCTTTCACATTGCTGAATATGGCTGTTGTACATCTTACTATCCATATTTATTGCCTCTTGTGACACATTAGCCATAATTATTACACATTACCAGCCCAGTCCTGTATTAAGCAAATTTATTATTTTACTTTTAGGTGTGGCAGATTTGGAATTTTGATTATGAGGTGCTCCATTAGAAAAGGATTAGCTTCTGGCAAGACAGTGCACTAGATTTATTTTTTAAAAATTGGTGAATACAAAAACGCAACCTGGAGTGTTCTGGGATGTCCCATAAGCATGAAAAGAGGCATCAGGAATAATGCTGGATTTCTTCAGTGTAGACCCACAGAGGTAGAGAGGAAAGATTAGGGGATAAGAATAAATAGAAAATAAATAGAAAAAAGAACTAGCAATCTGAAACCCGAATACAATTAGTTGGAGATGTTTAAAAATGGCAAAGAGATGGAACACCTTTCCTGTAAAGAAAGGCTGAGAGAGTTGAAGCTGTTTAGCCAGGAGGAGACTCCATGAAGATTTAACTGTGGCCTTTCAGTACTCAAAGGGGGCTTGTAAGAAAGATAGGGCAAACCTTTTAGCATGACCTCATGTGACAGGATAAAAGATAATGGTTCTAAATGAATTACTGTATGATTCTCTAAGAGAATTCAGGAACCTGAAATTTGCTAAAAACAATTGTCACATGTACCTGCATCTTCTCAGACTGCCCTTGTAGAGGACAGGGTTTATTTAATCAAAAAGCGTCCTGTGATTTAAATCCTTTTCCCTAACAGGTGAGGAAGTACCTGAGTGTTTATTCCCATTTCCTTCTTGCAGGATTGTTCTGGGCACACGATATAAGGGCTTTGCACATCACAATCTCTCTCCTCATTGTTCACTCTTGTTTCCGTTTATGCAGCCATATGGATTGCCAATATGTCTCTCTTTTTTTCCTTAACCCTTCCAGTAAAATGCCATGGGGTCAATTCAGTAGAAAGAAAGCACTCTGGACTTTTTTTAGAAGAGTGGTCAAAGGTCAGGAGAAATATATTTGTGCTACTGAAAGTATTTTCAGAGATCTTTTATCATAACAGAAAAAAATCCTGCTGCTTCTTGCAGGTTATAAAACAAACAAAAAGACAGAAATTCCTCATTAAGCCAATACTGAATTTAGCGTTTAGGAGTGCTTCATCTGAGCCACCTCTTTGTCCTGTTGCGTGCATTGCCTTTTTTTTCCATTTTCTTCTTTGATTACATTTACCTTGAGCAAAACACATCTTATCTGGTTTTTCATGCACAATCATTGGGTGACCTTAGTTTGGGAAGTAACTTTGACCATTAATAGTGAGATTATTTGTTTATCATAAATATTGTAAAATATTCTTTTTCACTCTACTAATATATGTAAGGTAAGAAGTGCTTCATGTCTGCTCTACAAAGAATAAATCAGCTCTAGTACAAAGTCATAAAGCAGCAAATTGAAAAGTTACTTTAATTAAAAGGTTTTAACGTATAGGACTACTGAATAAGCTTAACTTACTGATAAATTAAGCACATTGAATTATGAAGTGAAAACTCACTCTGTCACCAACTGCCTTCAATATTGCCATCTTGCCATCTCAAGAGCTAATTTATGCATCAGTGCTGAAAATAAAACATTTTCTGACAGCTAAAATAATAAAAAAAAAAAGAGATCAACATTGTGCACAGTTTTGATATTATAACTTCATTTTCCTTTTTGCCCCTTCTACATTTTGTTTTATTCTGCTGTAGGAATGGTTTCTAGAGGCATAAATTTTGATTAGTAACATAACACAGCTAAGCATTTTTTTTTTATAGTTAAGCATGTCTTAACTATCTAGGTAAGGTGCAACAAAGCAAATTTCAACAAGAATATTTTATAATGAAAATTACAGAGGACCATAATTACCAATTTTGTGCAGTGTTTTTCAGGATCTCTTCTAGATAGGGAGAAGTTTGTTGAGAAAGTTGATGTAGGATATATTTATGAACTGATAAACCTGGTCTAGAAGAACATGAAATCATCCTTAAACTCAGTTCATTGACCATGTGGCAAATATCTGAGGTTTCAAAAGCAAAAACGCTTTGCTATACAAAAGTCTCTCGGGACTTTTTTCTGAAAAGTGATTTGTTCTAGCAAGTGTGAGGCACTGTACCACAATTAAATAAAATCTATATGGGCTGGAGTATTTTAAAATTTTTATTTGCTTATAGTATTTGAAAGTAATTAAAGCATAAGGCAGTTACAGAGATGTGTTTTCAGTACCAGTAATTGTAAAGTGAAAATTAAATAATAGTAAGCCAGAGCTCACAGAGGAGGGACATTTATGCATGTGTAAAGTTCAAACATGAGGTTGTGCACCCTAACTCACTGCTGCATAGGTCAGGACATGCTTTCTTTACCTGCACTGGATATGTAGCTTTCAAAGCAAACCTTATGCCATTCCATTCTTATTATAAAGCACACTTTATAACAGAAATATCAGAAAAGAGAAAAAAGTTTTCATAATTTCACATAATAGAATGGTTTCTGCTTTTCTTAAAGGTAAAGAGCATTGTTAAAGATGGAATGCTCTGTTTCCTTATGAGCCTCTTTTTTTCTGTTTTCATCACAGGTGAATGCTCATCAGAACTTAATTAAAGGGTTATACATTCTTTTCCAAACCAGCTAAAGACTAGATATCTTTCAAGAACATGGTGAAACATATGGATAATCTAAGGTTTAAAACCAACCATGCAAAATATATATAAATTCTTAAAAGTAAAAATCTCTTGTTTTCTCAGAGCTTTTATTAGGGTGTTATTAGGAAAGAGTTCAGCAAGAAGGGTTCAGAGAATTTACTAATCTCTTGTGCCTACAGATGGAACTGAAATGAATGATAAAATTGTGTGAGAAAAATTCCTGGACTAAGCTAAGGGATGTTTAGAAAATAAATATAATGAACTCTATATTTCAGAACCCCTAATGCTTGAGATTACTTCCTCCACTGTTCCATGAAAGTCCAGCAGAACTAGTTTCACTTGGTTAATATTAACTAGTAGAATATCTGCATGATATCCCAAAATTAAAGAAAATACTATGAAGGAAAGAGAAATATATATTTCTTATGACATCAGGAAAGAGACTGCTGATATTCCTTGTTTTGGAAACTTACAGCTTCAGCACAAATTGGACAGTGGTCATGGTTCTTGATGAATATATTTAAGGACAGGGGAGTGGAATAATGCTGTTAAATAGGAAGAATTTTTCATTTGCTTACTTCTAAGGTGTTCCAATTTATGATGTTTATGATACACAGAAAAATGTCAGTGACTTTGCAGTCCTAACCACATGGTGAAAATACACTACACACTGTTTAACTTCAGAGTTTTCTCTCTCCCTTTCTCACTGTCCTTTATAATATTTTATCTGTCTAGTCTTCATTCTCTTTCCAGCTCTATTGTTTTACTTCCTCTTGCTACAAATCCTGTCCTCCTTTCTGAGCTACCCTTCTCTCCCTGTCATTTGTGACCCTTCTACCCACCCACACCTACTGTTTGCAAAGCGTGTAAAAAACATGTTTTCATACCTCTACTAAATTAGCAGATCAAAGAGCAACCTTTTCTCAATGATTTTATAACACTTTCACTGCCACAGATGTCTCACAGAAAGCAAGACAAATCCCATATGAAGAAACAAACCCAAAATAATAAAGAAGATGAGAAATTAGGAGATTCCTTGGTTCTATTCCATTGCTTCTGAAAACACAAGAAATTTTCATTAAAACAAGAGAATGGGAACTTAAAGTGACTAAGCCTATTTGATCAAATTGAATCTGATAACCTGCACTAACTGAGAAACTGGACATGCCCAGAAGTATCTTCCGCAAGTTAATAGGAAGTGTAACAACCTAAGAGAAATATCTTTTAGCTGCTATATTGAAATAACACAGTGATGTGAAAATGACATGTAACTTTATTCCAGAGTTAGATCAAACACCACTCAGTTTATCAACAGAAGAAGATCTTGAACTGAAGGTAGGTGTATGAGTCTAACCCTGTGAAAGTGATTTTGAAGAAATATATTCATGTAGTTAGTACAGTCATAGTCAAGTAGACTCACCCACTCTTTTCAGGTAACGGAAGTAGTCCTGATAGCTCTTGTAACATTTTCTCTTCTTCAGACATCTTTATACTTTATCTCAGTTGATGGCAGGGTACAATTCTGGATTACTCAAAAGAATCACAGTAATATTTGGTTCTGGAAAAACTCTCTACACTGAATGGAATCTTTTCCAAGCCAGAAAAACACAAAGGAGTCAAAGTATAAATAAAAAAAAATTGTGCCAGGGCAGCACTTAGGTTTCTTCCCTGTATAAAAGCTATTTATGAATCTGTTTCCATACCTGTAGAAAGACACCTAACTTCACTACTTGTATTTTCTCAGATTAGGAGTATGAAATTAACAGACAAGATTTCATCTTGATGATACTGCTTGCTACAGTAATGCCATATAACATTTTTTATGTGTTAAGGACCATAATTATATTAAGGTGAAATCTTTTAATTTCTCATAGGAATGTTTAATATTGCAGTAGGTTTGAAATATTGCTCACAAAACTGATAGCAATTTTTTTTACACAACAACCACAAAAAAACAATAAAAAACCCCACTAATAAAAAAAAAAACCAAATCAGTATGCTCTACTTAATTATAGTGTTTACTGATGCAGTTCCCTAAATCATCTTTTCCTTCTCATTCAAATTAATATGCTTAAAAACACATGGATAGCCAAAAAATCTAAGGACTATAAATCATTGTTAATGCTGCAAATTAATTAAATTAAAGTGTTTTAGGAACACCAAAAGAAGATCAAGGTAGGGAAAAGGTTAACAGTTATTAATACAGGTGGGAATGGAAAAGAGTGACAGGAATTAGATGGCATTTTGAAGTACCTAAAAATAAGGGCTTAAATAGTCCACAGTAATTGTTTTTACCTATTGCATGACTTATTGGCAACACTGCTTTTAAGATTAATACATTTTCAATAATGAATCATTTTTGGGGTGTAGAATAGTTTTTCAGTCAAATTACTCTCTGTTTCCTTTAAACATTGTTTGTTCAGATTTATCTCTGATGCAAGTCCTTTGACTTTTAGCAAACTATGCCTTGATCATTGTATCTATGACATTAAGATAGCACTCTACACTTCTGCACTTACAAAATTAAGAAATTACATCCATAAAGCCTTTCTTGGATTTCTTTAGGTAGAACAACAAACAAATACAGCTGCACACTAAAATAACCACACTAGTAATTTTAAAGTGACATGAATATTGCTATAAGCTGGTTTAGGAAAAGACGAGAGCAAGAACTAGACTAAAACAAAAATAGGGGAATCTCAGAAGTTTGCAGTTGAGTTGTTACCTCAACTTCAGATCTCCCCAAGGAAAGTGCATTAACAGATTTTCAAATAACTATATAAAAAATTGTCTTACAGTTTCCAGTAGTTTACCAATTGCTCTCAATTTAACAGCAACAGTATGCAAAATCTTTGTACCTCAGAGCATGTGATCTTCTCAAAGCTGAGCTACTTTTCTTCACAGTTTAAGTCCCTTGATAATTTCCCCAAGCTGAACATACTGACATTTCATGTCAGTTTCATTTAAATTTCATAACTAATTCCTTGGAGTGGTTTGTGAAATTATGAAAAAACACTGATGTGACTTTCCTCCTCCCTCTTGGAAATAAGTTTAACCACAGAATCAGAAATCTATGAATCTACAGACTGATTTTTAAATGAAGCACACTTTGGAGGTCATCTAGTCCCACCAGCTTCTTAAAACAGTACTACTTAGATCAAGATGCTCAGAATCATGCTCAGTTTATTCTTGAACTCCTTCAAGGGCAGATATCTCATAACTGCTCTAAGAAATCTTCTTCCAGATCTAATTCCCCCTCATGGATAAAAAACGGCCAAGTAACAACAAACAAACAAACCCACCAACTAACCAATTAACCAACCATCCAAAAATTTTCTTACATGTAATGGAAATCAAAGCAAGCTAAAATTTTGAAAATAATTCTTAAAGGTGTATCCCTGACATACCCTAAAGTGAGGCATGCAGGTAAGTTTACACAAAATTATCCGTTCTGCATAACAGAATTACAAGCTTTTCCTCCTCCAAAGATATCCTATAGATGTATTTTTACTTTCTGGATGGCAAGAATTTTCAAGGAGGACTAAACAGCTGCCAATTTAAACACATTTAAATACCTCAAAGAAACAATGTATATTTGTGCTACCTGAAACTTGAGTAAGAGGTGATGATGTTGAAGCATGAAAGTCCCAAGTGTCCTGGGGCAAATTTAACCTCTAGAAAGTACTCCTATTCCTCAATACCACCTCATACCATGTGCAGGGTATAAGGAAGGGCTGGGTCCATTTCCAGTTTGGCTGGGGTGCAATTTATGCAGTCAAGTGGTGCTGGGTTCCATGTGCTGAGCAATATCAATGGAATCACTCACCTATCTTACACTGCTATAAATAGTGTTGTTCCTACTGATAATTTTTATTCTTAAATCACAACAGCTTTCTCTGGCATCCAGTGTGGGACTTGAACGGTTGAGACTACAACAGATCTGTCCAGAGTGTGTTTGAAACAAATTTTATATACGTGTGTGTATATATATGTATATACATGTATATGTGTGTCTGTATATATATATATGTATATACATGTATATGTGTATATGTATGTGTGTGTATATATATATATATTTATTTATACAGAACCACTGGTCACAATGTTGCTTTGTCTGTTCACGTGGTTGTGGTGCTGACACTGTATTATTCTCCCATATATGCACTATGTACTCTCCTTGATTCTCTTTTTCAGAGCAGTGAGAGGGATGAAGATTGCTTTATTGCTGTGTGATATCAACATGACAACATGAAGGACCATGAGGTCATTTGGAATGCGTACTCAGTGCTGTGCTCCTGCCCTTACCCTGGGTATTACCTCTGAAATTCAGTAATAATTGCACACAGTCTGTCGGGAGAACAGGGGAGGATAATTTTCCTCAGCTTTTTACCCCCTTTTACTCCTTCAGGCTTGTTACAAGAGCTTTCAAGAATTTTGGATTTCCTATGGACATTAAGGAAAGCACACTTTTATTGCTTTCCCTGTCATGTCTCCTCCCTGTGGTCTACACCATGTTTGGAGTTAAGAGAGAGACTTTTAAGAGGATCAAAGGACGTGGCCAGGAAAATCATTTTTAGCAGTAAAATGGCAAGATTGGCATTGCCAAATTCTGATAGATTTATTCAACAAAATAGCAGTTACATTCTCACCAACCAGCAAAAGGAAATACAAGCTTTCTTAGGCACTAAGGGGTTTTGAAGAGTTATAATCTGGATTGTAAACTTTCTCTATCAAATGATCAAAAAGAAGAATGATTTCAAATGGGATTCTGAGTAACAAGATTTTGAACAAACTGAACAGGTTGATGCAGTAGCCCTTGGGACAGTCAGGACAGAACAAGATGTGAAAAATGTGATTTACACTGCAGCAAGAGAGAATGGTCCTTCCTGGAGCCCCTGCAAAATGTACCCAGGTAGACTTGAAGAAAACCCCACAAAGGATTCGAGGCCTGCTACATCTTGATGACACAGTTATATCCAGAGATACTGGCAGCTTATGAAGGGGTTTGAGCTGCTTCAGAAGTGACTGGCACCAAATCTCTTCCTGACACCCGGACTGATAGTGCTGGGCTGGATGTTCAAAGGGAAAGTCCCTTCAACACACCATGCTACTGATGCTACATGGAATAAGTGGGTCACACAATCACACAATGAGGTCAAATAGAAAACCCTTGTTGCCCAGGGAGCTTGGAATTCATCACAAATTGGCCTGAAGACAAATATTTCAGACTATCATCATCAGAAGAGGAAAAGGTGATGTGTACTGAGAGAGTCCCACCAAATAATCAGCTTCCAGAAAATGAAAAACAACACTCTCTCTTTTTTGATGGTTCCTGTCATATTGTATGGATATATCTAAAATGGAAAGCTACTGTATGGAATCCCATGCAGCAGGTCACAGAAGCTACTGAGGAACAAGCAGGTAAAGTCAGGTTGCAGAGATGAAAGATGACCAGCTGGCTTTGGATACCACCGAGTGATAGAAATGGCCTGTGCCCTACCTCTGCACTGGCTCATGGAGGGGGGCAAGTACTCTGTGGAAGTGGCTGGAATGATGGAGAAAGGACAATTGGCAGCAGAGAGGGAAACACCTGGACTGATGAATTGTGCAAGACTTTGCTGCCTAGGCAGAGAAATTGACTGTGAAAACACGTCATGTAGATTCACATGTACCCAAAAGTTGGGCTACTGAAGAACTGCCCAATAACCGACACATGGCTTCGACTACCAAAGTTAAAGAGTCTCAGGTGGATCTGGACTGGCAACATAATGGGGGATTGTTTCTGTCTCAGTGGGCCCATTACACCTCAGGTAGTCAGGGAAGGGATGCAACACACAGGTAGGCTCCTGACTGAGGGGTGTAATTTAACCATGGACACTATATCCCAGGTTATCCATGACTGTGAAACAAGCTGCTGTCAAGCAGGCCAAGTGGTAAAGCCGCTGTGGTTTGGGGACTGATGATTGAAATACAAACATTGAGAGGCCTGGCAGATCAATTATTTCCTACTGCTGCAAACTTGCTAAGACAAGCCCTGACAGTGGTGGAAACAGCCACTGGATGGCTGGAGACATGCCCTGTGCCTCACACCATTGCCCAGAACACCATCCTGGGCATTGAAAAGCAAGCCCTGGGATGACATAGCACTCCTGAAAGAATTGGGTTGGACAATAGGATTAATTTCAAAAATATCCTCCTAGACACCTGGCCCTTATGCCAATGGGTATACCATATTCCCTATTGTGTGCCAGCCTCTGGGAAAACTAAACAGTACAATGGAATCTTAAAAACAGCAGCGAGTGAGCAGTGGGGACCTTCAAATATTGGGACCTGCATTTTAGTGTGGGCCATCTGGTTAGTTAGTCCTAGAGACTTGAACAACTGAGTGGACCCAGTCCAATCCAAAGCTTCACATACGATAGAAGAACATAAATTCCCAAAGAATGATATTGGAATGGTTTAGGGAAGACAATCTGGATTAGTGCTGTTTCAAGTAAAGGCAAATCCACCTGCTGGATTGCTTTTGCTCAAGAACTTGGGTGCACTGGTTAGTTAATGCCAAAGGATGGTGGAACACAAGGGAATTTGACTTTTGGGAAAGAACAATCTGTAATAATGAATTTTATATATAATGTTAGTTGCTGAATGATTGTATGCCATAACCACTATGTACAATGAGTATGGACTGCTCTAGACACACCACTCATATGTTCCGTATGGATAGAACACACAGTCAAGGTTTAAAACATTTAGTCATGGACTAAATTAATTTAAAAGACATTTTGGAGGGAGAGCCATTGACTATGGAAATGATACCTGTGCTTATGTGTGTGTGTGTGTGTGTGTATATATATATTTATATATATGCAGTTGGAAGATGTAGGACCTGGGCATGATGTCCATGGTAAGTAGCGGAAATGCTCTAGTTCTGGCCAGGACAGGGTTAATTTTTGCAACATCCAGGAGGGGCATGGTCAGGACTGTGGGGTTATCCGACACCATCTCACATCTCACACCATGTTCAGTGAGGATGGAGGTTTTTTGCCAGAGTTTGCAGTCCTGGGTTCTGAGTGGAGAGCAATGGCCTGTGAATCATTTGCCTGTCTCATACACTCAGTGATCAGTATTAGTATCATTATTTTGCTCTTAATTTTCCTATTTCACAGCTCCTTCTGTTTTATTGTTCTTATCTCAATACAGGATCTTTACCTTTTAGTGCCTCCCCTTCTCTAAATTCTGCTGTAGCTTGGAGAGAAGGAGGGAGCAAGCAGGGTGTGGGTCTGGGTTGTTTCAGTGGCAACGTTGAACTGGAAAACTCCATTCCTAAGCCATGACAAAAGGGTTTCTCCCTTTGTCATTATTATGTACTATGCTTTCAAAGTCAGTGCAGTGATGAAGCACTACTTCACCACTTGCTGATACTGATTGTCAAATACAGAAATTACTGTATTTCTTTTAAATAAAAGACATAGATCATCCACTTATCATCAGAAGATAGATAGAGAGATAGACAGATAGATACATGCATACATACAAACAAACATACATACATAAATACATACATAAGTGAGTACACTTACACATAAATATTAAATTAGAGATCATATAAGAATAGTCTTGACCAGTCTCCAACTCCTTTTTAAGTATTTTTTGCTGATAAATTTAATACATTTATTAATTCATTCTTATACAATAAGGCCTTCTATTTTGTCAGATATGTGACAACATGGGGGTTTTTTTTAGCATTTTCAGGTTATAAACTCGAACATATTATTCTCTTAAGTGCTGCAATTATTTCAACATATCTAAAACTAGCTTTCCATTTCCCAGTGCTTGCCAGCACACCATTAGCCAAAGGTTGCATGTATGTGTATGTAAAGACAATAAAAAAGTTTGTTCCACTCATGTTGGGGAGTTAGACACTATTATCCCTAAATGTTTTAAACTGGTTGTCCTCCTGAAAGAGAGCTCTGCTTTAATTGCAGTGACTTTCTTCTAGGGGAGGAAAAAAAAACAGATATGTTTTTCATAAAAGAAAAATTCACCTGAAGCAAATATTTGTATGAATAAGGCTAGAATAAGTAATTGCTTTAAAATTACAATGTGAACTTGCAGAAAAGTTGTATTTGATGCGGTTGGTTGGTTTGTTTTTGTTGTTGCTATTTGTTTACTTGTTTTTTGTTTGGGTTTTTGTTGGTTTTGTTGTTGTTTTAATTAGTTGTCCTGTTTTTTGGCCAGAATAGAGTTAATTTTTTTTCACAGTAGCCATGAGGGAGCAGAGCCTGAAGTTGTGCAAGCATGCCTAGGATGTTATTCTAGACCACCTCAGGTCACCCTTGGTGGCAGGAGTAAGGACTTCGTGCCTCTGAGAGGAAGGAGATGTGGCTTGTCGTGAAGGAAAAAAGCATGGACTCACTGAGGGTCTGTCTGTCACTGTGTCTCATTGTCCTGGGCTTTGTGAGCAGTTTTACATGTAAATCACCCTCTCTTGCACACTTTTGTCTTTCCATGTGTTTGTGGTTGCTGTTCACTTTGCTTATCTCATTGCTATTTCCAGTAAATTTTTTTTATCTCAGCCCATAATCTTTGCCTTTTGCCTCCCACAGGAATGGTGGGGTGAGGAGTGAGTTGTGGAGTGACATCCTAAACCATAACATTATTAAAATAAAAAAAAAAACAGGAAAATGACATGTCAAACCTAGACCCTTCAGCTCATTTTCTCAAATTGCAAAACATAGTCCTGACAAGGCTGGGAAAAATATTGGAGTATTGTATACACACTTAGAGGATTAAAAAATAATTTAATGTGCTAACTACTCTGGCTGAAACTACTTGGATCCATGACAAAACTGCATCTGAAAGAGCTAATGAGCTACTGAGAACTTGTCTTTTCGTAAAACATAAGGCAAAGTTTAAGATATTAACACGGAAATATTACATCAAGAATGAAAACAACAATAACAGAGATCTTGCTATAAACATAAATGAGAACACCAATGGGAAAGCCATCATCAACACAACAACAACAAAAATAAGAGAAACTTACCAGGTTGACACTGCTCATTTTTCACAATTCTGGCGAAAGTCTTCCACTGCTTCCCTCCTTCAGACTGTCTATCTTCCTATCAACCTGATAAGAAAATAAATAATGAAAAACTCAACTCCCAACAAATAAAATAATATAAAATAAAATAATATTTTAGACAAAATAACTTGAGTGGAATCCTTCACTAGATCAATGTGATAGATCACATTTTTCCTTTCACTGTTTTTATATTTCAAGAGTGAGTACATAGCACATCTCTGACATTAAACACTCATAAAAAAGAAAAACACCTCAATGCAAACTGCTAAAGTTGCATAATATAACTCCTCAGTTTCTGTCTATTTTTGAAATTTAGTAAATAATAATGAAATCTTTAGAAATGTAAGTTATGAAGTTGTAGTCATACATGGTGGGAGATGAAACTTGTAACTTGATATATTGATTCTAGGAGTAGAAGTAGTCTTTTATGTCTCAAGCTTTTCAAAGTGTACTTGCTGCTCTTGCAGGTTTATATTTCTTAAGGAAGATCTTATAAAGCACTATAACTGTCACTGATTAAAAAATTAAATCATAGCTTTTTTGGGAGGGGGGAGGGTAAGGATAGGGCAGGGGTAAAAGAAAACAAACAATGCTGGGGAGATGAAATCTACTACATGGTGGTTCTTCAGTAAAAATCCTCCTCCTTCTGGTTTTGTAGCAGTACTAGTATCCTTCTTAAAAGTAATAAACTGGAAGTCCAGATACCTGGTTCAGGATTTAAAATAATCTTCCATATTTCTACCTGACACAGGATTTGACCTGAAAAGAATGACTTATTTTCAAGTATTTCTTTTAAAATAAATGTGACATCTTGGAATCAGGACTTTAAACAACTTCTACTATCTTGGTTTTGAGAAGCACTTGGCTGCACAAAACTGGAAGATGTCACAAAAACTAGTACCAAACTGACATGTCATTTAAGAAGATCTCAGCTGATACATTGTTATTTTTTTCCTGGAATAATCAGTCATTGGTTTCTCATACTGACTGGACAGGCTTAGATTAGTTAGGATTATTTTCATTTTGAGATGTCAGAGAAGTCAGGAAGGAAGGTTTCTTTGCTTTGCAAATATCTGATTGCATATCCCAGGAAAACTGTATAAATAGAGGTCTAGACATGAAATAAGGCGAACAAACAGGACAGGTAGTTCTAATTTTTCTCCAGGTCCATTCTTAGGTGTGCTCTTCTAAGTCACAAATTTATAGAAAAAAGAGAGAGGCTTGACTTCACTATTACAAAACTCACACAATGCTTCCAAAGTTTATTTCTATAACTAACACTAAATCTATCTCTCCACTTTCTGTTGGTAAGATCTGAGTCAAGACAACTGTTTGTGTTGTAGTAGTCTCTGCTTCTTCTGTTGCCTTGTGGCTTTTACAGCCACAGTATTAATATTCACATTGAGAACTGGACCCAAAGTATCAGGCTTTTTGAAGAAACATAAAGTCACACATAACTGTCTGAAAGGACCTCTGGAGATCTCTTGATCAACGTCCCAATTCATATGCAGGATCAGGACCGAATTCAGAACAAAGACTGGTTAAGCTAAGTATTGAAAAATACATTTCCATGACACATTTAATCTAAAAAGTTAATAAAGAGCTATAATTTTAGAAATTTTGTGTAACTTTTATACACTGATAAGGTCCACTTAACATTATGTAGCTGTTCTTGATTATTATTCAAATATTAATTGTTTTACATAATTTTCTTTTGCCTTACTGCTATCCCTAATTTGAGTACATAAAATGTTTTTTCTGTCTGTCCATTTTTAGATATTCCTGCTTCTATATCTGGGTCAATGATTCCATTAAAATTTGCCCCAGTCCAAATTTATGTGACAGAAAAGCTTTTCCTTCAAACTACTTTTAAAGCTAGCAAAAATAGCTACTTCATCCTCATTATAAACGATATGTTTTCTAAAAGTAGCTATTTTTTAATAATCTACTTAGAAGGCTACCAGAATGATTTCTGTGATGTTTCATGACCAGTTTTGGAGAATGTTTTTTTACTGTTATCAATCAGGAACGCTGGAAAAATTTCCTCACTGTTCAATTTACTTTACTTTCAGAATACACTGTTTAAATAATTTTCCTGCTAATGTATTATGAGGAATTATGCTGTGTGATATGCACTGCTAAGTGGTACTCTAATTTTGACCTGTGTTATACACAGGAATTGAGAAAGGCCCACTTGACTTGTGAGGCATTTTGTAGAATTCTTGACACAAAAACTGTGTCAAGAGCAGCATAAGCCAAATTCAGCTGTTAATGAAGATGAAGAGGTAGTCAAAGTAATCCTAAGGGGCAAACACAGAGAATAGAAATAGCACAAACTTTTAAGGACTTGAGATTGAGGCAGATAAGACCTTTGATATTTCTTCTTAAAATGTTTATGCCATTCAAAGGATTCAACAACTGAACTTTTGGACTGTGCAATAAGGGTGACTTATGATAAAAGATTTGAACTCAATATGCTGAACATAAATGTCTACTAGGCATCCTGCACTTTTTCGGGCTGAAAAGTCAGGGACAAGAATTAAGCTTAGTTCTTGCTTCATTCTACATTTTTTGTCATTATGATAAGACCAGTTATAAATTATTATCTCATTGGGAAAAGAGGAGAAACAGAGACAATAGAGACTTTGATTTCTAGTTCTATCCTAGGGATAATCTTGCTTTAGGAGAACATGTTTTCCCTGACATTTGGCCAGTATCTGAGCAAAAATGGCTATTCATAAAGTATAGAATAGTTAAAAAAATTAAGATCTACTCTAGAAGCATGGTTATCAGAATGATACCCAAGAAATTGTAGTTGAATTTTACAACCTTTATGTCCTGCTTTCGGTGTGTATTTGTCATTAAAAAGAAAACAGAAACTCCCTCTGCCCTTTCCTGACACAGCCTGTCCTGAAGAGTCCTAGCATTTCCACAAAGGTTTATACTTGCTTAAAGCACGTGGCTTATTCCCTCCTCTAAATGTGTTATTAATGAAGATGAAATGTACAGTGAAGCCATATTAATGAGGCAGAAAAAAATAGGAGAAAAAATGGGGATAAAAAAAGTAAAGAAAAGCAGAAACACTGGTTACCAATATTTAGAGCAATTGTGTGAGACTTCTATGCTTTGAGCAAAGTCTGATTTCCTTTCATGGAAGGATGTTTCTCCAAGTACATTTTACCTGACAATTATAACTCTATTTTACACATCTTATGCAGTTTCATATAATCATAAAACAATTTGATTTGGAAGGGATGTTTAAAGGTCATCTAGTCCAAATTGCCAATTGGCATTTTCTCAAGATTTGTTTCCTCCAAACAAGAGCTTCAGCATAGAAATCTCTCACATATTTGTCATTATAATCACCTATACAAAGATACAACTTGTCTAGCATGATACTTTCCTAGAGGACAAACCAGAAGGTATTTCCTCCAGTCTTCACATTTGGGCAACAGTGTTGCATGGTCTATATAAATACTGATGTCTTGAGACTAACAGAACTAATGGAAACACTATTCCAGATCCAGGTTTTTATCATATTAGATATCTAATTTTCAGTTTACATGTAGCTGAGGCCAATTAATACTCATTTATTCTTGGATAGAATAAATGAGTATTAATTGGACAGGACTTCCTAATAGAAAGAGTTCCAAAAGTTTTCCTAATATGTGACTGGAATTTGCCAGACTGAAAGAAGAGCTACTGTATGACCAGAAAGTAATAAAATAAAAGCTTTTCAGAGCCCAGAAAAGCAGAAGCGTCAAGAGAAGGCAGTAGTATAGACTGTACTTAAAGAATCTGTACTTAAAACAATCTATAATCAAGCAGTCCACAAATATGTGTAATAGTTTAGTTCAGATTTCATGCATGATATAAATGAGTTTTTAGTATCTTAGGTGAAAGGATCATATATTGGCACTACAACAACTTATCTTTTCTTCCTTCTCTTCCTTCTCTTCCTTCCCTTCCTTCCTTCCTTCCTTCCTTCCTTCCTTCCTTCCTTCCTTCCTTCCTTCCTTCCTTCCTTCCTTCCTTCCTTCCTTCCTTCCTTCCGCCACTTCCTTCCTTCCGCCACTTCCTTCCTTCCTTCCGCCACTTCCTTCCTTCCGCCACTTCCTTCCTTCCTTCCGCCACTTCCTTCCTTCCTTCCTTCCGCCACTTCCTTCCGCCACT